>OY757310.1:97752660-98352660 GCA_963583905.1 Stenurella melanura | reverse complement strand
ATTAGCTGAGACTCAACATTTCTTTGTACATTAGAGGAGGTCGTCTTTGGCAAACGTAATATATCATTACGTGTGTCGTATATATGATCAACTTTGTACTTACTAAAAAAATGTGTATAATGACATTTCACATAATAGGCACACTCAAATATATACACACAAGGAAGGGTAAGTATGTGTTTTTCTTTAAAGATCACACTGCATGTTTCTCTCATTTTTAGATGGAAAATACTTCGTAGGCAGGCTTTCTGTAGTTTGAAGATTCTATCCGCTTCAACAGAATTCCCCCAGAATATAATCCCATAAGTTATTCTGGACTTGACATAGGCATAGTAAGATGTTATGGCGGCTTCTTCACTTATAGTTCTTGATATAGTTCTTAACGCATATGTAAACGAAGTAATTTTTTTAGCAAGATACTCTACATGATGTTTCCAACTTAACTGGGAGTCAATCACAATTCCTAAAAATTTCGTATAGTCGGTTGACGTCAACAATTCATCATTGTAATTTACGACCAGTGGTTGCTCCTTCCTAAGGCTAAATTTTAACAGGTAAGTCTTATCCATATTGAGTTTTAAATTATTTGTTGAATACCAGTCACTTAGAATGTCAATTGATGTTGAAATCTCAGTTTCTAATTCCTTATTTGTGTCTGCTCTAATAACCAGAGAAGTGTCATCAGCGAATAGATTTACAAGATGTTTGGTAATATTTGGTAAATCATTTATGTACAAAAGAAATAAGATCGGACCTAAGATAGACCCCTGAGGAACACCTTTTTTGACTGCCTTCCATTCTGAATTAATGTACTTTCCATTATCTATCGCTGTAATACGTTGCTTTCTATTTTTTAAATATGAACTTAAGATATTGTATATATTGCCTCGGAAACCCATTAATTCTAATTTCTCTAGGAGACTATTGTGATCTACACTGTCGAAAGCTTTTGATAAGTCCAAAAAGAGAGCAGCAACTTTATCCTTACTTGTAATTGCATCCAAAATTTCACAAATTCCCATATATATTGCTCTAACTGTTGACCGTCCTTTTATGTACGCGCTTTGCATATCTGATATTATATTATATTTTTCTGTGAAGTTTATGATGCGGTTCAGTAGGGCTTTCTCCAATATTTTGGCTACAATAGAAATTAGAGCTATAGGTCGATAGTTAGAGATGTCGTTCTTATTATCTTTTTTATACATGGGTTTGATAACTGTTCGTTTTAAATCATCCGGAAATATACCTAGAGAGAAACACATATTTATTATGTCTGACATGGGTTGACATATTAGGAAAGATATTGTTTTTAATACATAGGTTAATTAGGTTTGTCAAGGAATATATAATTAAATTTTTGATACTTTTAATGAGTTTTACGTTGATGCCATATGTATCTTTACTTTTACTGTTTTTGAGATTGGATATTATAGTACGTACTTCATTGTAAGTTATCTCTCTGAATTTAAAATGTATTGCCTTATCAATCCTTTTTAAATAATTGTTTTGGTGGAGATTGGTTTTGGATAGATTGTTAATAATATTGAGGGCAATGTCAGTAAAATATGTATTAAAATCGTTTGCAGTTAGGGATTCGCTATTCTGATTATGTAGGTTAGGGTTGTGTCTTTTAACAATTTCCCAGAATGTAGCTTGAGCATTGGAAGCGTTTTTAATGTAATCATCATGAGCTTTTTTTTTAGCTTTCGCAATCTCCGAGCAGTACAGTGCTTTGAAAGATTTTATAGATTCATTTGTTATAAGATTACGATCGGTTTTATGTAAACTTTTGAGATGATTCAGGTGTTCACGCATTTCTCTTAGGTGGTCATTATACCAGTTGAGATGGGTACCATTTTGGGATGTGTCTACTAGTTTTGATTTTAAGGGAAAGGATAGTTCAATAGCATTGGTTAGATGATGGAGAAATTTTTCGCATTTACTTTCGGCTGTTAGATTAGGATCTTTTATAAAGTCCCAGTTTACACATTCAATTAGGCTATGGAATTGCTGGAGCCCGTGTTCACTGATTGGCCTATAATTTATTCTTGTTATTCTACCTGTTTTACATTTGTTTTTAATTTCCATAGATATTGCGAGATGGTCAGAAAGATTAGGGTCACAGGTTTTGACAGAGGCTGTATTCAGTTCAAGGTTGGTAAAAATATTATCTAGGCAAGTGGTTTCTCTGGTGTTGTTGAAAACTGTTTGTCTTAGCCCATAGGACTGAAATATGTTAATAAGGTGAATTGCCTGTGGATCGCTTGTGTTGAACTTTGTGTTAAAATCACCCGTTATTATGATTTTTTTTCTAGTGAGAGACAGTTTGTCAAGAAGCAACGTTAATTGTTCAGTGAAAATATCAAAATTCCCCATCGGGGACCTGTATATAGTGACAATTTGATAGTCACCGAACAATAACCCAGCCAACTCGCAGTGCACTTCAATACATAGGCTGTTAATATCAAAGGATAAAGGTAAACACCTAAGATGATTTTGAGCAAGAATACTTACTCCACCATGTATTTTATTCGACCTACAGAAAGCAGAAACAGATTTATAGCCCTCAACACTAGTGGAACTCATTTCTTGCTCATTCAGCCAGTGTTCGTTTAGACAGAGGAAGTTATAAGGAACACTATCATTTAAATATGCTTCTAACTCGAGAGTTTTATTGCGAAGACACTGTATATTAAGGTGCAAGATATTTATCGTCTGATTAAGATTATTAAATTTGACCTTATCAACATTCGGTACATTGTCAGATTTATTAGTGTCTATATCTATGTGAGTAGGTCCTTGGTCGAAAAAATTCAAATTTATGAATGACCAAATCTTCTGACCACAGGTCTGGATTCAGTAGTTCATCTTCTAGGTCTTTCTTGGCATCTATGCGGAAGCTGTTATATTCACCAGATCTCACGGGTAGTTCTTTAACACGTTCAGTGCGCATGTCGGCTCTGGCCGCCATCTGTGAATGTTAGGTAGTGCGCGTGACGGCTTTGGCCGACATAATAATAATAATAATAATAATAATAAAGCGACTATTCATTCTTAAAAAAAAAAAAAAAATTAAATACAATTGAATACAGTTAATTATATTCATACATAATAGAATGAATTGGCGAAGTCTCACCCAAAATGGGCGCTTTTAAACTTAACCAGACTAACGACTAAGTATTTCAATAAATCAGTCTGAGCTCAGCATTAGGGGTAGGTCACCAAATATAGAGCAGCAGTCAACGTGTTAACAACAAAATTTTCGTTTTTAAAATTATCCTGTAGATGTTCCTGCATGTCCTTTACTGAGACATCTCGTGATACCTTGCCAACAAAAATGGCAGTTTTTTGGGGAATAACAGCAGCAGAGATCTTAGAATTTCCTGGCTTCCTTGTTCCTATGACAGCAGCATTTTGTGTGTTATTACTAAGCCTGGTCTGATTAGTAGAAGTCTGAGAACGTTTTGGATCTTTGTTCGCATATCGGTTGAGGTATGGTTTTCTTTGTCCTGGATTGATTAGATTTTGCATAGATTTAGTAGTCTGAGGCGATTTGGGTGTCGTTTGAAATGATGCCGATTTAGGTGGTTTTGGTATTTCACCAAGGGAGTTTTTTAGGCTTTTAAACTCCTTTTCCAGAGTATCGATTCGTAGTTTGAGATCTCTTTCAAATGTTTTATTAGGTGTCTTATTTGTATCGTTTAATGGGAGGTTTTCAGTAATTTGCAACTTCTCAGCTGTTTGCAAGGGTTTTTCTGTTAGTAATTTTACTAGATCAACATTGGATTCTTTGATGATGTTTATAAAAGATGCAAGCTTGTTTGAGATTTCTGCGTGGTGAGTTTTAAGTTGTTCTTCTATTATGCTAGAAATTTCATTTCTTAAATCTGGCACTGATGTTGAATTGGATGTGACATCTCCAATGGAATCAAGCATAGATTTGCAGTTTGTGCACCAATAGGGTATTGTTCTTTTCTTAAGAGTAATGGCTCTAAATTCTGTGGAAGTTACCTTTGCGCACTGTTGGCACAGCTTAGTGTTACATCTATCACACACTGCAATGGTATCTGTGTCGAGTGTTTCACTACATTTCATGCAGCTAGCTTTATTAGGCATTTTAGTTGCTATCAGTAGTTAATAATTGGACACAATTATTTTCCTTCTAAATATAAGTACAAATATTTTAAGCCCAGACCTGTTCTGAGGAATGTAAGTGAGTAGAGATTAGTTTTTGTGGAATTGTTTGTGTCTGATTCTGATAAGTTTTTGTTGTAGCAATGCAGAAGTTGCATGTAATAAAATACAAACAGTCAATTACCAGTAACTAATTCACTATTATCCAAGAGGTATTTGAAGAGTATGATGCTTTACTAGCAGTTTGATATAGAACAAGTGATATAAAATGCAGTCTAACCAGTGTATAAACTTGATTTTTGCAGAGCACAATATATTAGCTTGTAATACTTCACTACACACAATAACGTCATAGATAGAAGGGACACGTGCATGAAATGTGGAAAAAGATAAAGATAAATTTATTCGTCATTAAAATATTACAATTGCTATCTTGTAAAACTTATCAGACTAGTCAAAAACGATATCATTCACACATCTTCCATACATATGCATACTAACAATTTTCATCCATCAACTCATTCAGTAGGTTATTACACCACATGCACATAGAATATAAAATGTGATAAAATATAATATTAATATAAATGACATACCTTGTAATAAGAAATACAAATAAAATAAGAACAACATGGCATGACATAGTAATACATAATATTTACACTATTATCAGAAGAGAAAACAATACATTTTCTATATTATGGCTATTGAGGACTAAAATTCAATGGTTTAGAAAATCTTCCACTGTATAAAAAGCATTGTCTATTAAGTGCTTAGATAATGTACGTTTGAATTTATTAAAATTATCAATGACACCGAACATGTTCACAAAATGATTATAACAGATGATCCCTCTGTATATGTGCGAATTTTGACCTATACTCAAGCGTGAATAAGGTACGTGTAAATCATGTCTCTGTCGAGTATTATATTTATGAATCATTTCATTTCTGATATAATTTAATTCATCTTTTTTTATGTTTAGTATTATTAAATATATGTATAAGCATGGTAAAGTCAAAATCTCCATGTTAATGAATAATTCTTTACAGGAACTTCTTGGTCCTGCACACGCTATGCATCTAATTATTTTCTTTTGGATTATAAATACTTTTTCCATATGTGATGAGTTTCCCCAAAACATGAGACTGTAGCTCAATACTGAGTGAACCAGGCCGTAATAAGCCATCTTTAGTACATCAAGAGACACTGTTTCTCTTATTTGTCGAATTACAAAACATATGCTACTTAATTTGGATATAACAGTTTCAATATGCTTTTCCCAGGTTAACTTTTGATCAACCGTGATGCCAAGAAATTTGGTATTATTAACATGTTTAATAGAGAGGTGATTAATCGTTAGGTATAGAGAGAAGTCAAGATTAATATTTTTTTGTTGAAAAAGCATAAAGAAAGTTTTACTTATGTTTACTGACAATCCATTATTTATGCACCATCGGTAAAAGTCATTTGCACAAATGTTAGCTGTATTTATAGATTTCTGAAGCGTATTTTCGGCAATCAGTTGATTTGTATCATCAGCGTATATAATGGTTGTATTTTGATTGTTACATGAGAATTCTATATCACTCATAAAAATTATGAAGAATAGTGGACCCAGAATTGAGCCCTGGGGGACACCCGTAAATACTTCCTTTGGCTGTGATTGATATTCGTCTATCGTTACTATTTGGTACCGATTTTTTAAGTAAGACGCTGCCCAGTCGTTGGTAATACCTCTAACCCCAATGTGGTAAAGCTTGTCTAATAGCAGATCATGGTCTATTGTGTCAAATGCTCTGGTAAGATCAAAGTATAGAGCAATAGGATATTTTTGTTATTTAGATGTTCATATATATTTTCACATAGTTCTGTTATGGCGGTTTCTGTGGATTTCTTATGTCTGAAACCATGTTGACAGTTCGGTAATAGTTTTTTTTGTTCTAGGAAAAAACTTAGTCTGATGTTATATGCATAGTCTTATAACTTTTGCAAACTGCGATTGCAAACATAGATTTCTATAATTGCTTACGTCGTTTTTAGAGCCCTTGTTTTTAAATATTGGAATTGATTTAGATACTTTTAGTATTTCTGGATATTTTCCCGTAGAAAAACTGACATTTATTTTGTGAGATAGTGGAGCATTAATCAAATCATATACCACCTTGAGTGATTGTCCATGAATGCCATCGATACCTGCAGCGGTTTTTTTTGTAGTTTTACTAATAATTTCTGTTATCTCAATTGGGGTGGTTGCATGCAGAAAAAAGGTTGAAGTTACGATAGGGATAGGGATATTAAGTTGTTTTTATTTGGCCTAATAGTTGTTATGTTCATGAAAAACTCGTTAAAGTACTCACATATTTGTTTCTTATTTGAGATGATTGTAGAATTTATGTTTAATTCAATGGGTGTCTTAGTTTCAGATCCTTTTTTTTTCTCATTAATTATTTTCCAGCTTTCTTTGCTGATATTGGAGGCATTACTTATTCTGTTATTATTATAATTTGATTTACTTATATTTACCGAGATCTTGTAGAGAATGTTCTAATCTTTCGGTCACATATTCATTTTTTGTGGATTTTGCTATTTTAGTCATTTCACATATGGTTTGATGCAATTGTTTTATCTCAGTATTGAACCACGGTTTTCTGTTTTTATTGATAATAGTTTTCTTGAGAGGAAACGCATTGTGAAAATGATATTTAAAAATGGAATAAAGCGAGTCAAATGCATTGTTTACATCATCCGATTCGTAGATTTCTGTCCAGCTTTCAGATGCTATTAAATTTCTAAATATTGTCAGGTTTTCATCTGAATAATCACGCCTGTAAAACATGTTCAGTACGTCTGAGTCAGTTTTTGGTAGGTCAAAAAGACATAATTGAAATGTGTGATCGGATAGGTGTGTATCAGTGACATGAACTTCATCTACGATTATATTTGAGAAAATTGCGTCAATACCGGTTTTTAAATAATAGATAATAATAAATAATAAAATACTTTATTGTGCAACACAAAGGACAAGATACATTTCTCAATGATTCTACAATCTTACCCTATCATTAAAACATAATTATATTAATATTGAAGTTATTTCCTTGTAGTAATTCAAATTTTAACTGTCTTTTTATATTATTTTTACTCCTACCTCTAATATTTACTGAGATATTGTTAATTATGTTGGAAGCTAAATATGAAAACGAGGACTTGAAAGCTGTAGTGTTATGCCGTGGGATAGTTGCGTTACCTATATTTCTAAGTTCTCTATTGTGCACCATTTCCCTAAACTCAATTTTTGATAATAAATAAAATAGAATTTTATTACTTAGCATCATACAAACTAATGTAGTATAATGACTGAAGCGTCTCTCTGTTAGTTTTAACATGTGTAATGACCTAATGTGAGGAGTGATGTGTTCTCTTCTGGAAATATCTTTAATATATCTAATACAGCAATTTTGAATTTTTTGCAAACGGTTTTTGTCTGTTAGAGTAAGACAGGGACCATATACACAGTCTCCGTAGTTTAAGATTGACAGTACAAGGGATTCCGTCAACATAATTTTATTTGACTCGTTAATATACTCACGGTATTGGTATAGTTGTTTCAACCTGAAAAATGACGACTGACACAATTTACTTACATGTTGTGTGAAAGATAGTGTTTCGTCAAATATGATGCCCAGGACTTTAGCAGACTCAACATTTTGAATTATTTCATTTCCAATACTGATTTCAAAATTTAAACTCTTTATGTTTTTGATGTGTTTGTTATACGTGTTGGTTGGTTTATATGATTTATCATTCCAAATTCATTAAATAGATTTGTTATTTTTTTAAGGTCTTTAGAGATAATTAATGAGTCTATGTTTATATCGCCACATACAATGTAATAGCAGTTACTTTTATAGATGTCACACATCAGATCATTCATTTTTTAAAGAAAGTATTGACAGTACCCTTTGGTGTTCGGTATACCACAATTATAAATAACGTGGAGTTGCAATTTGAAATTTCATATGTGGCTATGGTTGCCTCAAAGTCTTTCTCAATACATTGGTGAAAAGTATATGGTTTAAGACACATTTCGGTTTTTGCAAAAATGCAAACCCCTCCACGAATGTAATTAGTGCGACAAAAACTGTTTATTAGTGTGTACTTATTTATATTTAAATATTTGATTTCTGTTTGTGTGAGCCAGTGTTCTGAGAAACACACAATATCAACTGGGTAGAGTTCGAGTAGTACTTCTAACTGCAATATTTTTCCATTGATACCTTGGATGTTGAGATGCAATACATTTAATTTATTTAAAGTGGCCACAAAGCGGTAGAATGAGAGGAAAATGTTCTCTACTGTATGTCGTGCAAAGACGAGGGACACCGTGCAGACACTATTAAATGTCCCCACTTTAGGAAGTTACTCAAGACCCTAGGGAATGAAACTCAGAAAAAGGGACTGGGAGTAATAAATAAATTATAAATTACATATTAAATAAAATAAAAAGATCTTACAGACCAACTTGGGTCAATCGCGCGCGGCTCATGAGATCTCGTATGCGGTGGCATGTGAAAAGGGAGCCGATCTGATTATTATCAACGAGCCAAATGTTAACCTGGCAAGTAGCCGAGGCTACCTGTTGGATAACAAAAGGGACGTTGCTATACAACTAAGGAATAAGGACATTGGCATCACAAAGGTGCAGAAGGGCGCAGGTTTTATAAAGCTCATATTTGATAACTGGCAACTTTATTGCTGTTATGTCTCACCTAATATTCCCCTGCAAGCCTTCAAGGAATACATAGACAGCATTATGATACAGATCAGAGATGGCGAGGAAGAAGCGATATGTGCAGGAGACTTAAATGCAAAGTCCACTCTCTGGGGTTCTTCGCATACGGACGGGAGAGGAGATTATGTGGCTGAATGGGCGGCTGAGCTGGGCCAGGTTATTATTAACACGGGAATGATGCCAACATTCAAAAGGGGAACTAGTAGATCTTATATTGACGTCACTGGAGCTACCGCTAACATGTCAAGGAAAGTTTGTGGTTGGGAAGTACTCCCAGGGGAGGTGTTAACCTTCCACCACCACATAGCCTTCGAGATAGACCACCAGGAAAACAATAGAAAAAAGCCGAAATATACCCGAACTCTCTTCGATAACAACAAATTCGAGGAAGCAATCAGAAAGGAAATCAGCAAAAAAGAAGTGAATAGCTTGGAAGATCTAGTAACAGTGATCGGAGTGGCAACAAGAGAAAGTGTGACTGCCATACGAAACGGAGAAAGGGAAAGGGAAAAGCCATATTGGTGGAACATAGATATTGAAAATCAGCGTGCAAAATGCCACAGATTGAGAAGACCAGTTACCAGGGCAAACGCTAGAAGTGCCCCCGGGAACGATGGACAAACCAGACTACAAACACAGTATAAGGATTCCTATAAAGAATTGAAGAGACTCATCTTCTACTCCAAAAGGGAACACTGGAAAAACCTATGTAGTGAACTGGAAAATGACGTGTGGGGTTCGGGCTACAAGATAGTCATGAAACGCCTGTGTAACCAGAGTTTGCCTTACAATCTTTCCCTAGATAAAAAAACAGAGATTATTGAACATCTCTTCCTGAAAAAGGAGGACCAGTGGATAAGAGGGGAAACAATCCAGGAAGGTGTCCCACCCTTTTCTGTGGACGAACTCCATAAGGCGGCAGAACAAATAAAACACGGAAAATCCCCTGGTCCGGATCGTATTCCCCCAGAGGCAGTCAAACTAGTAGTAAAGATAATCCCCATATCCTTTTAGAAATACTGAATAACCTATTAAAAAGGCAAGAGTTTCCTGAAATATGGAAAATAGCCAGTCTCGCTGATTTGGAAAGGGGGGATAATCGAATCCCCTACTTCTTTTAGGCCAATCTGTATGCTGAGTATGATAGGACAATTTTATGAAAGGTTAATAAAAGACAGGATTGAGCTGGAAATAGAATAATAATAAAATAATAATAAGGTGGACTCTCCGAGAGGCAGTTCGGTTTCAGAAAGGGGCACTCTGCTATACAAGCAATAAACGTGGTAGTAGATTCCGCAAAAAATACCAACAGCAGATGGTTTGCAGTAATAGCTGTGGATGTGCAAAATGCCTTTAATTCAGCCACTTGGAGTAAGATAGTTGGGGAACTTTATAATAGAGGGATATCCCAGTACCTCATAAATGTCGTGGAAAGCTATTTTCATAACAGGAAGATTTCTAACACAAAATCGATCGAGATGTCGGCGGGTGTTCCCCAGGGATCGGTGCTGGGCCCACTTTGGAATATCCTCTATGATCAGGTGTTAGCGCTGCCTCTTACGGAGGGAGCAACAAGCATAGCCTATGCCGATGATTTGGCTATTATGGTGGAAGCGACGGATGACCGAGAACTCGAGTTTCGAGTCCTTAGCAAGGATAAATACATGGATGGATAGAACAGATCTGACCCTCGCTCCTCAGAAAACCAAAGCGATTATTCTGAAGGGACCACGAAAGAGAGATCATATCCATTTTAACATTGTAGACACAAGAATAGTACCAATCAGACAACTTAAATACTTGGGAGTGATCCTGGATGACCGGCTGACATTCGGCAAGCATATCGAATGGACTGTCGAGAAAACCCAAGGGAAAATGGGGGCTTTGACAAGAATCCTACCAAATATAGGGGGACCGAGCGGACCAAAGAGAGCGGTCTTATGTGGAGTCATTCAATCGATAGTCCTATATGGCGCGCCGGTATGGCGACGGGCCATCGGAATACAAAAATATAAGAACATGCTCTTGAGCATCCAAAGGAAAGCCCTACTGAGAATAGCCAGTGGGTATCGCACAATATCCTCAAGGGTCATACAGGTTGTCACAGGAATTCCACCGATTGATTTGCTCGTTGAAGAGAGACACCGACTGTACCATAATGAAAATGCCCATTTACCAATGATTAAAAAAAGGGAGAGAGAGACAACTTTAAACAAATGGCAAGAAATATGGAACAACCATACGGACACGGCAGCCTGGACGAAGACACTCATCCGAGACATCCTCCCCTGTGTGAGATGCGGATTTCTTTGTGACCCAGTTCCTGACAGGCCACGGATATTTTAGATATTACACCAAAAGAATGGGAATAACGCAGGAGGATACATGTATGTATTGTGGTGACACAGATACAGCGGAGCACACAGTACTGATATGTGACAGATGGTCCCAGTGGAGGCAAGAGCTAGAAGAAGACCTGGATGTTGAAATTAGTAGGGAAAATGTAATCAACGTGATGCTTAAAAATGGGAGAAACTGGATAAAAGTAAGCCATTTTGTTAAAAAGGTGTTACAGAAGAAAAAAGCCAAAGAAAGAGAAAGAGAGCAAGCTGGCGACTAAAGGCGATTAAGTAGGAAGAAGGAAATTACGACCTGGGGCACTGATGTTATGTCACATAGTGACGCTTCCGGGAGCCTCTGGAGATTTGTTTTAATTTCATTTTATTATTATTAATTCATTTTATTCTCTGATACAGGGAGTCACATGAGTCATATATGGAATGCAACAGACAAAACGTATGCATGCATTCTGTACTCTTTGTAGCTTATTTTTATTATACTGTGGTAGAAAATTATAATAAACTGATGAACGATAATCTAATTGAGATATATTAATGTTTGGACCAGTTTTAGCTTTATATTCTGATTTAATTGGTTCTTAAATGAATATGTTTTTAATTTATACATAGATGTTTTAAAGATATGTTCAATATGGTCCTTAAATGATAAACTTCCATCCATAACTACACCAAGTTTTTTTGCTGAGGGTACCCACTCAACATTTGCATTGTTGATATTCAAGTTATATTTTGTTTCAATCTCAAGTTGTTGCCGTTCTGATCCTATACATATTGCTACTGTCTTATTGGAGTTTACACGCAATCCGTGCTGTTCTGAATAAGTAAAGATGTTCTGTAAATCCCTGTTTACATTGACAATAGATATTTGCATTTCCTTATATATGGGTAAGATAAGTACATTTCGATATCATTTACATAGAGATGACTTTGACATTTTGATAGAGCGGCAGCTAAATCAAATATGTATATAGAAAAAAAGGATAGGGCCCAGAACACTACCTTGTGGTACTCCCGATGAGGTTTCTTTTGTTGAAGAGCATGTATGTGTATTAAGAAAAACCCTTTGATATCTACCTTTAATATAATTATATAACCATTCAACTGTTGCATTTTCAAAACCTATATATTTTAATTTTGCTGCAAGTAAATTAAAGTTAACTAGATCGAAAGCCTTACTCTGATCCAGTAACACTAAAATGGTACAAGACTTGTCTAGTGTTGTAGCGGCAACGTTAACAACCTTTAATAATGCAGTGTGTGTTCCATGCTTTTCACAAAAGCCTGATTGAGTTTCGGGTAGTATATTATTCATTACTAAATAGTCTTTTATTTGAAAAGATATTATTTTTACTTCCCTCGCATACCGAAGGGAAGTATTGTATTCCAGAAAAAATCACCCTCCGAGATTTTTTCGGATTCTGACGTTTCAGAACACGTAGATTACGAAAATATAGGTTTTTCAATTCCGTCAGTATGTCTGTCTGTCTGTTGGTGCATTTACTAAAAAACTACTTGACGGAGAGCAGTCAAATTTGGTAGGTAGTTGACGCTACTGTCAGCGAAGAAATGGTAGAAATTTCACTGGAAAATATACAGGGTGGACCGTCTAAACGGAATAAATGGTAAAAAAAATTTTTTGCTCAAATTTAAAATTTCCACGTTTCATGACACGCTAAACCTATTTCAGAAAAAAAAATTTTGAAAATTTTTTTCACCATTTTTGAAAAAATTTTTACCAAGATGAAAAAATTTTTTTTTGCTCAAATTTAAAATTTCTACGTTTCATGATACGCTTAACCTATTTCAGGAAAAAAAAATTGAAAATTTTTTTCACCAATATTTTTGAAAAATTTTTTACTACTAAAATGAGATAATTTTTTTTTCTTTCTTCAAATTTAAAATTTCCACCATTCATGACATTCTAAGCCTGATTAAAAAAAATAAAAAAATTTTTAAATTTGTTTTTATCATTTTTGAAAATTTGTTTACCACTAAACTAGATGGAATTTTTTTATTTCTTCAAATTTAAGATTTCCACGTTTCATAGCGTTCTAAATCTATTTAAAAGAAAAATTAGATTTTTTTTTACTATTTTTTAAAAAATGTACCACTAACATGGAATTTTTTTTTTTTTTGTTCAGATTTTAACTATCCACGTTTCCATGGCATTCTAAAACTATTCAAACAAATTTAAAAATGTTTTTTAAACATTTTTAAAAAAATTTTAAAACATTTTTAATCCATTTATGTATCACTACTATAATAGAACAGACGAACAAATTTTTATTGCTCAAATTTAAAATTTCCACGTTTCATGATATTCTAAACCAATTTCGGAAAAAAAAATATGCAACATTTTGTTACCAGTTTGGAAAAAAATTTAACACTAGAATGGTCAAATTTAAAAGTTTCACGTTTCATGACATTCTAAACCTAGGTATTTCAGAAAAAAAAAAATTGATTTTTTTTTTCACCAACATTTTTCAAAAAGTTTTTACCACTAAAATAGATCTAATTTTTTTTTATTTGCTCAAATTTGAAATTTTCACGTTTCATAGCATTCTAAACCTATTTCAAAAAATACATAATTTTTAATTTTTAAACTTTTTTAGCACTACTATAGAATAGAAGGAAACTTTCCTTTTTGCCCAAATTTAAAATTTCTACGTTTGACATTTTAAACCTATTTCAGAAGAAAAAATTTTGAATTGAATTTTACCAACATCTTTGGAAAAATTAAAAAAAAAAAATGAAATTTTTTAACCACCACTATACTTCAACTCCATTACGTGAATGTTGGATTGAAAATGTGACAGATGGCAATAATATCTGGCATATGCACCTATTATACTTTTATTGAAAAATGTACAGGGTGGTCATCCCAAGAAATAATTCAGTCATGGTGGACATTTGTAAAGGTATTTGCGCAAGCCTGCCATATGTGGCACCTGCTATTTAGTATTGAACTTTTGCTGTTGGATGAGCAACCTGTATATTTTTTTGACCAAAACTTATCAAGTTTTCTTTGTAATAATAGCAATAACTATATTCCGATTGTTATTCTCAATGTCATTTCGTAATTATTAATTTTTTGGAGTGACTGCCATGCACAAATAACGAGGGAAGTTCTGTGTAAATACCTTTACCGATTTTTTCAAATGGTTTTGATAATGTCAGTAATATGCATATGGGTCGTAAATCATAATAGCTTATCGGTATAGATATTTTTGGAATAGGTAAAACATTTGCAATTTTCCAAATATCTGGAAAGACACCTTGTGTTATTGATTCATTACAAATTCAATACAACATGAACATAATACAAGGCAAAAACATAATCTAAATGTGATAATACCTAAAAACAGGTATACAACAACCCAAAGATTTATAACTTATTATGGCCCTAAATTTTATAATGTTTTACCAACACATTATAAAGAATTCAACAATATAGGTTCATTTTCTCATAAAGTGTCGGAATTCTTAAGGACTAACAAAGTTAGATTTATGAAACTATTGGCAGGTGGTTAAACAAACTTGCAAAGCGTACGGCCTCTTAATTCTGCATGTATATGTGTATACGATGTTATTAAACAAGTATTGTCATGGGTACACACACAGGCTGCATATGTAGTCTAGGTGTACACTAAATGGAGGAATAATAGCATATGCATATACATATAAGATTAGGTAAAACTCATTTTTATATTGAAATCATTTTTATAATTTAGCGATTAATGATAAGAAGCATATTATATTACTAATTTTGTATTCTACATTGTATTTGCATTCTATATTGTATTATTAATTATAAATAAATTACGTACTTACTTACTTACATTAAAAATGTGTTTCAATATATCCACACAGTAAGGTACAATAATTAGCAACATCTTTATATTGATATTATCAACACCTAGAGCCTGGCTCTTTATAGTTTTTAATGCATTAAGTATATCGTCATTATCAATTTGTCTAAAAGCAAAAACTAAGATTAGGATTTAGCTGATTATTGTTGTAAAAAGAGAGTAAATTGTCATCTACCCTGGAAGGACCTGCCACGTTAAAAAAAGAATCATTAATTTCTTTAGGCTTTAATAACTCGTTCAGAATACTATTCTTTACTGCACCAGATTGAGTACGAACTCCCCAATCAGTCAGTTTTTTCCATATCAATTTATTATTACCTTTATTTTTATTCAAAACAAATTGCATATATGCCTTCTTTTCTCGTTTTATTGCTTCATTTACTGTATTTCTGAAACTTACATAATATTCACGTGCTGCCCTAGTTTTCGTTTTTAAGTATTTTGAATGAGCTTTATTTTTTATTTTAATCATTTGTCTGATACGATATGTAATATAAGGACGGTACTGATATTTCTATGTAAATGAGCATACAGGGACATGGTTATCAAAGAGTGTTGTTATATAGGTATTAAGTAACTCTAGTTTATGATTAAGGTCCTGAACGGTATAAACGTTCTCCCAAGGAGTATTTTATGTAGCATTAATAGCAAAAAATATGCCTCTGATGCAGGATTTTTGAATTTTAAATATTCGATGTGCCTCTACTGAGTTACCCCAAATAATGATCCATATTTTATGCGAGAGTGAATATACGCGTAGTATGCGCTTAAACTTGCTTCTTCATTTATCGATGACGATAACATTTTTAATGCGTAGTTGAAACCACCTAATTTATTTATTTTAAGTACAATATCCAACGGGATAAACCCAATTACAGGATAAGATTACAAAGTGATCAGCATTAAAAAAGAATAATGCTGATAGCAATACAATTAAAATACAATTAAGCATAAATTACAATAAATCACAACGAAAATATACAATGAGAAAAGGGAGAAAGAGAGAAAAGTGAACAATAAAATGCAGCACTACTTATTAAATGCAAAATCAATGATTTGTACAAGACTAGACAATTTCAAGAAAGATTAACAAGGATTAGATTATTCATACAGGCGTTTGATGCTGCTAGCATTACAGAATAAAATATCTAAATTTGTTTCAACTTCTGAATAACTGACAAACATGTGATATATAGGGGACCTTTTATATATATTAGTATGATGATTTCTTGTACAAAATAGTCGTTTCTGGCGAGAATTAATTCTGGGTACATGAAACTCTAACATCTCTAGTAATTAGACCAAGCAAATGGGTAGGTTAAGTCGCAAAATGTGTCCGGAGGGAGATCTCTACGGGAAAAGTTGTATTGAGCCGAGATGTAAAAAAAAAGCCTAATACACTACTAGCCCCACCCTTTCCTTAAGGGCAGAAAAAGGATGAAATAGTTTATTTTTGCGTATAAATCGAAAACGATGGTAGATATGGAAAAAGGTTTCAGATAAAAATTGTAGAGCTTAAAATTCTGCTTAAAAAAGGCCATATGCATTTATACCGTATTTCTGATGGTTTGATTGTAAAACCTGTATGACGCTTAGGGGCTGAATGGAATGTTAAAAAAAATCGTAAAAAATCGAAAAGTTGATATTTTTAATTATTTTCTTTTTGAATCTCCTTAGAAAAATCCTCAACTTTCTTTCCAGAGATAAGGTATCCTTGTCTACTTGTTTATATAAAAGTTATAAACATCTGAATTTTTAAATTCACGATTAATCAGGGTTGAAGGTAGCGAAAAATATTTTTTTAGGCAACACTGTCTTCTTCGTGAAATTTCCTTACAAAAAGTCCTTTACAGTTTTTTTTTATCTCACATACCAACGTTGATATCTAAATAAAATTACTATAATTCCTACAATTTTTATTTCACTCGACGCCACTGGAATATAGTCTAAGAGCTACTGGCCTCGACAACATACCCATTTTCACAAGGCTGGAAATATGCCAAGATGTTAGTTTAAGGCTTCCCAAAGAAGGATGGCCGGTGTGGCGAAAGGATGTCGACGGGGTGAGCAGTGAGCACTCTTGCATTTTTTGAAATTGGTTGCCGTTTAAGTTGATGTTTATTTTTTACTTCTACAAAGTTTGCATTTTCAGATATTACATAGGAAGCCAGCGTGCAATCACCCAACATATTTATAAAAGCAAGAGACATTATTAATCCTGTTCCTTAGAGCATGGCAGACAAAATAGTGATAGAAATTTCTTCACTAGATGACTGTTGAAAGTCTACATGCTTTTCGTGGTTGGTGGAAGTTTTTGTATGGAGCTGATATTGTTTATCGATTACTTGTGTCACAATGAGTATAAAAATATGATTGACATGCATATCGGTTGGTGGGTTTCCAGAAGCAGAAACTGTTAACCTGCGAGATATTTCACTGTGGATGACAGATTTATAACAAGCTGATTTTTTCTGTATCGATTAATTACCATTCGGTAATTACGAAGATACGATTAGCATACATATCGGTTAGTGCCTATCTAGAGGCAAAAAGTGTTCATCTGCATGACAGATTTGTAACAAGCTGTTTTTTTTTTATTAATTCATTTATATTCTACAATAAGTAGAAAAATAATGGTGTCGAATATAGTGATATACGACTCTGAAGTGGTGAACAAATTCATTAACTTAGACATGGATTATTTCTATTTTTTTATAGTTTTTAAACGTCAATCGCATAAATGCGATGAATATAGGATAATAAATATCCGCCAAAAAGTTCAACATAAATTTTAAAAAGTTCAAAACAAATTTAAAAAGTACAGGATTCGAACTGAGAAATCCGCTATGAAAGTCGTCGCTTAACGCGATTTGCTACGGCCGGGATGGATATGAAATTTCAAACAGTCTCGTTGGAGAATGCAAAACATGAAATTTTTAAATGGATATAACTAAGTAAATGCACCAGCAGGAAGGCTCCCGAATGTCGATATCGATACAGGTTAGGTGATGTCTTGAAAATGAGATAATGCAAGATAAGAACTGTGTTAAGTGACCTGGATATCTATTCAGAAATAGGCTTGTGAAAAAACGCTATTAGTTTTTTCATCCAAAATTTATTGAAAAATATATTTTTTAACTATAAAAATTCACATTGAAAGCACGAACAGGATGTAATTCATACTTTAATTATATAAACGGAAATGTTTTGAATGAGAAAAGTTGAACTTTACAAAAAAATCTTACAATGTCGAATATGTTTTAAATTACAATAATTGATTATATATTTAGAGATCATTTTAGAAGCAAATGTATAACAGTATTTTGGAATGAGGAAGAATTCTATAAAATAGAATTCCACAAAATTTATTACCTGGAGACCTCAAATGGTGAACTTAAAGCAGATCTCATAATCTTTAAAAAAATGTTTTTTTCTGCCTTCGTTTAGGCACCACTATTTTTGTTTGCCAATAGAGTTATATTACTAAAACAACTGTGCATACATTTTTAAACAAATTTTGAGCTGAGTTAAAGGGTTGAAGGTTATTCATTCGGTCCAAAAATATTTATTTCATGGCCCCGGGCCCAAAATCAAAGCACTACATTATTTATTTATAATAAATAATGTTAGTTTATTGAACTCCATAACTGGATCATTTCCATCTATTTTAAAGATAGCCAAAGTTTTTTCTCTACACAAAAAATTAGATAACACATTACCTGAGAATCGCAGGCCCGTGGCTTTTGTCAACTATTTCTAAAATAGTAGAACGTGTTATTTTTAACAGAATTGTACATTTTTCAGCAAAAAATTAAATATTGTCAAAATGCTCAATATGGTCTTCATAAAAAAAAATCAACAGAGGACTGTTTAAGCGCCTCCGTCGGAATGCTTCCATTTTGGAGTAGCGTGATGCCCATAATATTTTGTATTAGTGAAAGAAAGTGTTTCTGATTAAAATGAAGTATTCTTAAAATCCGTAATTATACATTGCAAAAGGTTTAAGAAAAGTTCAAATATTATTTTCATTTTACGTTCCTTCGCATTCAAAAAAAATTAAATATTCAACCAAGGATCTTCAAAAACTTGACATATTTACACATATCACTTTAAAATTTTGGCAGTAGATGGTATACAA
Organism: Stenurella melanura; assembly: GCA_963583905.1. Lineage (NCBI taxonomy): Eukaryota > Metazoa > Arthropoda > Insecta > Coleoptera > Cerambycidae > Stenurella > Stenurella melanura. Next base: position 98,333,361 of record OY757310.1, on the reverse strand, counting down.
AACTATAGAGTTTTTTTTAAGTTAACTCGCTCTATGGTTCTTCATATTGAGAAAAAATTAAATATTCAAAAAAATTCATTCAATATCTGAAACAATAAAAATATAAACGAAGATTTGATTTCGGTATGAAGTACCGTACTACGAGTTGATTCTTTAACGCAAAATCTTTATAATTGTGTGAACTATCGAGTTCAAAAATTTGAAAGTGATAACATGTCCAGTTTTTGAAAAATCCTAGTTGTCTTTTAGTGTTTCAGTTTATGAATTTATTTTATTGAATATTTGATATTCTTTATACGAAGAAACGTAACGCAAGTTGACTTTTTAGGGACAACTCTAGATAGTTTTGTATAAACTATCGACAGAAAGGCGGAGCTTACTGCTAGCGGTCGCGGCGGTCTAGTCAATAATTCATGCTTATCGCAAATGTCAAAAAGAGCCGTTTTTGATTCACTCGTGCCGAACTGAATTTCTGATTTCGCTGACGCAATTTATGATGCCGACAAAACGTCAATCACCAATCATATTTTTTCCATAGAGGCATTATACGAACTCCACTCTTTCACGTATCTTTTTAGATATTAAGGTTTGAAAATGTGATGTTTGTGAGTTTTTACCTTTTCCGCCGAGATTATATTTAATATATTTTGTGCCATTAATTCGAAAATGGATCATTTTGTTTCAAATGTAGATCTCGATGCCAGCTTTCCGATGACATTAAACATTTATTTTTAAAGTCATATTGGCCACTTTCTTGAAATTTATATATAAACCAAATAACAACAAATTGATTTTTTGGGCCATTTTGAACTTGAGATATTTTACTTTTAGTATTTTGGCCAATTATTGTTAATTAACAAATGGCTAATATTCGAACTGTATCGTTTTGAAACATACTTATACTTCATATGAAACGTCCAAAAACATTTTAAACTTATAAAAACTGTTTTTCGAACATTTACATTTCATTGCTGTTAGCCTGAATAGCTTTTTCCAAATTTATATATCGAGATTACCTCTTGTTTTGTTGCACTGTGCTCAATTGTTTCCGGCTTACTTAAGTTAGTAGTTAGTAGTTAACGAATGTATTTAGGGGAATTTAATATTCTGCTAACTTATCTTTATAAAATTATAACCTTATTTTTCTTGGCTAATGTCAAATATTTGTTCTGTTCAGAGACAACTCTGTTTTAGCCCGGGAGGCAGCGACAGATTTTTCGCGTTAATATCAATAAAGCTAGATTTTTTTTCCAAAGAGAGTTTAGATAGTATCTATAATGAAAGTGCAATTCTACCAAACTCTTAATGGTGCATAAAAGAGTAACGAATTAAACAACATGTTGCAAAAAAATAAATGGACGAAAATATCGTTTTTCGAATTGTCAAAAAATAACAATTCGCCTTCGCTTCTGCCGGCCCCAATTTTCGATTTTCACCTCGCGATTCATGTTGTACGGTCATTGCCAACCTTCTCCTCGTCATCGAGACATAGAACGGGTATCCAATATCACCGTATTTGTTCAGTTCTTACGTTTGAAAAATTGACTTGGGGTCGTGCTAATCGGTGACTATTTTTAAATGGTTTCCCGAGTTCGAATCCTGCCCGGGGATACTTTTTTTTTTTTCGTTTTCAATTTTTTGGCGGATATTTTTGATTCTATAATTGCTATTTGCTCCGTTCTATTGCATTTCTCGGAGAAGTTTTGCATTTTTCGCCGCGAAATATTAATCTGCATTATTTCGATTAAGAATCACATTCTACCCCCGCTATTGGGTGGTTAAATCTTTGGTAGACGTTGCAAAAACGGCAATACGTAGTCAAATCATGCCAATTATATTCCTCATTAGTATTAATGAAAAGACAGTATTTTTATAGATCTGTTAATAAGCTTTCATTACATGTTTCGGTAAGGAAATTTCTGATCTTTAATTGAAATAGTACAAATTAATATTCCGCGGCGGAAAATGCAAATCTTTTCCGAGAAATGCAATAGAACGGAGCGAATAGCAATTATAGAATCAAAAATATCCGCAAAAAAATTGAAAACGAAAAAAAAAACAGTATCCCCGGACGGGATTCGAACTCGGGAAACCACTTAAAAATAGTCGCCGATTAGCAAGAACGCAAGTCAATTTTTCAAACGTCAGAACTCAATAAATACGGCGATCGGAGACCCGTTCTATGTCTCTATGGCGAGGAGAACGTCGACAATGACCGTACAACGTGAGTCGCGAGGGTGAAAATCGAAAATTGAGGCCGGCAGGAGCGAAGGCGAATCGTCATTTTTTGACAATTCTTGACAATTCGAAAAACGAAATTTACGTTCATCTATTTTTTTACAACATGTTTAATTTTTTACTCATTTATGCACCACTAAGACTTTGGTAGAATTGAACCTTCATTATAAATACTATCTAAACACTCTTTGGAAAAAAAATAACTTTATAGAAATGATTTCACGAAAACGGTCGCTGCCTCCCAGGATATTTCTATGTGTATGTGTGTGTATATTTATTGCTATTTATCTTTTTACAAGATGCTAAATGTTAACTATCTCGAGTTCATATAGATGAAAATTAACTTTATTTTAAATCAAAGTTCTCGCAATTCTCTTTCTTTTCTGATAAAAAAAATTTCAAAGTGTCCTAAAAAATTTGTTGTTTTCAACAAAAGGTATATTTTCTGAAAGTTTGAAGCCGATCGTAATTCTTGACGTCCCTGGGCGTTAAAATGAAAAAATGGCTTTTTAGCCAGTTTATTTAATTTTGCATGATATATACATACTTAAATGACCCAAGATTTCTTGAAATTTTAATTGCCAAGATTTTGATTTTTTGTTTGTCCCGATCGGACCTCTTGAACCAGAGATATTCACCTCTTTACCTAAATAAACGCTGTTCGAAAAACAAAATTGTTTATAAAAAAACGCAATAGGCTTTGGAAGTCCAAAACTCAGATATATACTCCTGGTGATACCCCAGAAGGTATGATATAATTTTGGTGTTACAAAACTATACACATCAATGTCCTTTTTCGCTCCACTATGTGACTATTGGATTATTATATTTTCAAATAAAAAATGAATGTATGTAGGAATGGTACATGTATATTGCGGTCGGAGCATAAAGAGATTTCCGATGAAATCGGTATAAGCTCTACGATTTCTACAATTTTTAAGATAAGAAGCTGGAACTTTCACATATTACTCTTGAAGTAATGTATAAGAAATCGCTGTAATTAGGTATGCTAAATAATTTTTTTTTAAAGTTATTAACGTTTATCTTATCCCTAATTTCACGAATTTTAGAACAAAAAATACTCTTTTTTATTCTCTTAAAATTAAGAGGGTTAATATAATTTGTAAGGTAAATTACTTTGAAGCATCGTAAAGGACATATTTCAAGCTTTAAAAATCGCCTACAGAAATCGAATAACGTAATTGAAACCAGAGTAATCGATGGTTGAAGTTAGTTATACATATCAAATTTTATCATTTTCTCAAAATTTTCAAATTTTGGAAGTGTACATCTTCAAAAATAAATTTTTTGAATTTTTTTCACTCACCGGATCTTTTTATATATTACTTCAAGAGTAATATGAGACAGTTCTAGGTTCTTATCTTAAACAATGTAAAAATGGTTGACCTTCTAAGTACAGAGTTAATCGGAAATCTCTTTATGTTCCGATTTCATATATGTACTATTCCTACATACATTCATTTTTTAATTATATATTATTAAGTATAATATGTTTCTTCTTTCAATTAGATCTTGTTGAGCTCAATTAGTTCAAAAGTTACAACAAATTTGGTGTAGCGCGCCCAAGACACCGCTCGCTTCGCGCGCCTACGCATCGCCACGTTCCATTTTCGTGCGATCTGAAGCCTACATTTTTCATTGTAAAAAATAACTTCATATACATTTTTATGTAAAATTTCCCGTACTTTCGAACGGCGCTATTAGTTTTTATAAGAAAAACATATTTCAAGAGATATTTGACAATAACTGATATTTGGCAACTATTTTGTTCAATAACAAATGACGCTCAAAGACTATTATTGGTAACTTTTGGTATGTTGTTCCCGACATGTCAGAGATGTATTTTCAAAAGTTACCGCTTCCCGGAATTATTAAGTAATGCTTTCAGCCTCATTGACTCCACTAGGTATGATATGTCAATATGTTGAGTTTTTGAAAAATCCTGGTTTCATTTTTGATTGTTTGAGATATTGAATTTATTTTATTACACATTTAATTTTTTTTCAGTGTGAGAAAACGTAAAATGAAAATAATGTATGAACTTTTCTTACCTTTTTCAATGTATAATTGTAGATTTCAAAAATACTTCATTAATCGAAAACACTTTCTGTCACTAATACAAAATATTATGACAAAGAAACATTTATAGAAGTGAACTATAGGTAACATAATATTCGAGCAAGAGATTTGGGTCGAAAATTTAAAAAAAAAAGCAAAAAATATTTTTGGCGCTACATAGGATTTGAACTCTTGACCTCTAGCGTGCTAAGTATTTCTGTTGCCGCTACTCTATTTGAGGTCTGTAACTCAAAAGTTTGTAGAAGTGAATAAATAAATATCGGGGGAGACCTAACCTAACATTTTAACATATTTCCAGCATTGGGACAATGGGTTGCCGAGGCCAGTAGCTCTTAGACTATATTCCAGTGGCGTCGAGTGAAATAAAAATTGTAGGAATTATAGTAATTTTATTTAGATATCAACGTTGGTATGTGAGATAAAAAAAACTGTAAAGGACTTTTTGTAAGGAAATTTCACGAAGAAGACAGTGTTGCTTAAAAAAATATTTTTCGCTACGTTCAACCCTGATTAATCGTGAATTTAAAAATTCAGATATTCATAACTTTTATATAAACAAGTAGACAAGGATACTTTGTCTCTGGAAAGAAAGTTGGGGATTTTTCTAAGCAGATTCAAAAAGAAAATAATTAAAAATATCAACTTTTCGATTTTTTACGATTTTTTTTAACATTCCATTCAGCCCCTAAGTGTCATACAGGTTTTACAGCCAAACCATCAGAAATACGGTATAAATGCATATGGCCTTTTTTAAGCAGAATTTTAAGCTCTACAATTTTTATCTGAAACCTTTTTCCATATCTACCATCGTTTTCGTTTTCTTACCTATTTATACGCAAAAATAAACTATTTCATCCTTTTCTGCCCTTAAGGAAAGGGTGGGGCTAGTAGTGTATTAGGCTTTTTTTTTACATCTCAGCTCAATACAACTTTTCCCGTAGAGATCTCCCTCCGGACACATTTTGCGACTTAACCTACCCATTTGCTTGGTCTATAATGCTACACAGTTAGTTATGTTGTTGACAATTTTGTACAAGAAAACAACGGCGTGCATGTTGCGGCGTTGTAACAAGCTGTTCATTTCAAATCTGGCATAGAAAATTTCCTGTGGGGTGCCTCTTTGGGGATATTGATTATTATCTAACTGATACGTTGCTAGCTTAAAGAATTTTCGCTGAACTCGCTCAATATTAATAATGTGGGTGTTATATATGGGATTCCAAACTACTGAACCATATTCTAGCTGTGATCTTACGAAACTAGTGAAAACTAACTTCAGGGTATTAATGTTGTTAAAGTCCTTCATATTACGCACGATAAAACCGAGATTCTTATAAGCTTTAGATATTATTGAATTGATATGAGGCACAAAGGTAAACTTATGGTCAAATATTATACCTAGATCTTTAATGGCATTCGGACGTGGAAGGATTTTGGTATCGATGTTATATTCGTATGATATTACATTATGTTCGTCCTTCCGGCAGTATGACATAACATTGCATTTAGCTGCATTAAGGTGCAGTTTGTTTTCTTTGCACCAAGAGTTTAATGTGTTTAAATTGTTCTGAAGTGTGACGCAGTCCATTTTGGTTTCAATTCTTGAAAAAAGTTTTAATTCATCTGCATATACTAAGTAGTTTACGTTCAAGCCGGCCGCAATATCATTAATAAAGATTATGAACAAAAGGGGCCCTAATACAGACCCTTGTGGAACTCCAGAAGATTGAGTGAAAGTAGAAGATTTGTATCCTAGACAGTGGACATACTGGGTACGTTGATATTGGTATGATTGGAAAAACATCAATATATTATAACTCAGACCTATCTTATTTAATTTCATAAGTAATAAACCATGATCCAGACTGTGGAATGCCTTGGAGAAGTCAGTGTAGATGACGTCTACCTGACTTATCTCATCAAGGGCTTCACAAATGAACTGAGACTTGCAGACTAAATTAGTAATTGTTGATCGTCCTTCAATGAAACCGTGCTGCTCGAGTATAATATTGCTTCTGGCATGAAATGAGACGTAACCAGCTAGAAGAATTTCAAGTGCCTTGCTGAAATTACATATTATTGTTATTGGTCTATAATTTGTGATGTCCATGTTATTATCTTTTTTATATACGGGACATACTCTGGAAATTTTCCAGGCATCTGGAAATACTTGTGTCTTAAAAATTAAGTTGAATATAATTTGCAATGGCTTAGAAAGTACAACGGCGCAATCATTTAACAGGAATGCCAGGATTAAGTCTGGACCTGCAGTCAGTTTGGGTTTGATTTGTTTTAATGCCTGTATGACTTCTTCCTCACTTACTGAGGTTATGTGTAGGGTACCGTTAGAATTATTAATAACAGACGCATATTCAGTATCATATACTGTAGAATTGAGGAAGTTATTGGCAAAGAATTCTGCAAATCCGTCTACTATTTGCTGAGGACTATCCAGTCTGGTATCATTATTGCTGGTGGTATTGATGTATGACCTTTTTTTTTTAGATATATATGACCAACATTTTTTTGGATTCGATTTAATATTAACTTCGGTTTCAGTAACATACCGTTGAAAAGCCAGTTTAGTCTTATTTTTTACATCACTTCTGATTGATCTGTAGTAATTATAATTTTGATCGGTGCAGCACTTACGATATTGTTTCCACGCTTTATTCTTTTGTCTAAGTGTTCGGATAAGGTCCATATCAAACCAAGGTGGGTAATGTTTATTGACTGGTATTTTTTTTGGCACATGTTTGCTAAACATTTCATCAAATTTTTCATACAAAGTATAGACTGCAGTATTTACACATTCATAATTTTGTAGGAATAACCAATCGGTTGACATTAGCTCCTGATAAAGGTCATGGAAGTTGGCCTTCTTGAAATTGAAGCCTAAATTACTTTTTTGTTTAAACTGCTGCTTATTGTTGTCAATAAATATTTCAATACAAAGGGGTGGATGATGTTCATCTACCGTGGACATGGGATCTGAGGACTTTGACACACTGCAGAGTATGTCACATATTACTAAATCTAATAGGTTTAGGTTTTGTACCGTATTATATTGTTTTAGATTAAAAAAGTTTAGAAAATTATTTAGTGATAAGACGCTTGGGTTAATATCTTGCTGAGCGAATTGTGTAACGTTAAAGTCTCCTACGATTAAGGTATGTGAGTCGAAGATTTCAGGTAGTGCTTCAAAGGCATCAGGTAGCGCTTCAAAGGCATCAAATAATAGATAGTATTGCTCAGAGTTCATATCACAGGGAATATATATGTTAAATATGTATAGGTCTTGCCCGCTGCCAGTTTTAATTTTCACATAAACAATGTCTACAAAGTAGAGCTCATTAAATATATCACAGTGCTTTCTTATATCATACAGACAAGCATTAAGTTGTTTTTTTATTTAATTTAGCTGATATGTAGATTATATGGGCTTTCCACTTTAATTTGGTATCTACATTTATTCCTAGAAACATTGTGTTATCAGTTGTCATGAGAACTTCATTTTCAAAATTGACTCGTAAGTCTTTATTTTTGTTAAACTCTAATAGGGTTGTCTTCGATACGGTTAGTTTAAGGTTATTCTTTAAGTACCAATCATGTAGTTTTTCTAATACTTGTGTTATTTTTTCTTCCATGATTTCTGAGGTTCTCATTACAATAGATGTATCATTGGCAAATAATGATAATTCATTCACATACAAAAGGAGTAAAACCGGTCCAATAATGGAACCTTGTGGTACACCTTGTTGTGCGGTATAACCTTCTGATATTATTTGTTTTCCTGTATGTTCGTCTTCTGTCACTATGAACTGTCTTCTATTTTCTAGATACAATTTAAGTAGCTGCGCAATTTGTCCACGGAATCCAAGAATTTCTAATTTCTCAAGTAGCGTTTCATGATGCCCACTGCCAAATGTTTTGAGAGGTCCAAGTAGATACATGCTGTATGTTCGTCTTCGTTTATACCATTGATTATGTCTTCTAATAACTGAAACGTTGCTCTCGTTGTGGATCATTTCTTTATGTATCCATTTTGTTTGTCATGTAGAATTCCATATTTGTAGTCTGAGTTGCTATAATTTTTTCTATTACCTTTGCTATAATGGATAACAGAGCTATGGGTCTATAATTTCTTATATCTGCCATATCTCCTTTCTTATGTAACAGTTTAAGTATTGTGATTTTAAAGTCTTCTGGAAACATCCCTTTTTGAAAACATTTGTATTGTTACGGATTTCCACCTTTTAGGAAACACCCTGTATGAATTCGTGGGTTCTAAATAATTTTAACAAGAGATTAAACACTACTAACACTTTATTTAACAATTTACTGACTACAATACTTGTTTACTTAATAGTTAACCTCACTTTTTACCGAGCGTGTCACTTCTCAAATAAACTTCCCCTTCCGCGCTTGTAATCGCGCCTTATATACTCCGAAATTAGCTCTAGATCAATCCAGAATCTTCTCCAACCATAAGCTAGAAAAGTCCTTGGCTCTTTCTAGAGCCTTTCCAGTCACCATCAGAGGCATAGGCGTACCATCTCCTTTTCCAAGGGGGTGTAATTCATAACACTGCCCCCTCCTTAAGCCTGATCGTCCCGATCAGGCAACTCAGAATCATCGATGTATTTCGCCAGCCTGTCCAAATGCACGATCTTCATCTTGGACTTTTTGCTTCGTTGAATTCGATAGACGACGTCATTAATTCGGGTAATAACAGTATACGGTCCATCCCAAGGCGGTTGAAGTTTCGGTGACCTTCCTTTCTTCCGCTGTGGGTTGTACAGCCAAACCAGGTCTCCTGCCTTGAATCCTTCTGAATTACCCTTACGGTCATATCGAGCCTTCATTCTGTCACTGGCTATGGTGATTTGGTCTCTAACTAACTCATGGACGTTCCTTAGCCGTTCACTCACTTCATCTACATAGCTGTTCACAGGAAGTCGTTCTCCACCTGGTGTTCCGAACATCAAATCACATGGCAGTCTGATCTCATGTCCAAATACTACACGAGCCGGAGTCTGTTTTGTAGTTTCGTGGATAGCAGCTCTATATGCCATGAGGAAAAACGGTATGTGGAGATCCCAGTCACGTTGATTTTTATGAACGACTTTAGAGAGATGTTCTTTCATAGTCTTATTATGTCGCTCCACCATTCCATCTGATTGAGGGTGAAGGGCTGTCGTCCGTGTTTTGTGTATTCCCAATAACTTGCAGATTTGCTGAAATACCCCTGACTCAAAATTTCTCCCTTGATCTGAATGCAGCTCCAGGGGTACACCAAACCGACATATCAAGTTATCTACCAAGACTTTGGCGACAGTAACCGCTTCCTGGTTCGGAATTGCGTAGGCTTCAGGCCATTTACTAAAATAGTCCATGGCAACCAGTATGTACTTGTTACCGTCCTTGGTTACTGGGAATGGTCCGGCTATATCGATCGCAATCCTCTCAAAAGGGGCCCCGACGTTATATTGCTTCATTGCACCCCTACTTCTAGTCTGTGGTCCTTTACTGGCTGCACAAATTTTACAATTACGACACCAAGCTTCAACATCTTGACGACTATTTACCCAGTAAAATCGTTCACGTACTTTATTCAGGGTCTTGTTAACGCCGAAGTGTCCACCGGATGCTCCATTATGCACTTCTTGAAGTACTTTCGGTACTCGACACCTGGGAATCACTAGACGCATAACAACTTGCTTCCCATCCGGGCTCTCCCATGCTCTTTTTAACAGCCCATTCATAACTCTAAGTGAGTCCCACTGTGCCCACAAAGCCTTCAATCCAACTGCTTTGTCCGAAACATCCTTCCACTCTGGTCGAGTTCCTTTTTCCTTTGCTCTCAATATAGCCCCAATCTCTGCATCGTTCAGTTGTTCTTGTCTCAGGGCTTCAGTTGTCCAATCATCCGGAACGTCTATTTTAATAGTGTTGACTACTCCCATGCCCTGCTGTTTTTCCACGTGGCGGCAGTGCTTGCAGTCGTCCTTGCATGGTCTTCTAGATAATGTGTCTGCGTTCTTATGAGATCTTCCTGGTCGATGCTCGATTTTAAAGTCGTACTGTTGCAGCCGTTCTATCCAACGAGCCAGTTGACCTTCCGGGGTTTTCAACTGCAACAGCCATTTCAACGCAGCATGGTCGGTCCTGATTTTGAAATGTCGCCCGTAGAGATACTTATGAAAATGGTCCACTGATTTGACGATGGCCAATAACTCTTTCCTGGTTACACAATAGTTTCGTTCTGGTTTGGAGAGCACCTTGCTGAAGTACTCGATCACTCTTTCCTCTCCGTTCTGAATTTGGGACAGCACACAACCAATCGAAGAATTACTGGCATCTGTATCTAAAATAAAAAGTCCATTCTGTTGTGGGTATGCTAGTACAGGACCAGTGCATAGAGCTGCCTTCAATTTTCTCCATGCCGTTTCACACTCCGGTGTCCACTGGTACTGAACTTTCTCCTCTGTTAGCCGGTGTAATGGCTTCGCAATGTCTGCAAACCCTTCCACAAAACGTCTATAATAAGTGCAAAGGCCAAGGAAGCTTCGTACTTCATGAACGTTAGATGGCCTTGGCCAATCTCGTACGGCAGAAATTTTATCGGGATCCGTTTGTATTCCCTCTGAAGACACTACGTGCCCAAGGAATTTAACTTCTTTCTGAAATAGTAAACACTTCTTCGGGTTCAACTTCAGGTGTGCATTCCTTACTCGTCCAAATACTTCTTGAAGATTTTTCAAATGTTCTGTAAAGTCTCGTCCCATAACCAGCACGTCGTCAAGGTAAACCAGGCACGTCTTCCAGGTTAGCCCTCGTAGTACAAATTCCATCAATCGTTCAAACGTGGCTGGAGCATTGCAAAGTCCAAAAGGCATCACCGTAAATTGGTAAAGACCACTGCCTGCTGAAAATGCTGTCTTTTCCTTATCATCAGGATGAAGCCCAACTTGCCAATAACCGCTCCTAAGGTCTAACGTCGAAAACCATCGTGAGCCTGCTAATGTACTTAACGTGTCGTCAATCCGGGGTAATGGGTAACTGTCTTTCTTCGTCACATCGTTCAATTTCCGATAATCGACGCAAAATCTTAACGTTCCGTCCTTTTTGGCAACCAAAACTACTGGCGATGACCAGGGACTTGTTGACTCCTCAATGACTCCATCTTGTAGCATCTTATCTATCATTGCCGAGGCTTCTTCTTGTTTTGCTAGCGGAAGCCTCCTAGGTTGTTGTCGAATAGCGGGTGAGTCACCAGTATTTATCTGATGCTGGACTATATCTGTTTTTGTAAGGGCCTCCGAACTTTTGGCAAATACTGAACTTTCCTTTTCCAGGAACTTGAGCGCCTCCTCTCGTTCATCCTCAGATAAATGCTCCAACTGGGAACACAGCAAGGTCAAAACTTCCTGGTCTATATTTGTAGATGAATTTCCCTCCGTTTGTTCTTCGCACCTTGCTACCCACATAACCGGTTCATAGGAGCCAATCGGTTTGCCTTCTTTAATTGTTACTGCATGGGAATTTAAATTGACGACTCTAATTGGGATTGTATCTTTAGTCCGGGTTAAAGTTCTTGCCACAACAATATTGGTTAGGGACTTAATCGATTCGTCACCTTCCACCAGGCCAACACGGTAACCTCCATGATTTCCTTCCAAGGCAGCATCGATGATCTGTTCTGAACGAGCAGGAATCTTAATCGTCTTTGTTGTCAATAGCCTTGCTTTACGGAATTGGTCATCTGCGGTTGCCAGGATAAATTCCTCATTTCCAATTTTCAAGACTCGCTCCCCTACGTCAACAATAAACCTCTTCTCCTCCATGATGTCCAGTCCCAAAATGAAATCATCTGTAATGTCAGCCACAATGACCTTGTAATTGAATCTCAACCGTCCAACCTGCAGTTCCAAATTGACCTCTCCATGGACCGCAGCCCTGTCTCCCGTGGCTGTCCGAATAATTACTTCATTTTGCTTCTTCTTAATCTGCAAGCCTGATATAAACCCTGGCCGCACTATTGATGACGTAGCTCCTGTGTCAACAGTAAACACGCACTTTCTTCCATTCACATATCCTTGCAACAGCAGACTACTTGGAATTCTTCGCAGCTGGGAAATCTTTATTTCTCTGGGGGCACCGTGTTCCCTAGCCAGCACAGCCCCCTTAGTACTGGCTATCTTTAGTTTTCCTGCTGCTCTTCTACATTTACAGCATTTACTCGTCTGTCCGAGTTCTGCTGTCGACAGTCTCGTTTCATATGTCCCATCCTGCCGCAGTTGTAGCATTTAATACCCCCACTTGGCTTTTCTCTATTTTGTTGGTTTTCCTGTCTTCTTGGAGGATTGAATTTAGCCAGTAATTGACTGAACATTTTATGTATATCGGCCAACATAGGGTTCTGGTTCTCCTTTTCTGACTGCGATTCTTCCAGCGTCATAGCCCGTACTCTTGACTTTGGAGTATCCCTATAGACGGCTTCTACCTCTAGTGCATGCACCAAGGCTTCACTACTACTTTTATGTCGGGATAGCCTGAGGACTCGTCTGATCTCCTCGTCCCTTATCCCATCTAGGAATGCCCCCACTGCCAATTGCTCTTTAAATTCTTTTGGCGCATTAGGGTATGCTAAGTGTGCCAATCCTTCCACCGCAGCTTCAAATTCTTGCAGACTCTCTCCAGCTTTCTGAACGCGCACTTTCAGCTGGGTCTGGTATACTTGAGCAAGGTGTTGATCTCCATATCGTAGATCTAAGGCAGCTTCTAAAACTCTAAAATTCCGTTGTTGGTCTGCCGGAATTGTCTGGAGCAACTCCAACGCTTGGCCTCTTAAAGCCACGATTAATGCCTTAGCCTTCTCTTCGTCATTCCAGTTGTTAGCACTCGCTGCTGCCTCAAACTGTGTCTTGTAAGTCATCCAGGAATTTTGACCATCAAAGGAGGGAATTTTTAATTGCTGGCCTGATGACACCACTTGCTGGTTTCCTCTTGTCCTCAACTGTTGTTTAAGTTGGTCTATTTCTCCTTCAACCTGATGCATTTTCTCTTCAACCTTGTCTACTTTTTCCTTGACTTTGTCCATTTTTACTTCGACCTCATTAACTTTCGTCTTTACGCTACCCATATCTTCCTTAATCTCATTTTTTATTTCTTCAACGACTGTAAACAAGGCATTCTGTTGCGTCTCTATAACTTTTTTTAAGTCGTCATTTTCCTTTTGACGGCGTTTCTCCTCTTCTTGTTTTTCCTCTTGACGTCTTCTCTCTTGATCCTCAAAAATTTTCCTTAATTCTTCCTGACGTCGTTTCTCTTCTTCTTGACGTTTTTGTTCTTTTTCTTGTCGTTTTCTTTCCCGTTCTTCTTTCTCTTCCTGGCGCTTTCTTTCCTGTTCTTCTTTCTCTTCCTGGCGCTTCCTTTCCTGATCCATCATCATCTTTTGCATTTGGGCCATAAAGTCCTGCATTTGTTGTTCGGATGCCATGCTTCTGGTTGTTACCGGCATATAATTATGATAAAATCAACAAAATTTATTAATCACGTCAATATCGGTAATGGAACTGTCCAGAGAAATCGCAAAACAGTACGAGAAAGTCTTTTATTTAAACTACTGTCCAAATAGAAAAGTTCTAGAAAGTTCACGAAAATGCACTTAATAACTACACGAAAGTCTTGTTCAGAGTCTTTATCACTTAACCACTAATGTCCAACAAAAATGTTCTACAATGTCTAAAAACGCACTTGACACTATTTTCCTGTTCGAAATTAATCCTCGAACAATGTCCAGTAAATTAGTCCTCCCTGTGTTAGCACAAACTCCGAGAATACTGTCCCAGTCTTCTCAACACTTCCGGAAAATCCTCTTGTTAAAATTCCGCTTCCGACACCAAAATGTTACGGATTTCCACCTTTTAGGAAACACCCTGTATGAATTCGTGGGTTCTAAATAATTTTAACAAGAGATTAAACACTACTAACACTTTATTTAACAATTTACTGACTACAATACTTGTTTACTTAATAGTTAACCTCACTTTTTACCGAGCGTGTCACTTCTCAAATAAACTTCCCCTTCCGCGCTTGTAATCGCGCCTTATATACTCCGAAATTAGCTCTAGATCAATCCAGAATCTTCTCCAACCATAAGCTAGAAAAGTCCTTGGCTCTTTCTAGAGCCTTTCCAGTCACCATCAGAGGCATAGGCGTACCATCTCCTTTTCCAAGGGGGTGTAATTCATAACAGTATGTATGCACAGTATTTTAAGAGTTTTGTAGGAATATCATCGTAACCAACTGCATTTGTATTGTATTATATACTTCGACTGCATCGGTTGGTAAGAGAACAAATATTTTTAAACTATATTTAATAAGAGATTTGTCTATTTTGTTGTTTTTGTTTATTAACTGTTCATTCAGGTCATTTAATGTTTCTTTAGAAGCACCATTTTCTTTCTGAAAATTTATTATACTAAACATGTTATTTTCTGCTTTACTTTTTGTAATTTCTTTTACAAGTTTCCATGATTATTTTATTGTTTGAGAGAGGATAAATTGACAGTTATATTTTTATTTTTCAGATTCTATCTCTTTCTTCAGTTTATCACTGAATTCTTTGTAATTATTTTCATCTACTTTTCCTTTTAACATATCTTCATAAAGCTGTCTTATTTTACATTTAGTCTTCAGGTCTTGTGTTATCCATTTTTTGCTCTTTGCGTTGCTGTGGTTTTGGATCATTTTAGGACTCGCTTCGTTAATTATGTTTCATAATGTGTATTCAAATGCCATTTGACATATGTTCACATCACCATCTGCTAGTACCTCTTTCCAGTTGACTTTATTTAATTTCTCTTCGATTAATGCTATATTTTTGTTTGAGAATAAAGGTTCTTTTTCCACTTGCTTCTATGTCAATTTTTATCTCTTGTGCTAGATGATCGGAAAATGATGATATTACAACTTTACTTGAAAAGTTTGGTTTATTTATTAATATATTGTCTATCAGTGTTTTGCTCTTTTCTGTGATTCTTGGAAGTTTCTCGATAGTTATTTTTAAATTACAGGATGGTAAGATATCTAGAAAATATTTCACGTTCTTATTTTCCATATTCAAAGAGTTTATGTTGAAGTCTCCACTTATTACTGTGTTTTTTGTTGTTTGAAACATCTTCTAGAATTTAATCTAGGATATTAAAGAATTCTTTTGTATCTCCCAGAGGTGATCTATATATGTTTACAATTATAACTTTTTCTTTTTTTAATTCTACCACGGCACATTCTAAAATGACTTCAATACTTTTTTGTTTTAGATGTTCAATTTCTACAAATTCGATATTGTTCTTTACAAAGATACATGGAGCCACTGTGTATAGTGTTCTTTCTGGTGAAGCAAGATGCCATCTGATAGTTTGGTGTTTTTAAGAAATTTTCCTCTCCTGACGTTAACCAGTGTTCAGTGAATGCTAAAACACTTACACTACTGCCACAACTTGTCTCTAAAAATAAATTAATATCACCCATCTTATTTTTTATACACTGAATACTCTGATGTAATACTGTGATTTGTTGGTTTGCCCTCTCTGCGTGTCTGGTTCCTGTTTTGCTTGAAAATTTTGCAATCTTTTTGGGCGAATTGGATCACTTTTCCCTTGTCACTTGTACTGTCACTTATACGCATGAGTTATTTATACCAGCTGGCTCAATTTCCTGTTTTTTTTTCTCTTGATTCTAAAACTTTGATTTGGGCTCTGGAAGACCCGTGGGCCATTTTGGGAGGTCAGTTTAAACCTAGTCACCTCCGAGGGCAAACGTTGTTTTATCTGTATGTCGGGGTGTTTTAAGTTGTGTCAGTCTTGTGTTGTTTATGCGGATCACCTTGTCGACTGTGTTGTCAGACTTGTGGCTTAAACTCGAGCTGCTGGTGAGTCCATGTGTTCTCCAATTTCTTTTCGTGTCTTACATAAGTTTTCCCTATAGTGTACGTCATTTCCTGGAGATCGGGAGATTGCCGACGGTTGGATTTCTAGAATAAAATAGGAGAACCCGAGTTTATGCGTAAGTGTTGTACCTATTTTTCTGACACGTTTTATAAAATTTTTCTTACTTTTCTTACTTCTACTTACAGGGTTCTTCTTCCTCTTCTTCCTGTTTTATATCTTATTCTTATTACTTCATATCTTGGGTATCTATTCTCTGGCCACCTACCCCTTGCTGCACGTTCCAGCTACATTACTACAACAGTATTGTTCTGGGTTCTATTTATTAATCAGAAACCCCTGGATCAATCTGCCACCCTCTCAGTCAATTGGAGGACTTATTTGTGGAATATTGCGAGGCATTATTAAGCTGCCAGAGGTCCAGAGGTCCATGTGCCCTTCTTGGCCAGTTGTAACCACAGCTCCCGCCTAGTCATCGTCGTGGAAGAAGCTACAACTTCCCGACGCCCACTACCACCTATATAGATAAGTAACAGCTCATGGTACTTTCTTTAATATAATATTTTAATCAGTGTTTATTGTATTTATCTCAGGGGGTATAGTCCCCTTATATTTTATTATATTGTGTAGGCCAGTGCCGTGCGCCGCTTTATTTTCGCGTTACTATGCACCAAAGTCTCATATAATTAGTTAATTATTTGTACTTGCGGTTACATGATCATGTAATGCCCCTCTTGAATGCAATTTTTTTTAGAAGTAGGGAGAGTTTAGGTCTACCCTATTATCCGCATGTGATACCATTTGTTTTAATATATATGTAGATATATCATATAGATTTCTTCATTTTTGTATATAAATTAATTATTTACTGCCATATTGCACATTATAATAAATTTTAATAGTTAGTAACTCGAGTTTTAATTCTGTGTGGGTGTTGTGTAATAATAATAATAATAATAAACATTTTTTTATTTTCAAGTAACGCCACAAAATACATTATACATGTAATAGCAACATTAAGTAAAATAAACGTCGGCACACAAACACTACATACTACATTTATATCTACAAACAATATATTACATTTACTATTTAATTACATAGGTACTCTGATATAGTATAAGGTTCCAAATTTAAAACAACCTAAAAATTTTATTTTTAAAAAGAGGAAAGCTCTCAATAATTTTAATATTATGTGGAAGTTTAATATAAAGCTTTATACAACTATACTGCACATTTTTCTCTGATAGTGTCAATCTGTGTATAGGGCACACGTAATTAAAATTTCTTGTATTATAGTATTCTGCAGGTAAAAATTCATTAAAAAGAGTTTTTGTTTTTAAACATAGAGAGTAGGATCTCTTGAATATATATGCCTGTGACAGTTAACATTTTATTTTCTTTAAATTTTCCCCGGCACGACTCTCTTTGGTTCACTTTAAGTATACTTCGGAGGGCTCTTTTTTGTATTGTAAAGATCCTATATATTTGTGTACCTTGTCCATAGAAGATAATTCCGTATCGGATCATAGATTCAAAATTAGCATGGTAAACCATCTTTAAAGATGTTAAATTTATATATTTTGATAGAATTCTCAGACTGTAACATACTCCATTTAATTTGTTTTCAATATTTGTAATATGTACATTCCATCTGAGAGTGTCATCAATATGGACTCCTAAAAATTTGGTATGTTCCACTAATTCAATTTTTGTGTCTGTAAGAGTAATGTCCTTGGGTGTTTCAAAATTTCCTTGTTTAGTTTTAAATAATGTTGGGTTAGTTTTAGTTTTATTGAGTATTAACCTATTATTAGCAAACCATTCTGAGACTGTAGTGTAAAAGTAGGTGGCACTGGTGAGAATTTCCATGAAATTTGGGGCAGCAACTAACATACTAGTGTCATCAGCGTATTGAATGAAAGTAACATTATTCCTATCGTTAATATTTATAGTGAGATCATTTACAAAAATTATAAAAAGTAAAGGTCCTAGAATACTTCCTTGTGGGATTCCAAGGCTAATAAACAGGTTATTTGATTTACTTGTGACATTATCTTTGGTAATAACCACCCTTTGACGGCGATTTGAAAGGTATGATCGAAACCACTGCAGTAGATTTCCTTTCACTCCATAGTTATCTAATTTGTTTAATAAGATCTTGTGATCAACACAATCATATGCCTTGGATAAATCTAAAAACAGTCCTAAAGCCATGTCGTTGTTTTCTAATGATTGTAGTATTTTCAAATTAAAATCATAAACCGCAGTATGTGTCGATTTACCCCTGAGAAAACCATGTTGAGTGGTAGTTAGCAAATTTTGTAGTATCATATGATTCATAAGTCTATCATACATTACTAATTCAAATAGCTTCGCAAAAGAAGGAAGTAAAGTAATTGGTCTATGATTTTCCATTTTGGATTGGTCACCATTTTTATAAATTGGAATTACCAAAGCAGTCTTTAACTTGTCTGGGAAAATGCCATATTTCAAAAAGTTGTTGATAATAAATACTAAAGGCTGCACAATTACTGGTACCTATGCATAGTTTTAGTAAACTAGCGGGGATACCATCCTCCCCACTGCTCATTTTATTTTTAATTTTTTTCCCTATATCTAAAATTTCGTCACTGGTTACATATTCAAGGGACATGAGTTCTTCTGGTTCATCAAAATTACAGTAAAACTGTTCAGGATGTAAGTGAGCTATTTGATTAGATGCAGCATTCACGACATACAAATTAAATTCATTTGCAATTGTTTGAGGATCACCCTGTATACGAGTGTTTTTATCAGTAGATTTACCTGTTAATTCATTGACTATATTCCATACACACTTTGACTTGTTATCCGAATCCCATATTCTCATCTGTAGTTTAGCCGACCTAGCTTCTGCAAGTAATTTGTTGTACATTTTTTTTGTTTTGTTATATACAGCTTTATAGTTTTTGTCCACATTGCTTATCACATATAAAATATCTAATGTGTTTTTGCATTCTTTAATTTCCGGAGTATCTAGGGAAACATTTGTTTTGTGTGTTACACATGCTTTAAATTTTTTTATTGGAATGG
The DNA here is from genome assembly GCA_963583905.1 of Stenurella melanura. NCBI lineage: Eukaryota > Metazoa > Arthropoda > Insecta > Coleoptera > Cerambycidae > Stenurella > Stenurella melanura. The sequence continues at coordinate 98,313,994 of OY757310.1, read as the reverse complement.
CCTCATCAAATTTAGAAATAAAAATAGAAAAAAATATTTCCCATTGTTTATTTACATTTTCTGGTGGAGTATCATATACCCCATCCCATTGTGTGTTAGTCAAGCTGTCTAAGAGAACTTCTTTGTTACTATCATTAATGTATCTCCTATAAGTAAAAGTATTTGTGTGCTCATATTTTATTTCAAGAGTGATTTTTTGTGCTGTATGATCAGAAATTAGAGAATTAATAACTTTAGAGTTATAGACACTTTGATTTGTAAAAATATTGTCAATACATGATGCACCCTGCAGAGTGATTCGTGTATCCTCGAATATCGTTTGATAGAAATCATACGAATTGAGAAGTGAACATAATTCAAACTTGTTTTGATTATCATGGTTTAAGCTTATATTAAAATCTCCTACTATTACCTTTTTTGCACTTTCATGACAAAACAAAGCTAGAGCATTGTCTAATTTCCTAAGGAACACTTTTAAGTCACCATGAGGTGGTCTATATATTGACAATATAATATGTCTTTGACAATGTAATTTACTTTCAATTGCTGAACACTCAAACACTTCTGATGTTGATAATGATTTGATATCTTCTCTTTCTCTGCATGGAACAGTTTTATGTACATTTATTGCGCTGCCCCCATGTTTGTTTTCATCACGGCAGAAACTAGATGCCAAATAAAAATTATCGAAACCATAATTGAGTATCTGTGACTTGCTTTTCCAATGTTCTGACACACAGAAGAATAAACACTCTTTATGATTTCGTAAGAAGATGCTTATTGCATCTGTTGAATTTCCTATGGACTGTGTATTTTGGTGGATAATACTAATTTTACAACTTTCTCTATCACTCTTAGTGTTATTGTTCATTTTACTGTTTAGAGTCTTTGCCTCTTTGTTAAGTTGTGTAAGTAAGTAATTTATTTCATGTTAAGTATACATAGTATTTACATACGTCAGGATGCTACAGACAAGCAAATGAGTAAGAGAAAATGGTCCGGGGACCAACAAAGTTAAAAAAAAACATTATTTTTATAAGGAAACTTCTTATTACAGTTCTGAATTTACACATTGGCAATTGTTTTACATCTGAAGGTAACAGGTAATCCTAAGCCAAGTAGTTCTAATATTTTGGCTATCTCTTGTGTTATAAGAGTGGATACCATTTTGGGGTGTATATAAATGGAGGTTTTCTTTGGTGCAAATTAAGCAAGTGTATATACATAAGCAAGGAAAGGTTAGTAACTTTCTATCTATAAATTTATTTCTCACATCTTCTCTATAGGACGAGGAGGTTATCACTCGAACAGCTTTACGTTGTAGTCCAAAGATTCGTTTGGCAGAGGGACTATGACCCCAGCTAATTAAGGCATATGACACATGAGACATTATGAGTGAATGGTACGCTGACAAACTTCATCAGGGATAATATTGACCAGTGGTTACGTAAAGCATAAATATTTTTTGAAATTTGATTTGAGATGTGATCGATATGTGAAGACCAATTGAGTTAAGAATCCTAGTATAGGTACCCCTATTGCAAATTGCTCTCAACATTATCAAAAATTGGTGCATGGAGGAGGGCCTAAATGTCAACCCATGTAAAACAGTCATAGTACCATTTACCAAAAGAAAGAAGCTTACACTAAAGCCTCCAACGTTGAACGGCACACTAATTAACTTCTATAGTGAAGTCAAATATCTAGGAGTAATCCTAGATCAAAAACTCACTTGGAACGCACACCTAACAAGGGTAGTCGGAAGAGCAACGATGGCATTTTGGACATGCCATAGGCTCTTCGGTAAAACCTGGGGACTAAAACCGAAAATGATCTACTGGTCATATTTAACGGTGATTAGACCTATTGTCACCTACGCATCGATGGTATGGTGGACAAAAACAAAAGAAAAAACAGCACAAAACAGGTTGCAAAAACTGCAACTGTTAGCGTATCTTGGAATCACAGGTGCAAATACGCACCTGTCCAACAGCAGCAATGCGGACGACCTTGCAAGACAGGGTGCCAAATCGTCATTCATCGGACCAGAACCGTTTTGTGGGATAGCAAGAAGTAACACGACGGAGGAGGTAAGAACATGGGAGGATGAACAAAAATCCTCCTACTGGAACTCAACTCCAGGACAAAAACAAGCGAAAAAGTTCATTATTCGCAAAAGAGAGCTAAAGAGTTACTTGAACTCAGCAAAAAGGAATTAAGACTACTAACAGGTCTTTTCACAGGTCACTGCCCATTAAAATACCATCTTAAAAAAATGGGCAAGGCCCTTAGCCTTGCCCATTTTTTTAAGATGGTACGAAAGTTGTCGATTCTGTACAAAGACAACCGAAACGTCGGAACACATACTTTGCACATGCGAAGTATTAGTCCGGCAAAGGCTACAACACTTGGAACAGGTGATTTTAACACCTGCAGAAGTGACAAAGTTAGCCCCCAGGAAAATTCTAGGATTCTTTAGAAGCCTAGGATTGGATGGGAACATATAGATATGGGGTAATCACAAAAGATCTTTAGGTCGAGGTGAGGAGAGGTCAAACGCCTGAACAACCCAACTGTAATCTGTAATAGGTACCCCTAAAAATTGAACAAATTGAGGATTTTCAAAGTTAGATATTTCCCTGTGCAAAAAATTACTTTATTAGTTTTGTCTGCATTTAAGTAGAGCTCTATTGAAGTGAACCAATCATTGGTTCTCGACGGTGTATCCTCTAAATTTCTAATCAAGTTTGACAAAGTTTTATGTCTATTTGTTAATGTGGTATCATCTGCAAAAAGTGTCAGGTCAGTACCTGGGAAACTTCCATCAATATCGTTAATATATAAAAGAAACAGGATAGGTCCGATAACTGAACCTTGACGTACACCACGGACCAGTCCAGATCTGTATTGGGTTCTATTGGTTAAATTGCATTAGATTTAAACTTACAGGAGCAAAGCCATACATTATTTTCATTTTATCTTACAGAATTTCAGGGGACACACAGTCAAAAGCCTTCCATAGATGACAGAAAATCGAGCCGACGTAGTCGCTATTTTCAAAACCTTCCACAATTACATCCACTAAATGCCCAATAGCTTTGTTGGTAGATTTGTTAGTTCTGAAGCCAAATTGGTTCACAAAAAATAAGCTATGCGATTCAAAAAAAGTCACAAATTTGTTTTTTTTAAATAATCTCTAGTACCTTGGCTAAAATTGGTAAAAGTGATATTGGCCTAAAATTGTTTAATGAATTCAAGTCGCCACCCTTATGGATAGGCATCACTTTGGCAATTTTAAAACCTGTAGGAAAGATTCCTGTTTTTATGGACTGGTTTATCAGTTTAGTAAAGGAAAGTAAAATTACATCTTTGATATTTTTTATAAGCTGCTCATTCACATCATAAAATTCTCGACTATTCTTATTTTACAAGTTGTTAATAACCTTTCTTACTTCAGTTGGGCTCACTTCTCTAAAGGAAAATTTCGGTTGAACAACTGAGACTAGGGTGTGGTAAATTTTAACCTTGACATGATATTTACTATATCGTTCGGAATATTTACAAAATAATGTGTGAACCAAGACCCTCTCCGACGACATCAATGCTCAAGAAAACCCACTCCAGCTCAAGCTAGACTGTGCAGTGGGCCACTTTGTGGATGAGAGCCACTGGGGTGGCGCAGTCAAAACAAATTTGCTACACCTAGCGCACTCTCAATTTTCAATTAATCCCACTTTTCTTTACTATTAGATAGTTCAGATATTATCAAATATTATTTACAGATTATTTATTCATTATTAATCATCTTTAATTCTTTTGTATTTAATATTACCTACTGTTAATCTTTATATTATTTAGTTGTTGTTTTTTCATTATTTTTTTTTTATTGGGTGTAACACCCATCCAACAAAGAAAATTTGAAGTCCTTTTTATCATTATCGGTCTTATCCTAATAAGATCTTACATAAAAATATTTTGTTATGGTTCTTAGGACAAGCGATGATACCCTGGTAAAGCTGTTGTATTGGGGGGAGAAAACCAATCTTATGGATCGTAAGTTTTCAATCTCAGGGTGTGCCAGACAATTATCAATCATAACGATGAAAGAATTAATGAAATAGTATTTATTAACCCAAAATAATTACAAAATTACACATAGGGTTATCCTCTACTATCGATAAAAAAATACAAAAGATAACAAAATAGCAAACAGAGATGGATACATCAAAAAGCTTCTCAAATGTAGGTACATCACGGAACTGTGTTGGTATTCGAAGCACTTCAGAGAATCATTGTCAAGTTTTTTGCTGAGTAAATTAAATAAGACAAAGTCCCAATGTTTAACCGGAAATTCCAAATTTTCTAAAGCTGCTAGATTATCTGAAAATGTATCTAATAAACCTCTAAGATGGTGAGCTGACTCCGTTGTAAGTTTCGGAGCATTATTAATTTCTTCCCAATAAAATGTGGCTAGTAAACGTTTATTTTGATAGCGTCGTTTTAAATGATTATATGCAATAACATAGTTTGGACCGGTAAGTGGAACATTTTTTATTAAAGCAAGTGCCTCTCCGGACACCACTGATAATAAATATTGAAATTTATCTATATCTGTAAGAGTAGGATGATTATCAATTAATGAATTAAATAATTCTGAAAAGGTTGGCCACGCCTTTAAACTTCCATCAAAATTAGGTACATTATGTTTTGGTAATCTAACATGAGACGTAGTTGTTATGCAAGGAGTATTAGTTTGAGAATTTTCAAAAAGATTATAATGTATTTCTTTAATTGAGAAATATTTTTTATCAGCATCCTACAGCACCTTGTCTTCTGCAGGAATATCAGCATCCTCTTGGATTGCCAGATGCTGTGGTATGTTATTATGTTGAGTATTAAATTCAGTATATACCTCCTCTAAATTTAAATATCTCATTTTAAATGCAGTATGTAATGATTCATCATCCAGAGCATTATGTGCAACAGAGTACATCTCGATGAGACGAGCGTGAGCAATGTCTCTAAAGGCACGGTATTGTTTTATTTTATTAGCCGCCATCTTCAAAGGAACAAGAAAATTAATGAGAATTATTTGTATTCAATAGTTGATGTAATAATCAGAATTACATTTTTATCGAAATATTGAACCACCCTGTATATATAAGAGGAAGTAAATAATACAACCGATTGACAAAATTAATTAGCTACCTCGTAGCATTCAACAAATTACATAAAATTTGATCTTTAATTGGTCTCCTATGCGAGCTTGCGTGGAACAAACGCACAAATACTGAGAAAATATAAAAATTTTAATTTCTAATGCGAGTGAGTTGGGTTATAATAATACCCAGTTAAATTGTTTTGCGGAGATATGTGAGCGGTATTATTCAGTAGAAATAAGAAACACGTTTTACAAACGTAAACAAAGCAGCGTATCTCTCGATCGCCCGGCAAAAACCCAAGTGCGATAAGGATTCACACTTTTCTTTTTATCGGGAGATTTTAACTTAGAAAATATAATGTAATCTGGTGGGATTATCAAATTATTTAATAATTCCGAAATGCGAAATTGTGAAGGGAAATTAATTCGGCTCGAAGCTGACCAAAAAATATGAATCGTTAAGGGCTAAAATTGCCGTTGGAAATGAAGCCTGGCACTCACCTTTTTCTTGACCTGACTGTTGGGAGGCCTCCTTGTTTTCTGGCTTCAAGACAGTGGACTGTGACGGAGCTGGCATACACATTAACTTAACGTTCCACACTTCTTGTTATTTATTTATTAGATTATTATGTTTATTAAGAGTTTATTAATTTATTTTAATTTTACAGCGCGAGAGGTTTTAAGAGCATTTGAGTAAGCGGTTATTATATGGTTTATTCCACACTTGTCTTGTCGATTTCTCCCCTCTCCCCACAACCGCGGTTTAGGTTTGTGCCAGGTAAAGAGGGGGGCGCAGGGATGAAAAAAATGAATTATGACTATTAAAAATATATTAAATCTATTGTTAAAATTATTTAAAAACGGCAGTCCTGAACAGTGGATATGAGCAATTATTATTTCTAAAGTTTTTATATTAATAATAATAATAATAATAATAATATTTATTGGTGTATATAACAAAATTTGTTTTACACAAGTCAAAATTAGTACAAAGAAAGATTCCAAAATATACATATACAGTCAAAAGCAAAATATATAAAAATATTACATATAAATGTACACATTGTAAAAAGCAAACAATACATTGCAAAAAACAAACAATACATAACAACAATACATTGTAAAAGCGAACAATACATTATAAAAAGCAAACAATACAGTCATAACAAAAGGAAACAAAAACAGAACGAAAGAAATAATAATACAAATTATGTGAAGAAATCATCAAATACATAACAGTTTTTTTCTAGCAACAATTTTTTCAATTTTGCCTTGAAAACATAGATGTTTCTTGATGATTTAATGTCATCAGATAAAAAATTAAAATATTTACATCCATTATAAAAAAGTTTTTTTGATAAAAAGTTGTCCTACAAGAGTTTGGCTGTAGCAGCCCTTTAAATCTTGTATTGTGTTCATGGTTGACTTGATTAGCAAGAAACTTATGCTTATTCTTGTAAACATAGAGGCATACCTCAAAAATATACAAACTAGTTCTCAATCAATCAATCAATTTTATTTGTTCCTTAATATAGAATTACCCATAAGGGTGTAGAACATGTCAAAATATAAAATATTAAATACAAGCTATTCATGTATAAAATTACAATAAGTTGATAAAATATAAAACCATGATAAGTGTACAGGACAAATATAAAACATTATTAACATTAAAATTACACATTCAAATATTAAAAACTTATAAGTATCTCAGTTCATATTTTCTATTTGTTTGTCTTCGAAAAATTCACTGAGGCTATAGTAGGCCTTTTTAAGCAGAAGATTTTTCAATTTTTTATACATCACTTTGTTGTTGAGGTTTCTTATAGTTAGTGGCAGTTTATTATAAATCTTGATTAAGGTGTGGTAGACATTTTTCTGAATATATGTAGTTGTTGGTATTACAGGGTACAGATCTGCTTTATTACGTGTGCTGTACTTATGAAATTTATCACAACTTCGAAAGAAGTGTTTGTTTTTGCAGACAAATTTGACTGATTCGAAGATCATGATGCTGGTTAAAGTTAATATTTTTTCTGACATAAATACTGGTTTGCATGATGCCCTTTGGTTTAAATTATAAATGTTTCTAATGCATCTTTTTTGTAGAACAAATATTCTATCTACCTCGCTCGAATTTCCCCAGAATATGATTCCATATTGTATTCTCGATTGTACATATGCATGGTAGCTAATCTTAGCTACATTTTTATTAATTGAATTAGCAATGATTTTTATCGCATAGGAATACTGAGCAATTGTTTTTGATAATACATTTATATGAGGTCTCCAGTCTAGTCGTCTATCAATTTGTAATCCAAGAAATGAGGCATCGTTTACTGATTGTATAGTTTTTTCTTCGAATTGTATATCGAGGTTATTTTCCTCTATTAGAGGATAAGAGAATTTGATTATATTTGTTTTATCCACATTGAGTAGCATGTTATTTTGGACAAACCACCGTTCCAAAGTAGATATTGTTGAATGTATTTTCGTCTCTAAATCTTCTTGCGATTTTTGGTTGAAGACTATGGAGGTATCATCTGCATATAAAACCACATGATCATCTACGCAATTTGGTAGGTCGTTTGTGTAGAGTATAAATAAGAGGGGGCCCAAAATAGATCCTTGTGGCACTCCTTTAGTCAATGTTTCCATCTCCGATTTTATTTGATGACCTGTTTCGTTGTCATTTTGTATGATACACTGGGCTCTGTCATAAAGATATGATTTTATCAGGCTCTTACATATTCCTCGAATCCCATATTTTTCCAGTTTTAATAGCATTATCTCATAGTCGACACTATCAAAAGCTTTTGACAGGTCTAGTAAGACAGTGGATAGGTACACATTCTCTGTTGTTTAATGACTCTAGCACTTTGCTTAGTAGTTGGTACATGGCTCTAATTGTTGACATATTTTTTCTGAAGCCATTTTGCTGATCTGTAAGAATTTTCCAACTATCAATGAAGTTAATGAGACGTATATATATAATTCTCTCAAATATTTTAGATATGTTAGGCAATAGAGAAAAGTTACAGTTAAAATCTTTAAATTTTTAAATATATTGCGGCAACTTTCACGAAATCCTAGCCCCGCAATAATTCTTAAGGCATATTTCTGCAGAATGAATATGCGGTTTATGTGTACACTGTTTCCCCAATTTATGATTCCATACCTCAAATGACAGTGAAAATTTGCATAGTAGAGACTCAAAAGAATCTCATTGCTACAATGCGTGGACATAAATCGTAACCCATAGCAGCTACTACGCAATTTACTACACACATTTACTAATATCGACTAATCATTTACCATATTTATTATTCATTTCTAATTTTTATCGCTATATTAATTCTAAGTCTTTTTTCCAATAATGTTTTGAAATTATGATTCTTGTAACAATCACAATGTATGTAAGTATGTTGTATGGTCTAAGTTCATTCTGTGCAATTTATTCTTAAATGTTCTTAAATGCCTTCTTTTTTGTTTTATGATAAGAATCTTTATTTTATTGTCATAATATAAATATCTCTTACTTTTGTTTTTATATATGTGATGAGTACCTACCTATCTGTCTACTGATATATAATATATACAGGGTGAGTCAGTAATGGCGGGGACGGTCAATATCTCCTCAACCGTTTGAAATTTAACAAAATGTCTTAGATAAAAATTCTGGAAGATTAAATGTGGCATATTCTAAATGACTTTGAAATCTACAGGGTGTTTCACATAGCGGTGGCAAGCTAATACTTGATTTCTTAAATGAAATACCAAACATTTTTTCGTATATTTATATTTCCCTCTTCTTCTCTCTATCTAGTCATATATCATTTTTGGAGTAACACTGCGGTATTGTCACATGTCATTTTTTCACAAAGTTGAATGTTTCTGACTTATAAATAATTCAATGTTTGAAAAAACGCAAAAACATCCAAACACAATATTAAAATATGAATTTTTTAAATTCACCAAACTTTTTATATAATCTTTGAACATCCATTAACAAAATTCTGAAGAGTAAGTACAGATTATTTCATTCTAAAGCTAAAATTTTTAATTGTTAAATAGACGTTTTTAGTATTCACATCAACATTTAATTGTTGTAATTCACAAACACTCAACTTCACGAAAAAATTACAAGAGACCTTTTTTGTTTAAAAGGGCCAGAAAATCCTAAAAAAATCATTCGGGTCAAAAAAAGCGATTTTGCAATTTGTTTAAAAAATAGTTTAAACAAAGGAATTTGGATTTGGTTCTTTTGATCAGTTTAAACAAAAAAGGTCTCTTCTCAGTTTTTCGTAAAGTTGACCGTTTGCGACTTATAAACAATTTAATGGTAATGTTTGATGTCTATTTAACAATTAAAAATGTAAGCTTTAGAATGAAATGGTCTGTACATACTCTTCAGAATTTTGTTAGTGGATGTTCAAATATAATAAGTTTGGTGAACTCAAAAAATTCATATTTTAATATTGTGTTTCAACCTTGAAAATGGTCGTTTTTGCATTTTTTCAAACATTAAATTATTTATAAGTCGGAAAAGACCAACTTTACGGAAAAATAACACGAGATTTTTTTGTTTGAAATGACCACAAAAAAAATCTTTCGTGTCAAAGAAAGCGATTTTTGCAATTTGTTAAAAAAAATAGTTTACACAAATTGAGACCAGATTTTCGTCTGGTAAACTCTTGATCCGTATTCAGGAGCATGTCCTGAACGTGAATATGGAAAAATAATGAAAACATGTTTTCATACCAAGGCGAGGTTTTCGCCTTGTCTATAAGGATTCACTACTTCCACGTCCAGATTTACCATCCAAGGCTTTTAACGAAAAGATACCATATTTGCACTCCGGTATGTTGAAATAATGGGCTATTTCGGTAGGAATTCTGTATTACTTTATTTGCAGGTACTCATTGAAATAACATGTGGAAGTAATGGACAGAAGAGCTCTTACATCGGATAATCTTAACATTGGCATATGGCACTGTTGTGTAAATGTAATAGTAATTACTGAAATTGTTGCAAAATTGGAAAATTTTAAATTTTTATTATAATTTGTTATTTGAAGTAACAAAAGAATTTCTAAAATTGTTGTTAATTTGATAAATTCTTAATTGTAATGTACATGTTAACTGATCTTAATAAAACATGCGCAGTTTATTTATTAAATAACAATTTATTATTCTCTTTTCAATATCGCCTCCTTCTAAGGTAAGACAATTTGTGGTTTAAAGGGCTTTAATTATTTACATAATTCTCCAAGTCTAGCTTGCTAATAAAAATAATTAATTATCCTTATTATGAAGTGTGTTTAAAGAAAACAAATATAGCCAATATTAGATAACTGATGGTTATAAATTTTTAAAATTCCACTGATAACGATCTAAAGGAGCATTGTAAACAATATTATTTAGAGAATTATTGTGAATTACGTGACGAACATTAATATTTCGGTAACATAATATAAATTTTAATTATGCTATATTTCCGTTCGGAAGCAACATTTTTTGTTAAATTTCGGTCACACCCATTTGAAGGTATCCTAACCCACTGCCATAGTCAGATTTGAGATAAATTGTTAACACTTTTCTTGGATTTTTGATCTTGAAAAAAAAAATCGAAATAGACCTTGAAATTTTGCACCACAGTGAAGTTATTGAAGCTCTATAATAATCCCTATATACTTCCCTATATATTTCGACATTTCGATACTTCGACGTTGAACATGAATCGGGGTTATTTTCGTTATTTACAAAAAAATTGATGGGTGATGGAGCTAAACGGACATCGCATTCGTATTCAGCATGTCGAAATACACAGGGATTACTCTGTCGGGTCCCGGTAACAGACCACTTTTTTTGTGTGCCTGTGTAATCGTTCAGTGTTAATATCTGAAAAATTTTGAATAACGTCCTTTTCTCAGGGATATTTCTGGCCAACTTTACACATAAACACAATTAATTATAAGCTGAAACATATTCTTTATAGGATTTTGCAGAAAAAACTAAGAGAACTAAAAAGAAAAACTATCTGTAAAATTATTGATTTTCAATCTTTGTATTATTTCGATAACTTGAATTCTGGTTATACTAGCAATTAAAATTCTAAAATGAATTTGTCTATTTCTTATTATAAGCTATTTAATCAGACCGGTCACAGCTTTTACTTCCAAACCCCCACAGACTTCAATTTTAAGAGGAATTTTGCAGTGCGAATTCTCTACCAAATGTATTGAATTGAATGCAGATTTAGTTCAAATAACCAACATTTAAAATGTATGGCACTGTTGGGTCAAATCGTTTTATTTTTTCTTGTTTGTTTGTTTGTTTATGGTCTCTTACGTTATTTTATTACAAACCTATTAATTTCTGAAATTGTTGCTAAATTAGTAAATTATTAATTTTAATTATAATTTTTTATTTGATGTAACAAATGAATTTATAAAGTTTTTGTTAAATTGAGAAATTCTTAATTGTAATGTACATGTTAATTGATTTTAAGATGTGCAGTTTATTTATAAAATACCAATTTTAAGGTGTGATAATTTGTGGTTTAAAGGGCTTTAATTATTTATATAATTCTCCAAATCTAGATTTGATAATAAATTTAATTGCAAAGCTTGCTAATAAAAATAATTATGAAGCGTGTTTAAAAAAACAAATATTGCCAATATTGATTAACTGATGGTTATAAGTTTTTAAAATTCAACTGATAACGATCTAAAGGAGCATTGTGAACAATACTATTTAAACAATGGTCAAATTACACTACGAACATTCGAAATATTTAGGTAACAATATTAAATTTTAATTATGCTACATTTCTGTTCGGAACCAATATTTCTTTATCCTAAACCTACTGCCGTAGTTAGATTTGAGATTAATTGCTAACACTTTTTGTAGATTCTTAGTCGTGAAAAAAAAGTCGACAGAGGCCTTGAAATTTTAAATTTCCGTTCCGTTTGAAATTTTGCACCCCTTTGAAGTTAATGAAACGCCATCATCAGTTAAAAAAATCAATTAAATCGGCCAATAAACAAAAATTTTAGAGAGGTGTCCTGCCTTTAAATGTGTACAAATAATTAAAAGTAGAAATCCAACTTATATTTTTTCTCAGCTAGTTAAACAAGTAACCGGCCTCTCGAAGTAAATTTCACCCAGTTTCCACTTGACCCTAATGTTTTAAACATACCAATTGTGTCCCGCATCTAATATATATTTGCAGAACACAGAGGCAGGTAAAAAACGCAATGTTGTCGAATTTCGGAGGGAACTAAATCGACGATTTAAATTGCAACCTTATATAACATTGTGGAGGGAACACAGAATGAAATTTGTAATCCACCAACACGATTGCAGCGCCGTCGGTAGTAAGTCGAACTAAACCCCTCATTTTCAAGACAAATATATACAAAGCACCCTCCAGACAATTTTGCTTTAATTGTTGGGATTAAGGTTAGACCATCGTTTAAAATGAAATCTATAGCAAAACGTTCCCTCCAGAATCGGAGGGAACTAGGCATTAAATATATATAGTTTTGAGGGAAGAACGTATGGGTTTTATATATATATATATATATATATATATATATATATATATATATATATATATATATATATATATAAAACCCATACGTTCTTCCCTCAAAACTATATATATTTAATGCCTAGTTCCCTCCGATTCTGGAGGGAACGTTTTGCTATAGATTTCATTTTAAACGATGGTCTAACCTTAATCCCAACAATTAAAGCAAAATTGTCTGGAGGGTGCTTTGTATATATTTGTCTTGAAAATGAGGGGTTTAGTTCGACTTACTACCGACGGCGCTGCAATCGTGTTGGTGGATTACAAATTTCATTCTGTGTTCCCTCCACAATGTTATATAAGGTTGCAATTTAAATCGTCGATTTAGTTCCCTCCGAAATTCGACAACATTGCGTTTTTTACCTGCCTCTGTGTTCTGCAAATATATATTAGATGCGGGACACAATTGGTATGTTTAAAACATTAGGGTCAAGTGGAAACTGGGTGAAATTTACTTCGAGAGGCCGGTTACTTGTTTAACTAGCTGAGAAAAAATATAAGTTGGATTTCTACTTTTAATTATTTGTACACATTTAAAGGCAGGACACCTCTCTAAAATTTTTGTTTATTGGCCGATTTAATTGATTTTTTTAACTGATGATGGCGTTTCATTAACTTCAAAGGGGTGCAAAATTTCAAACGGAACGGAAATTTAAAATTTCAAGGCCTCTGTCGACTTTTTTTTCACGACTAAGAATCTACAAAAAGTGTTAGCAATTAATCTCAAATCTAACTACGGCAGTAGGTTTAGGATAAAGAAATATTGGTTCCGAACAGAAATGTAGCATAATTAAAATTTAATATTGTTACCTAAATATTTCGAATGTTCGTAGTGTAATTTGACCATTGTTTAAATAGTATTGTTCACAATGCTCCTTTAGATCGTTATCAGTTGAATTTTAAAAACTTATAACCATCAGTTAATCAATATTGGCAATATTTGTTTTTTTAAACACGCTTCATAATTATTTTTATTAGCAAGCTTTGCAATTAAATTTATTATCAAATCTAGATTTGGAGAATTATATAAATAATTAAAGCCCTTTAAACCACAAATTATCACACCTTAAAATTGGTATTTTATAAATAAACTGCACATCTTAAAATCAATTAACATGTACATTACAATTAAGAATTTCTCAATTTAACAAAAACTTTATAAATTCATTTGTTACATCAAATAAAAAATTATAATTAAAATTAATAATTTACTAATTTAGCAACAATTTCAGAAATTAATAGGTTTGTAATAAAATAACGTAAGAGACCATAAACAAACAAACAAACAAGAAAAAATAAAACGATTTGACCCAACAGTGCCATACATTTTAAATGTTGGTTATTTGAACTAAATCTGCATTCAATTCAATACATTTGGTAGAGAATTCGCACTGCAAAATTCCTCTTAAAATTGAAGTCTGTGGGGGTTTGGAAGTAAAAGCTGTGACCGGTCTGATTAAATAGCTTATAATAAGAAATAGACAAATTCATTTTAGAATTTTAATTGCTAGTATAACCAGAATTCAAGTTATCGAAATAATACAAAGATTGAAAATCAATAATTTTACAGATAGTTTTTCTTTTTAGTTCTCTTAGTTTTTTCTGCAAAATCCTATAAAGAATATGTTTCAGCTTATAATTAATTGTGTTTATGTGTAAAGTTGGCCAGAAATATCCCTGAGAAAAGGACGTTATTCAAAATTTTTCAGATATTAACACTGAACGATTACACAGGCACACAAAAAAAGTGGTCTGTTACCGGGACCCGACAGAGTAATCCCTGTGTATTTCGACATGCTGAATACGAATGCGATGTCCGTTTAGCTCCATCACCCATCAATTTTTTTGTAAATAACGAAAATAACCCCGATTCATGTTCAACGTCGAAGTATCGAAATGTCGAAATATATAGGGAAGTATATAGGGATTATTATAGAGCTTCAATAACTTCACTGTGGTGCAAAATTTCAAGGTCTATTTCGATTTTTTTTTTCAAGATCAAAAATCCAAGAAAAGTGTTAACAATTTATCTCAAATCTGACTATGGCAGTGGGTTAGGATACCTTCAAATGGGTGTGACCGAAATTTAACAAAAAATGTTGCTTCCGAACGGAAATATAGCATAATTAAAATTTATATTATGTTACCGAAATATTAATGTTCGTCACGTAATTCACAATAATTCTCTAAATAATATTGTTTACAATGCTCCTTTAGATCGTTATCAGTGGAATTTTAAAAATTTATAACCATCAGTTATCTAATATTGGCTATATTTGTTTTCTTTAAACACACTTCATAATAAGGATAATTAATTATTTTTATTAGCAAGCTAGACTTGGAGAATTATGTAAATAATTAAAGCCCTTTAAACCACAAATTGTCTTACCTTAGAAGGAGGCGATATTGAAAAGAGAATAATAAATTGTTATTTAATAAATAAACTGCGCATGTTTTATTAAGATCAGTTAACATGTACATTACAATTAAGAATTTATCAAATTAACAACAATTTTAGAAATTCTTTTGTTACTTCAAATAACAAATTATAATAAAAATTTAAAATTTTCCAATTTTGCAACAATTTCAGTAATTACTATTACATTTACACAACAGTGCCATATGCCAATGTTAAGATTATCCGATGTAAGAGCTCTTCTGTCCATTACTTCCACATGTTATTTCAATGAGTACCTGCAAATAAAGTAATACAGAATTCCTACCGAAATAGCCCATTATTTCAACATACCGGAGTGCAAATATGGTATCTTTTCGTTAAAAGCCTTGGATGGTAAATCTGGACGTGGAAGTAGTGAATCCTTATAGACAAGGCGAAAACCTCGCCTTGGTATGAAAACATGTTTTCATTATTTTTCCATATTCACGTTCAGGACATGCTCCTGAATACGGATCAAGAGTTTACCAGACGAAAATCTGGTCTCAATTTGTGTAAACTATTTTTTTTAACAAATTGCAAAAATCGCTTTCTTTGACACGAAAGATTTTTTTTGTGGTCATTTCAAACAAAAAAATCTCTTGTTATTTTTCCGTAAAGTTGGTCTTTTCCGACTTATAAATAATTTAATGTTTGAAAAAATGCAAAAACGACCATTTTCAAGGTTGAAACACAATATTAAAATATGAATTTTTTGAGTTCACCAAACTTATTATATTTGAACATCCACTAACAAAATTCTGAAGAGTATGTACAGACCATTTCATTCTAAAGCTTACATTTTTATATATAAATTCTAAGGATCGTAGGGCTTCGGACATAGGGGCTTCGGACGAAGCCCTACGATCCTTAGAATTTATCTTTTAACTATCGGACGTGACAACCTCTCATTATATATATATATATATATATATATATATATATATATATATGCGTCTGACAATGTTGCCACCTCTCTTAGACAGCATTTCCAGCCGGCTGGTAACAAATTATAGAAAACAGTGTATTACGTACCACGAACTGTAAGTGATACTTTCAAATAGAGAATGCAGTTTAGGTGGGCCCCAGGTTTCCTAGCCATTCGAGATCTGAAAAATCACTTACTGTTCGCGGTTAGCAAATAGTTTTTTGTAGTACTGTGCAAATCAACGAAAGATAATAACTAATTGTATATTGAATTATTGACAACGACCTGTTAAAATTAATTTTCTATTTTAATAAATTAAGCACAGCCTAGAATTTAACAAATGACCGCTCAATAATTAAATAATTCCTTGGATAGTCAAGTCAAGTTCGGACATAATATTTATTTTTAGTGTATTTAACAATACATATGGATATCGTAGAAGCTGCGAGTATTACTTGTGCGCTTTTATCAGAAATATCGAAGAAAACGCATGAAATTATTTATGATCTTTTTAAAAAGTAGGTTATTAACCCAAAAATTACTATTTTTTATCCTGGCAGGTAAATAAATTGGTGCATTGGGCTGTAAGTAAATAATATAGCCTTGCAACTATGGTCATTAATAACTGAATTGTAACGTCGATTTACTCTAACAAGAATTTGTTAATAATAAAGAACTTACATTAATCGTAGTGCCCAAATGAAATTTAAACCTCTTTGGCATATAGACACTCATTAACGTTGGACTTTCCATCTTATATTCACACAAATAAAAATTGCAACACCAGTAGGTATATTGATTAATTGACTGATTATGCAGTTTTCGTCATAGTTTTTGAATATGCTGTGAAAAGTGCAATTGTAAATGCAAGAAGTAGCGAACAAATTACAATTTCATTACATATAGTAATGATGAAACATATTCTTTATAGTAGTAATGATGTTAGAGACAGCTTTACGATAATTATCGATAATAATGATAATGACTTTATTGAAGAAGGATAACATACATAAACAGGTAAAGCAGTAAAAACAATCAAATAGCATCAATTAAAACAAATAATATAAAATACACAAATAGTTAGATACACAAATACATTTACATAAAAGTTGAAAACAACATACTATATTATTTTATAAACGCAACAATATCATGTAAGATCTTGCCTAGGCACAAACTGGTTTACAGAATACATTCGTTAATAAGGAACTTTTTAATTTCTGACTTGAATTTATCATTGTTTGAGAATTCTGAAATGTATTGGAAACGAATTAATTATAACTAATTAATTTATATAATTATTTTGTAATAAAACTTAATAAAAGTGGCAGACGGGCGTGATAAACTACAAATACCAATTTTATAAAAAATATGTCTGGACTCTCTCACGTTCCTGTTGAAATAACATAGTTGTGTTATCACGACAAATTTTGTTTAGTGAATAATGTTAATCAAAGCAGATGATGTCATTGTAATTGAAAGTTGAAGTAATTCATTAAAAGTAATTTTCCAGTAGTTAATATTTATTTGATAAGTGCAGCGATGCTTCAACAGGTTATGGGCCCAGAAGTGTGTACTATAGAATAAATATTGTAATATTGAAAGTTTGGATTGTCTTGCTGAATATGTATTTTGCACTTGGTAAAACACAATTGTCTACAATGAATTCGAAATGTGAAAAATATTTAATTCCTTTGTTTGACGGAAAGAATTTCAATAATTGAAAATTCAGGATACAAGTATTGCTAGAAGGGCACAATCTTGTAGAATGTTTAACTGAACATGGTGATAGTTTATATGTGGTCTTACCAAAAGCAACGGCAGCAGAAAATAACTACAAATCAAGTAATGTTACGAAAGCAACTACTAATAATAAAATTAAAAGAAAACAAAACGTTAGAGGTACAGTTTCTTAAATTTTATAAAGTTATTAGGGAGTTAGTTGATGCTGGAACGAAAATGGCAGACGAAGATAGAATTTGTCATTTATTTCTAACAATGACTAAAAATTATGATTGAATTATAACTGCATTAGAAACTGTAACAGGAACAAAACTAACATTAGAATTTGTAAAGAAAAAACTTATGGACGAGGTGATAAAACAAAACCAAGATTGTTCAACTAGATCTGAAAGTCCTAGTAAAATCAGTTGTTTCTACTACAGGTCAATTTAAATATAAATGTTATAATTGTGGAAAAATTGGACTAAGACATCTGAGTGTAAAAGCAACTATGAGCAAAGGTCAAGAGTTGAAAAATCAAATGAGAGAAAATATAAAATTGCAGCAGTAAGTTTCTTGGCAGAAAGTAAAAAAACTGATAATGTAACAAACCCAAATAAATTAATGTTTGTACCGGATTCTGGGGCAACAGAACATATGATAAAAACTGAAATATATATATCAAATCAAGCAACTTTAAACGAAAATGAGAAAAATCAAAATATCTGGCAAAAGTGAATGAATCTATGGTTGCAACAAAAATTGGAAAGATCCAAGCAATAAGTAGAGTTAATGGCAACAAAATACAATGTGACATTGAAAATGTATTGTTTATTGAAGCATTAGAATTTAATCTATTGCCAGTTAGAGAATTGGAAATGAGTTGTTTAAACGTTATATTTGAAAAAGGACTAGTTAAAATTTTCAGAAATTCAGAGCTAATTGTGATTTGCAAACGGAATAATAAACTCCATGAAGTTGAGTTCGAGTGTAAAAATATATGAACAAATGGTACTCAAACAATTAATGCTTTAACGGAAGTGTGGCATAAACGATTGGGTCATATTTCAAACACAAATTTGCAAAAGTTAGCTCATTCTGGAATGGTTCTTTACATTAATAAGGACTTGTCAGTAAATAAAAGTCTCTGTGTTAGTTGTATTGAGGAAAAGCAAGTAAGAAAACCTCATACAAATAAAAGACGGCTAACAAAAAGGCCTTAGAATTAACATATCCGGATATAGAACCATGTTCCTGGAATGGAAAGAGGTATTTATATACTGATTGATGATTTTATTCATTTCACGATAACTTATCTTTTGGAAAATAAGATGGAGGTTTTCAAATATTTCCGAGAATACGAAGCTATAGCGGCAGCTCATTTTGGGACAAAATTATCACGTTTGCATTACGATAATGGTTCTGAATATAGATCACAGTTAATGAAAATTTTTGTATTCAAAAAGGAATAATTGTTGAATATACAGTACCGTATACGCCTGAGCAAAATGGAGTTGCAGAGAGGATAGGTCGCACTATTCTAGATGCAGCTCGTTCAACGATGTGTGGAACGAAATTTGAGAAGAATTTATGGAGTGAAAGTGTTTTGGCGGCTGTTCATGTCATAAATCGTAGGCCGACATCCTGTTTGAAAAATAAAATGGTATGGTGAAAAACCAAATATATCTAAAATGAAAATTTTTGGTTGTATTGAATATTTACATAAACCAAAAAGATTCCGACGAAAGTTCGATACAAAATGTAAAAAATTAAATTTTTTGAGCTATGTGCCAAATAGATATAGGTTGTGGAATCATGAAAATTAAAAAATAGTCATAGGACATGACGTTATCTTCGACGAAACTAAGTTTACTCATTCGGACGTATCAAATATATTGGAAAGCAATATGTTGGAAACGATGAATATGTTGATTGTTCTGCAATCTACGAACAATTGCAAGTTGATAATGAATACAGAAATGAACCCGAAAAAGAAATAGAACAGCTAGAATTAGAAATCCACCGTCCTGGTTTAGGGATTATGACATGATCTATTTAGTACTTAGCGCTGAATCTTATATTGAAGATTTGCATATAACCATGTCAGATATTAAAGGAAGACCAGATGAGGAAGATTGGAAGAAAGCGGCAAAAGAAGAGATGGATACTCTAAAAAATAATAACACTTGGAAATTAGCAAGATTACCGACTGGAAAACATGCAACTGTATCCTAGCAGTACATCGAAATTTTGTATCTTTTGATAGTCCTCATTAACCTTTATAATACTAGAGTAAAATTGAATACCTAATACGTAAAGTTGGCTCCTGAGAAACACATTGTATATTATATAGTTTTAATATTTTGTATATCTTCATATTCTTGTGTGTCCAATCAAATTAGTAACATTTTTTCTAAAATTACAATAAAATACAGAGATCACCTTGTATGACAAACATAGCCTTATTTTGCTAACAAATGTCATAAAGAGAAATCTGTAGCTTCTAAAATCATTATAGTTAAAAGCGTATCAAGTTATGCCACTTTTTAGTTGGTACTAGGTCTCAATTTCGCAGCACGCAGCATCCCCTACCCCCTCAATATATGCACATAATCACACAAAAACATGTTTGGTTTACGAAGCGCAATAATATAAATATTTTGAAGTTTTAATTCCCTCGCTTACCGAAGTATTGTAATCGTGAAAAAAACATCCTCCGAGATATCTCCGCATTTTCACATTTCAGAATATGCAGATTACGAAAATTAAAACCGTTTAATTCAACCAGTCTGTCTCTGTGTTGGCGCTATATCTACAAAACCACTTGACGGAGGAGCATAATATTTGAAAAAATATGAAAATGTAAGGTGGTCACTCTAAAGAAATAAACAAGAAATGTTACGGATGGAAATATTTCGAACCCAGAAAAAATTATTCAAAAATGAAATGGATAATATTTCGCATGCACTTAACACAAATGTCAAACGAAAATATACAGGATGGCCACCATAAAGAAAATTATGAGGAATAATGTAACATATAATATTTTGCATGTAGTTAACACAACTGTCAGGGAAAATATGAAAAATATACAAGGTGGGAACTATGAAACATAATTATGGTGGATATAATATTTGGATTGTAGTTGACATAATTACCGAGGAAAAAAGCTAACATAGTTGAATGAAATTTATACAGAGAGGTCACTCTTAAAAATAACTAAATGGCAGAGAAAAACAAAATTTGGAATGTAGTTATCGCTTGTTAGGAAGAAAACCTGACATACCTTTATTTAAAAAAGTATACAGGGAGTCATCCTATAGAAAAGATAACACATAAATGAAAAACATCTGTCCAAGGAATCACTACTTCCATATCCAGATTTTTCATCCAAGTCACTATAAAGGAAACATCTTGACTATATTTGCACTCTAGTATGTGGAAATTATTGGTTACAGAATTTTAATAATACTTGGGGCAGATGTCATCGAAAAATTTGAGTAGTTGGTTTCTACCATTTACGTTAAAAATGGAGTTTCTAGCTTGTTCGACTTACTTTCCCCTAATTACAATCTACTGCCTCCCACCCCTTCAACGGAATTCTGTATCTTACCACTTTGCTTACTCATTTTCCCCTATTTACCGCAATTTAACCCACAACCTTTCACTGTAATAGTCCCAAAATGTAATCTAGTTCCTGATGTCAAGTGAATATCTCAAATTTATTTTATCAACCCCTTTAATAATGGACTGGGGGTGGTGGGGGAGGAAAATATTATTGAAAAATTTTGAGGCCTTGGCTTCTAGTACATACACCAAATTTCAAGTTTCTGTACTCCTACTAGCATGCTTTACTTATTTCCCCCTATTTACCCCCCACCCATTCACCGGATATGTTCAAAAAACAATCCAGTTCCAGATCTCATTATATTTTATACGTGTACAAAATTTCAACTAAATATCTTAAAGCGTTCCGGAGAAAACGTGCGGACAAAAAGAGGTTTTAGACAGACAGACAGACAGACCGATAGACGGAAAATTTTTTTCGCTCAAATTTAAAATTCCGACGTTTCATAACATTCTAAACCTATTTCAAGAAAAAAGAATTTTAATATATTTTTTTTTGGTGGTTGTGGAAGTAAAATGAAGAAATTCTAAAAGGTTGCTATCTAGGCTCGTACTCACACTAAATAGCAATTTTGTTTACGATTAATGATGTATATGAAATAAATACACTGTTGCCACCTCCTAGGACGCAGAAACGTCTTCAAATTGTTTTAAATTATACACTAAGAAAGTATACACGAAAAGTTGCAGCGCTACCTGCTGTTCAAATGTATGAACTAAATTTATACAATTTTGTACATTTTAGTATTGTTTCTGCGATCGGCAGAGAAAATTTCAATAGGTTATATTATTTAAACCAATTGGTTTACAGTGTTCTATTTTGCGACATTCAAATTAATGAAACTAGCACTATCAGTGGAATTGCAATAGAGGTCAGTACAAATGTACTGATTGAAAATAACATGGAATTACCTTTCTGCGTCCATATACAGACGCAGAAAGGTGGTGGACGCAGAAAGATATGTAAAAATGCAATGTACAGACGCAGAAAAGATAGCGTGATGTATATATATATATATATATATATATATGTTGTTTCTTAGGTTTTCACGGGTATTGAATGAAGTGTTGACGTGCTTCCGGGTGTTTTCCCGTGTAGTTGGTAGGCTCCTGTTGGAACCATGGTTGTCTGAACGACGTTTCGGCGGAATCTCATCTGCCATCTTCAAGTTCTAGCTGAAAGCTGCCTGCTGCTACTGCTGCTCCTCGTTGCTCGAACTGAACTCAGTTCGAGCAACATATATATATATATATATATTTCTATTTACAATATATATATATATATATATATTTATCTGCAGGCTGTCTTGACCTCCGTTCACTAAGGGCATAAGTTGGCATCAGGTGTATATACACTAATACATTTTTTATACATATATAGTTCATGATGGAGTCCATTATATATAACGTTAAAACTGGCATCTGTATTAAATGGCTATCATTTTATGGTGCACATTAAGCTCTGTATATGTGTATTTTAGCCAAGTTGGCATCTGTTACAGTGTTGCCATTACCTTGTACCTTGCGACGAATATTTGTTTGATAGTAAAATACAGCAAGGAATAGAACTGAATTTAAAACGACTGTAAGTTACGTGCGCGAGGTGAGGTGGTCGTATGGCTATTTATTTTATTTCATTAAATTAATGAATAATAATTATTATATGCTATACTAACTCTGACATAAAACTATTGTTAATATGTGATCACTTCATACAGCTACCCCATTCTCTATTACGTCTTAATATTATAAGACCCAGTAGGATATATTTAGTAGTTGTCATTTCAGGTTAGATTATGTTTCAAATATCTTATTAAAAAGTATTCTTTTTTATATTTACCTATAGTTCTTAACGTGTACAAACTTAGCTAACTAAACCATTACGTATCATTAAAATAATACTATTTGATTAATAAAGAGTACTGTTTTATCACGAATATGAATGAAAATTTGTTACATCTTTGTGCTTAATTGTAGAACCATACATATTTACAAATTAAATATCATTTTACTTTGCCATATTTGAATATAGCTTGTTAACGAAAAATTTTCTACAGAATATTATAAATGCCCTATGTTATGCAATGTACAGTGTCTCTGGATGGACCTAACTATATTTGTAATCATTCTTATTTTGCGTTTAAGAAAAAGTAGTTTTCTATAAAAATTTACTCTTAAAAGTTCTTAACCATAGTGTAAATTTCAAAATAACCTACGGGGTGGTCAACAAATAAGGAAACGTGAATTTCTCCCAAGAATAAAGTATAAGTATTTTGAGAGATTAAAAATGTTACAGGAAAGAGGTTTCTAATATCAATAGAAGATCGGATATGAAATTTGAACGTCGTATCTTCTCAAAGTTGACATTTTTGCTAAAATTATGATTAAAATAACTACTTAATTAAAAAAAAATAAAAATAAATTATCTTACAATATTTTTGTAGCTGTTTTGCTATCATGTTATTCAATAAATCGTGAACTTTGGTTGAACTTAACTATTTTAACCATAATTTCGGCAAAAATATTAACTTTGTGATATTATGTCCAAATTTTATATCTGAACTTTTAAAGACATTAGAAATAACTTCTTACAGTAATATTTCTAATTTCTTCCCAAAGAACTAATACTTTACTCTTGGCTCAATTTCATCTTTCCTTATTTGTTACCCACCCTCTAAAACTTTTTGAGGAATGACTTTTCTTGTTAAAATGTAAAATAAGGAATATTACAAATATAGTTAAGTCCATCCGGGGAATATTCCGGATGGACTGGATGGGATATTTTGTGTATCATTAATTTCATCAATCTAATTTAAATAATGATTTAATCTAAATTTAGACTCATGTAATGATACTGAAAAAAACTGCAATAAATCTCAAAAACTGAATTAAAGGTAAATATAAAAAACATCTTCATTTTCTAAATTCATATAGTTCTCAAAGATTAAAATGTTGCCTATTTAGGTTCTTGGAAAAAGTTAAAGCATTTTTTAACATTCTTCGCATAAATAAATACATGTATTATTAGACCCAGAGGAGGATACCAAATAAAAATATAGTTAAATTAAACATTTACTCTATTTAAAAGTATTTTACAAAATAAAAAACATTTCAGAGAAAATTAATGATGTTAAAAGTATAATATACCTACTCATCTTTTATTATATTAGTCGTCACTGAAGCCTAAAAATCGTGAAAACTTCTTAATTCTCAGCAACAGCTCAGATTTTGATCATATTTTTTAAATATATGTTTTTTAAAACTTTATTGTTCATAATCAGAAACATCCCAAGTGGCGCAGGTAATTATTTACATTGTTTGAATAATAATAACAATATTTACAGGAAAAAAATTTTCGGTCGTGATATTTATAAAACATTGAGTTGATTTTATTGAAAATTTAAGTTCAGAAATGTTTCGCACAGTCGAGGTTGATAATTATTTATATTGTTTAAATAACGATAACAATACAGGAAACATCTATTTTATTGTTTTTTCGCGATATTCATGAACCAACCACATTTTTCATGTGTTACATTATTCCCAGGCCACAGCTGAATTTGACAATAGACATTTAATGGCTTCAAAAACCTTTTTGCAGGGAGTTTCAAGAGCTACAAGGTCTGTAAAGTTCAACTTTCTTGAACCCTTCGTTTTTGAGATTTTTTAATTTGAAGGGCTAGGGGAAGGTGGTCCTCGCACTCAAATGCGAACTTACAACGGTGATATCTCAATTAATTTTCTTCCTAGTGAAATTATATATAAATAAAAATTTTTACAAAGAAACCTACATTTTTGCATTTTTACGTATCTTTTTTAGTCTTTGAGTTAGTGTGAAAAAAGGACATTTTATCAAAAATTTCAAAAATCTTTTCAAAATTGAATCAAACTTTTTTCCAAATCTAGGAACTCTAAACAGTTCAGTTAGAACATATTGTTAGTACCGAAATAAAGTAAACCGTAAATTATGTTTAATTTCAATTCTTGGTTTCATCGCTGATCTTTTCTCAAAAAAAAAGATACAATTATTTTTCATCATAACTACGTAAGTTTTTATGATAACGACTTTTACTAAAGCTTATTTTAAAGGTCTTTTCAGGTACTTAAAGAAAAGTCTTACAAATTTTCCTCCAAAAATTCGTCGTTTTTCCGTTATTTAAAATTGAAAGGTCGGCGAACACACAGTCACCTTCAACAAGCCATAACTCAGTTCGTATTACATCTACAGAAATAAAACAAAACAATCGATTTGTTATTTTAGAAGCTTCATTTTTGCTTCTGACGATTTTTTTGATAAAACGTAAGGTTCTCAAATTATTCGTGAAAAATCGCTCTAAACCATGTATTTTTTTAGATGAAACGTCAACATTTCTAATCGCGAATAACTCGAAAAATATTGATTTATCGAAAAAACTTCATAGAACATTTGCTTAACTTTTGCTTAGAATTCATACTCATGTCGATTTCTGCGGTTATTTTGAGTTTACTAATTTCCACCCCCAGAGTAAAAGCACATATCGGCACTATGTAGACGTTGTTCCCTACTGACTGTCCAAATTTCACGTTAATCAGTTATGCTGCAGAGAATTCTGTGCGAACAACTGTCAATTAGTCACTTTTCTATAAATTTAGCGAAATGATTTTTCCTGTAAGTTATTATTATTTAAACAATATAAATAATTGTTAATCCCGACTGCGAGAAACATTTTGGAACCTTTTTCAATCAAAACAACTCAATGTTTCATAAATATAGCGAAAAAATAAAAATAATTATTTGCACCACTTGGGATGTTTCTGATTTTGAATGATATTGAAAAAACACATGTAAAAAAATGATCAAAATCGGAGCTGTTGCTGAGAATGAACAGTGAAAGCCTTCATTGGCTCGACTGTATAAGTTGCAAATGTAGACTTTAATCACCAGCCATGTTTCATTTTAAAAAACATCAAGATACGTCTCCTTCAACTTATTAACCTGATGCTCTTTGAGTTGAGTTGTTTCTTCCTTGCGACATGATGGCAACCAGTTACAACAGAAAGTACAAAATTAAACACATAAGGAGGTACTGGCTTTATTGCACCATTGCCAATTTTAAGGGAGTTCGACATGACCGTTAAAAGATAATTTATTATATACGTCTCTGACGATAGTAGCGCAGCTTGTGACAAATAGGGTAAACTAACGGATAAGGAAAAATGTAGATAACGACCAAATTGGCATCTGCCCAAAATTTGTAGCATGCGCTCTTTAGAGGTCAAATAATCTGTTAATATAGGTTTTAGTGAAAGACAAGGTGGCATCTGTATATCGGAGTTCAGCTTGTCGCGGATGCCATCTCAACCGAAACTTTTATATAGCCGGAAGTCGACTTGTACCACATATATATCTATATATATATATATATATATATATATATATATATATATATATATATATATATATATATATATATATATATATATATATATATATATTTGTATATGGCTGAATAGGAAACTTGCACATTTTTTCTTATTACATAAAAATGTTCATATATGTAAGAAAATAAGATACGTAAAATATGCCGCCTTAAATGTAAGTAATTAATTTGCTATAAATAATTAGAGTTTTACGTATCAGCAGATCATTTATAACAGTTCAGAAGCGTGTGACGTCACAACGCATGTAGAAGGCAACTATGCGAGGCTGGAATCGTGAAGTTAGTAATGAGATCTGACGTCACGCCCGTAGGTAGTGTTTTCTTAGCACGATTTAAAATTTGAATTTTACAACAGTTTTAATTGCTTATAAGTAACGTGTGGGATACAGTTTCTCAAGATTGAGTGAAGTGAATGTGGCAAGTATAAAGTACTTATTATATTTGAGAGTTATATCAAGTTTAATAAGGTTTTAATTTAAATAAAAGAACAAATATGAGTGATGAAAGTGGTGGCATCAAATCTTGGACACGTAAGAAAGAACCATTAAGCAACAAACAAATAAAAACAAGGAGTTTTTCTCTTGGAGCTATTAACCTAACAAAGCAAGATATAAATAAAATTATCACAGGATTTAGTGAGGACACAAAAAAGGTAGCACAAGTAAAAACAGACACTGTGAAAGAAATTAAAGAAAAAAGGGACTTAAATATAAATATAAACAGCAGGGATACGATGTTACAGGGAGACCTAGAAAAATCAGAAACAATGACTAATAGTGAAAATATCCAGAATAACACTAAATTTGTCTGAGAATCATCTGATGTATGGGAAAGTCCAGATGACATTTTTAAACCTAAGAAATCTGTTTCTCGAACTCCTACCAAGACAGCTAGTACAAATGAGAATCAAGAATTAAATAAAATGGAGTGTAATTCCTCTGTTACAAATACCCAAAAGAGACCAAGATCAAGATCGGATTCTAGTCCTGGGACACTTGAACGTCAAAAAATCAGAAAACAAAGCATAGTCGAAGACAAAAGCCAGGGTTGTACAAAGACTGCAGAAAGTAACATCCACAGGGCGGGAGAGTCACAGGGTAAATCGAATCAACCTAGGATTATAGAGGAGAACTACAGGAAATCAGGGACAGAGGCACTGTTGAACACAGTGGCGGATCTAAGGAAAAAGGCCCAGGTGGCAAACGCTATGAAGGGCCCATTTTTTTCGGATGATAACCTATATAATCTACAGTATAAAATTACCCCATGTTTGGTATATAATTAAATAAATAAATTATATTCGTAAATATGTTCGAAAATGTGCGCCATTTTTTTGCTTCCTCGGTGATTTGCCTATCCAGTTTGTGACGAATATTTGCTTTCTGAAGAAATGTTGCGGCAGCTACGGCATTATTGAGATGCACTTTACTTAATCCGTGTTGCAAAACAGATTGAAATAATAATAATAATAATAATAATAATATAATAATAATAATATTTATTGTGTTAATATAAAAAAAGAGAAACACAAAAGGATCAGGTACATATTAATGATTCAAACCTAACCCTAAGAATTTTACAGTAAAAACATGAAGTACAGCCAAATACTGGTCACAATTAAAATAAATAAATACAGTTTAAAATATGTAACATTTTTAAAATTTTGTAAAGTCAATCAATGTTTCCAGTCCGTAAAACCTATGTACCACATGCTTTTCTTTGTAGCTTGATCTCCAAATAACCAGCAGTAGTGACTATAAGCATACTGTTTCGTCGGTGAGTAGGACAACCAGGGACTGCAGTTATTTGCTGCGAAAAGCTTTTTTATTTTGGTAGTGCAATGAAGAATTGAAACGTCGTTTATCAGTAGATTGTTGAAATTCTCCATTAGGCATATCGCATTCCTTAGGTTGGCAAGATCCTGCTATCAATAAAGTTCTTGCCCTCGCTCAAAAAAGCATAACGTTAAAAAATTCCTTTATCATTTTTAAATGCATTATAACGAGGCTTGGACGCGTATTCGAAATTCAGGCGTGAGTTCGGCTTTGTTTTTCTCGCATAAAGCAGGGGGTTCTGCAGCAGATTCCGGTCCATCATATTCGTTTTGATGTGTTGATGTTGAACAGATTTACAATACGATTTTGGGACGGATTCATTTTCAGTTAAAGATTTGTTCTCATCCTGCACAGGGCTTTCTTCAATTGTTTCATCTACATAGGCTCATTTGGACTTACTGCAGATGATTGTTTGCTATTTTCAGTGGATGTAGTAGAACCATCAAAGTGGAAAAAAATGCTAACTTTTGTTTGTTTACGGTCATTTGCCGCCTCCTCCAGTTTTCGCTTCTCTTTTTCTTTTCTCTTCATAAAATCCACTTTTTGGCGTGGTATTTGTTTCCATTATTAGATTCTAAATCCACAAAAAAATACAGGAAATCAAAAGATACATCTAAATTTTGTTTATTTTTATTAGTGAAAATTGAAAACAGTAAAGTAAATGAAATTCGAAACATTTTTTATAGAAATAATATATGTATCTCATCCATACCTAAAACCTAAAGCAACTCGTTTATTCAGCTTCAAAAGATTTATTCAATAAAAACACAAAACATCTCCGATTTCTGTTGTTAGAATTTGACTTCAAACTTCCGTTTCTCTTACTGCTTTCATAGTTTCATACATTCACCCTTTGGATTCTTTCGTATTCGTAGACTATTTAATTATTTCTAAGGGCAAGTAAAAATCCAATAAATTAACACATAAGTATAAGAAATAGATCCTGGCACCGGCCTCCCCGGAGGTTGGGGGTTGAGCTACCTGACCAGGCGCGTCTCCGGGTGGCGGATAGGAGAACGGCCAGTCCTGCTGGGTCACACCGGAGGGACTGGTTAGTGACGGCTATAAGGGAGGGCCGCGGCTTAATACCCGCGCGTCACCGAACGAAAACCGTCGCCGCGGACCAGCTCACGGCACATACCGTAAACCGCTTGTGCAGTGCAACGACTCCGGTGACGGGCCTAAAAACCCGGGCCGGATAGCGCTGACAAGGGGCACGGGGGACTTGGCTTAAACGCCCGGCCCGCGTGGATGAGGCACCACTATAAAAACCTCCCCAATCCCAAGGTATTGCGCGCGCCGATGGGATGCATGGTCGAGGGGGGACTCGATCGCTAGCGGCAGAACTCGGGGCACCTGACGCACCCCGTTTTAATTAGTCTTCTGTGTCCACAGGGGGCACTGGGCACAGCGACCTTCAATTCCCCCATACTCGTGGGAACATTATGGAACCAGAACAAAAACAAAACAACCAACCAACATCCTCGGGAGGAGGTCCTGCAAAGGAGAATCCACCGAAAAAACTCTCCGGGGCTGCCAGAAGGAAGCTCCGGAAGATGAAACGGCAGGGACTAGGGGATCCGTCTGGATCTGGGCTTTTACAGTCTGGAGGAGATGGCATCCCCAGGGATCTGCCGTCAACAAACAGAGAACCACAGGAAGGCAACCCAAGGCAGGGAGCTAAACGCGATCGGTCTGAGGGAAGCACCCCTGAGGGGCTCAGAAAAATGCGGCCAAATAAGAGGGGCAGGGTCAGCAATGAACCTGGCTCTTCCTATGCGGCCGCACTTACGGACACCAGGGTGGCTATATTACCAGATGGCTACCCCGAGACGTCCCTGAATGCGGATCAGGCGGAACTGATAAAGTCCGCCTTGATCGGTGCTCTGGAGGACGTCGTTGAAGGACAACTATCCCCGAGGTTTTCGGGAGTAAGTCTACGGGGGGGATTTCTCCTAGCCTCCTGCGCCGACCAAACCACTAAGGAATGGCTGACGCGGGTGGTGGAGAAATGTGTACCCTGGGAGGGGGCGAAACTTAGCGTCTGTGACGCCAAGGACGTTCCCAAACCCATCAGGACCTTGGTGTGGATTCCGGGACCAGTAATGGAACCGGAAAAAACACTCAAGCGACTGAGGGTACAGAATCCAGGGTTGCAAACAAGCACTTGGACCGTGGTGGACACGAAGCCCGATCCAAAAGGACATCAACTCATCCTATTGATGGATGAGGCGTCATGGCAACGCATAGAGAAGCTTCAATGCAGACCCTATTTCAACCTAACCAGGGTTTTATTCAAAGCCCTGGGGAGGAAGAAAGAAGGGGAGCAGAACGAGCGAAAAGAGGAAACTCAAGGGACGCATGACGAACCAGAGGGGATGGAAATCGCGACAGAGGGGACCAGCAGCGACCCCTCTCTCCAGTGATTACATTCACATTTATACAGGTAAATATACATCACTGCAAGGCGGCTTCGGCCGCCTTGCAGAGATACATATTAATTAATAATATAGATATAGTACTGATACAAGAACCTTGGGTTTACAGGGGGCGAATCAGAGGACTACAGGTGGGACAAGGATGGGAGGTAATCAGCCCAGCAGAGGAACACCCAAGAGCTTGCATCATAGCAAAGAAAAATACCAATCTGCTACCAATGTGGGGACTTTGCACGAGGGACCTAATGGTAGCAAGAACTAACACCGATATGGAAGGGTCAATGAAGGAGCTAGTAATAGCTTCAGCATACCTTCCTTATGATCAACCAGGACTACCTCCAACACAGGAAGTTAAGGAACTAGTCCAGCAATGCGAAACAAATCATCTAGAGTTAATACTATGCTGTGATGCCAACGCACACCACATCATTTGGGGGAGCACAGGAAACAACACAAGAGGTGAGTCACTCCTAGAATTTATTATTAGTAATAAGTTAGAAGTAGTAAACCGCGGAAACGAACCGACTTTCGTCACAACAACAAGACGAGAAGTTCTCGACATCACAATTACCACACAACGCGCGGGACGAGTGGTAAGTGAATGGCACGTGTCCCAAGAACCATCGCTATCGGATCACAGGTACGTAAGATTCAAAACAGAAACCCCACCGGAAGAAGGGAGGATGAGCAGAAACCCAAGAACCTGTGACTGGGAACTCTTCAAGGAGAACCTAGAACAGGGGCTGAAGGACTGCCCATCAAGACCACAAACACCGGCGGAAGTGGAACTACTGAGCGATCTAATAACCTCAGCAGTAATAACAGCCTTCGAGTCAAGCTGTCCTCTGAAAGAGAGAGGGGCCAAACGTGAAACCACATGGTGGAACCGCGGGCTCTCCTCCAGGAGGGCAGAGGTTCGAAGGCTGTTTAATCAAGCCAAAAGGACTGGCAGATGGGACGAATACAAAGCGACCCGTCTAAAATACGTCTACGCCATAAGAGAAGCCAAAACCAAATCATGGAGGAAGCAATGCGAGGAGATAGAAAATACTCCAGAAGCTGCTAGACTCCAAAAAATCTTACAGAGAGACAACCAGGTAAAGATTGGATCTCTGCAAAGACAACAAGGGGAGTATACAAATACCGAGAAGGAGACTCTAGAACTACTACTGGAGACACACTTCCCAGGTAGCGTAACCACTCCACAAGACAGAAGCGGTCCACCCGAAGATATACCAATAAGAAGGGCATCAAAGGAGGACTGGAAAACTTCAAATAGCATAATAAACAAAACAAGACTTGCATGGGCAATCAACTCATTTGAACCATACAAGTCACCAGGGCTGGATGGAATATTTCCAGCCCTACTTCAACAGGGAATGGACATACTTGCAACACCCCTGTGCACACTATTCAGGGCCAGTTTGGCCCTGGGTTACGTGCCAACTGAATGGCGGAAGGTAAAGGTGGTATTTATACCAAAACCAGGGCGTGACACTTATGCCCAGGCCAAATCCTTCCGACCCATCAGCTTAACATCATTTCTCCTGAAAACCCTGGAGAAACTGGTTGACAGGCACATCAGGGACGATAGAATGAGCATAAAACCTCTACATCGAAACCAGTATGCCTACCAAACAGGAAAATCTTGTGAGCTCGCAATACACGAGCTTACGCAAAAAATAGAAAGGGCCCTGGACAGTAAAGAAACTGCCATAGGAACCTTCCTAGACATCGAGGGTGCTTTCGACAATACCTCATTCGACTCGTTAAACGAGGCAGTGAAGAGGCGCGGAGTTGAAAAGTCAATTACAAGATGGATCGACTCAACACTCAGAACTAGAAAAATTCAGTCCACGCTAGGATCCACAACAGAGGAGGTGTCTGTGACCAGAGGATGCCCGCAGGGGGGAGTCCTATCTCCTCTCCTGTGGTGCTTGGTTGCAGATGAGCTTCTATCTCGACTGGAACGGCGAGGAATATATGCGCAAGGCTATGCAGACGATATCGCCATCCTGGTAACAGGAAAACACGAGGGCCCTGCATCGGCAAAGATGCAGCGAGCCCTTGTCACGGTAGAAGAATGGTGCACACAAGAAGGTCTTTCTGTGAATCCGGGGAAGACCACTGTGGTCACCTTCACAAGAAAGAGAAAACTCAACCTGGATAGTCTATATCTCAGAGGAAAAGAATTACAGGTGAGCACGGAAGTCAAATATCTGGGACTGACTTTAGACACCAAATTAAACTTCAATGCACATCTAGATAGAGTGACTACCAAAGCTACGCGGGCCTTATGGGCTAGCAGAAGAATGGTAGGTAAAAACTGGGGACTACAACCAAGAATGGCACACTGGCTGTACCAAATGGTTGTAATACCAATAATTACCTACGCCTCCCTGATCTGGTGGCATAAAGCCGGAAAAGGGGAGGCAATGAGAAAACTAAGAAAAGTACAAAGACTAGCATGTCTAGGCATAACGGGAGCAATGTCAACAACGCCTACCGCAGCCATGGAAGCACTACTTTGCCTGCCTCCACTACACCTAGTCGTGGAGAGCGAGGCAATGTTAGCGGCGTACAGGCTGAAAACAAACGGACATGGGACCATTCCAAGAAAGGGGCACCATACAGAAATATTTCAACAAATAAGGAAAAATCGCATACTAGATATGCAGTCGGATAGAATCAGCACAAGCCACAACTTCACAAAGACCTTCAGGGTATACATACCCAATAGGGAAGAGGAAGGAACAAGGCAAATGCGAAGACACTCAAATGATACCATATGGTATACTGACGGATCAAAGACGTCAAGTAGTACTGGAGCAGGCGTTGCGGGGGATCAACCAGGGATAGATATCAGTCTAAACCTAGGCAGTACCGCAACGGTGTTTCAAGCAGAAGTCACAGCTATACAAATCTGTGCACAAGAAATGATGCAGAGGTCATACACAGATAAGAGAATCCGCATCATCACTGACAGTCAAGCAGCTCTCAAAGCTCTGAATGCAGTAGAGGTACGTTCTAAAACGGTAAAAGACTGCCTCGAATCCCTGGCGAAACTGGCGGAACACAACAGCATACAACTGGAGTGGACGCGAGGACACCAGGGAAACGAGGGCAACGAAAAAGCAGACAAGCTGGCCAAAGAAGGTGCCAAAGCAGCCTTGATAGGTCCCGAGCCATCTTGCGGGATATCATACAATACCGCAAGAAGAATGGTAAAGGAACTATTGAGACAGAAACACAACTTGTACTGGACTGAGACGCCGGGGATGAGACAGTCACGTATGCTCATCATTGGCGGACCTTCCAAGACAAAGACTAACGAACTGCTGAAGCTGAGCAGAAAACAGCTGAGATGTGCAGTAGGCATCCTGACAGGACACTGCACACTGAACAAACACCTAACCAATATAGGTGTGAAAGACAATCCATATTGCAGGATGTGTGAAGAGGAGGAAGAAACTCCCTACCACATACTCTGTGATTGCCCGGCCTTGGTGGCTGGAAGGTTCTCACACTTCGGAGGGCCAACCGTGACCCCGGAAGAAATAGCCAGATTTCCCATTGATCGTACACTCTCCTTCTGGAGAGGAACGGGATTAATGGGGTAATGAGACTATGGGGTACAATAAGCTTAAGCTTCAGTACAGCGGGGATCTGGTACCGCAACCCATAAGGAAAAAAAAAAAAAAAAAAAAATAAGAAATAGATACATTACTACATAGACTGATTTTTAAAACTGAGATTTTAATACAAATAAATTACTATTCAGTAACTGAAGGCTACATTTTATAAAAAAAAAAAATGGATAAAGTGTAATTTCTAACCTTTTATAACGGAACCTCCCTCTCAAGTTTGAATAATAATAAGGTGTAAAAGTGTTAAAGTAATATAGTAAACAACTTTATTTCAGAGGCTTCAGATATCGATAAAAACAATAGCATTCACACAACTTAACTGTTACTTGATCAAGTATCGCACACGAACTGAATTTTGGAATGTAAGGTAACCCAGTGCAGAAGTGCATCTCTAGAAAAATGTTATAAGCATGGTGAGAAATAACCACGCATACGTGGTGTTCTCGTAGAGCGCGCGGCCATATATTTTGACATCTTTAACCCTCTCCGGACTAATATCGTACGCAAGCGACGGATGCATTGTCTTCGAAATTAAAAAAAAAAAAATCCCTACTTTTTTGAGGGCCCTGGGGGCCCTTTCGCACAGGGGCCCAGGTGGCAACTGCTCATTGGCCGCCCGGTTAGATCCGCCACTGGTTGAACAGCATTTTAAAGTCCTTGGAAGAAATTCAGGAATCCACTATCAATGAACCAGAATCAATTACTAAGGAAGAATTAAAAAAGATAAGACTAGCAACTTTTAATATCAGTAAAATAGTGACCATTATGGCTTACAGTATAGGACAAATGGAGAGAGAAAATTTTAAAATCGATCAACACTCAAGGGGAAATAAATTAAATACCGGACTAGATAGAAATAAGAACTCGTCAGATATAGCAACAGTAAATCAACAACTACAAGAAAGACCAAAACAAAAAACCTATAGCGATATTGCTGCCATTATACTAAATTCCAATAAGGACAATCAAGACAAAACAAAAGAATGGAAAACACCTCCTCAGATAAAAAAACATGAAACTGTAATAAGAATCAAGGACCAAACTGACTCAAATAAGGTGTTTACCGAATTAAAGCAGAAAATCAATGTAAACCAAGTGGAAGGAGCATTTAAAAGTGTGAGAAAGTTACAGAGAGGCGGAGTAGTTATAGAGTGCCAAAATGAGAATCAACAGAGGAAATTGAATGAAGCATTAGCAGATAAAGTTGATTTTCAGTTAAAAGTAACCCAGAATACAGACTCCATGTTCTTAGTAACTGGTATTGAAAAGGGCTATGAACCGGAAGACTTCATTGATGAGCTAATAGCACAGAATCCTGAAATCACTAACACTTTTGGAGAAGAAGTAAAACTATCATTAAAATATGTAACAAGGAAAGACTGCATAAACAAAAGGAAGGAAAATTGGGTACTACAAACTAAACCGGAAATATTTAAATGGATTATAAGAAATGACAGAATGAGTTTTGATCTAACAAAAGCCTATATACAAGAATATACAAACCTAGCACTTTGTTTTAACTGCTGCAACTTTGGTCACGTCGCCAAATATTGCAATAGTAAGAGCTGCTGTCACAAATGTGGAAATGACCATGAAGGGGGGCAATGCCAAAGCAATGAACTAGACCGTCCAAATTGTAAAAGATTAAGATTGGTTGATAGAAGACACTCAGCCAGAGACCGAAAATGTCCTGCTTATCCCCAAAGGTTGGAAAAACATAGACACTATACTAATTTTACGACAGAGGAAAATTTTTTACCCAAAGTTTAACAGTCCCTAACCAGAATGCTTACAAAACAGTCCCAAAACAAATCAGCCTTGGTATTAAAATTCCTTTATACTAACATAGCATCACTACCAGCTAAACTTCAAGAATTCCTAACTGTAGTTATTGACATAGATCCAATGGTGATATTAGTTGCGGAAACGTGGATGTCACAAAACATCCAGGACAGCTTAGTAAGCATACCTAACTACAACGTTTTCAGATGCGACCGGCCAACTGGCAGAGACGGAGGTGTTTGTATATATGTAAAGGAAACTCTTGGTAGCGACATTATACAGACAAAAGTGATTGAGAAATATACAACTCCAGTCGAATCAATCTGGGTAGAAATAAAGCTCAATGATTTGGTTTTCAATGCAGCTTGTATCTATAGACCTCCAAGCCTATCAAAGGCAGACGATGAACCACTATTGACAGTACTAACAGAAGTGGGCTCAAACCTAGAAAATCTATTTATATTCGGAGATTTTAACTACCCTACGTTAAATTGGAGCAACCCTACGCCCTCAGAAAATAACTCAGCAGCAGACATGTTTATGAATGCATTCCTATCAAACAGCCTTGGTCAACACGTAAATCAACCCACACGCTTTAGACACAACAACAGACCCTCAACCCTAGACTTGCTGTTTACCTCAGATGAAGAACTTGTCTCTACCATTGAATATCATCCTCCAATTGGTCTGAGTGACCACCTAGTCATTGTTGCAACCTCCCAAGTTCTATGCAATAAAAACTCGGATAAAATATTTTCAAAGAAGAATTTCAGGTTAGGAAAATACAATGAAATCGACCAACATTTCCACAATATGTCTGTGCCTTTGACAAATATAAATGAGAGCTGGATTACATTTCTTGGAAAAGTGAATCACTGCATGGATCACTTCATTCCCGAATATAAAATTAAAAAGTCCAAATCAAAACCATGGATCACGTCTGAGATAAGAAATTTGATTAACAAAAAAAGGAAATGTTGGCATAATTACTGGTCTTCGAATTCGCAAGAGGATTATAATGCATATAGACTCAGCTGCAATAAAGTGTCAACTCAAATAAAAAATGCCAAGTCAAGATATGAACATGAGCTAGTTGATTACAAAAGTAACAAGCATTTCTACAAATATGTCAAAAGTACTCTGAAATCTAGAGTCAGCACGCCAGTCTTACGTGATGATAGCGGAGAACTAGTAAGCAATCCTGATGCAGTAGCTAACATTTTTGCAAAGGAATTTAGAAAAAGCTTTGGTGTGGAATCCACGATCAATCTTCCCGATATTCTTCACAGCCCAAAAGTAACAAACTCTCTTACTATGGTAGACATAACAGAAAACAAGGTAGTAAGTGCTCTCAAGGGCATTAAACTGGACTGTAGTCCAGGACCAGATGATATACATCCATTATTCCTTGCGAACACCCCTTCAGTAGTGGGCCATTTAACGGGTCTTATGAGATTGTCATTAGAGGAAGGAAAAATACCAAGCCAATGGAAAACGTCCACTATCATCCCAATATACAAAAAAGGCAGCAAATTTGACCCTGGAAACTACAGACAAGTAAGCTTAACCTCCATACCTTGTAAGATGATGGAAAATTTTTTGGTAGAGGAACTTACTACATTTTTCCTTGAAAATTAAGTGATATCCAAGAAACAACATGGGTTTCTTCCCGGTAGATCCACAGTATCTAATCTGCTGGAGTGCATTAATTCCTGGACTTTATCAGTGGATAGAAATGAAGCAGTGGACATAATTTATCCCGACTTTAAGAAAGCTTTTGACCAGGTTCCTCACAATAGACTGATTAAAAAGTTGGAATTTTATGGCATAAGGGGAAATCTGTTAAGTTGGATCGAGGATTTTTTATCTGACAGGAGCGGTAGAGTGAGAATTGAGGGAGAATTATCGGATAGCTACCAAATGACAAGTGGAGTTCCTCAAGGTTCTGTGCTGGGTCCCATCCTATTTAATGTCTACATTAGTGATCTTATAGTAGGCCTAAAATCCGAGATATCCATGTCTGCCGATGATACTAAAATATATAACAATCCACAAACTCACTACCAGGAGATACTTGCTGACTTACAGAGAATTGAAGAATGGTGCACCCATTGGATGCTTGCTCTTAACGAAAACAAGTGCTCTGTTATTCATATGGGCTCAAATAACCCCCGTCATCAGCTTTTATTAAATAGCACACCAATTAAAAATGTAGATCTACACGAAGACCTAGGAGTCACCATAAGTCAAGACCTAAAATGGGCACCTCATATCGGAAAAATCATAAAAAAGGCAAACTCAGTCTCCTATATGGTTTCACGAGCTTTTAGGAACATTTCGCCGGAACTCCTTGAAAAAATATATAAAATCTATATTAGGCCCACGCTTGAATATGCAGCACCAGTATGGAACCCATATTTCGTAAGACATTCATGCCCTAGAGCAAACCCAAAGACGGATCACCAAACTTTCTCCTGCAATTCGTCATCTAACTTACGAACAGCGCCTCTCAAAATTGCACTTGACAACCCTAATAGATAGGAGGCTTCGTGGTGACCTAATAGAAACCTACAAAATACTTATGGGCATTATTCAATTGATCTGCAAATTTTCTCCCTAAACACAGATAGAAGACTAAGGGGACACAACTATAAACTAGTTAGGAATAAATTTCATAAACTGTGCCGCCAGCACTTCCTCTCTAACAGAGTAAATAGGGATTGGAACTCTCTATCGAACGACTGTGTTTGTGCAGTGTCAACGAACTCATTTAAAAACTGTTATGACTCTTCCCATTAATACTCTGTGCGAATTAAAAGTTTAAACAGCTTCGCTGCCTAACTTAATAGATAAGATAAGATTTATTCATCCACAAAGCTATACAAACATATAACTTATCTGACTAGTCAAAAAAGAAGAACAATAATGTGAAATAGGGTACAAATATAATACACAATAAAAAGAACATTGTAAAAATTTAAGGATTTAAGTTATAATAAGGTGACAGGTATAGTGAAATTGATCGTACGATGGCGCGATGTGCAGCAAGACACCGAAGAAAGAGAAATGTATATCTCGCCCTTCTCCAGGCGAAACACACACCCCTCCCTCCCGAATGGTTCACCACACATCCCACCACCATACAACAATTGCACTCCACTGTTTAGACACAGCTACAAGTATACATATAATAAATACTATTATTTTCGAATTAGTCTTCACACAGAGACACTATAATATAAAATTGATAATGTAATAATAATAATAATGAACAATCAATTAAAGAGGATCAAGAATTACCTGAGGAAGAAACTTGCATATGTAAACACCTCCAAAAGGAAAATAAACTATTGCACAATACTATCATTGACAAAAACGTGATAATAAATGATAAAGAAAAAATAATCGTAGTTCTCGAGGAAAAAATCTCTGATCTCAAAATAACACAAAAAGCAGTAGTAAGAAAACCAGAAATTGCAGGAATAACAGAAGATGGTGATGAAATTAAAAACAATAGATCAAAAAAATCACTAAATAATGAACATCCCCTTGAAGATCTTGCTAGAAAGCCGGTAGGAAACTATGCTGAAGCTCTTCAGAAAAATAAACAAAATAGTTCACGTGAGGCTAGTGGTGACGTCACTGTAGATGAAAATAAATTTGAGACAAAAACATACAAAAAGAAATTTAAAAAAAATTCTAACAAAGCATCACAAAAAATCTATGGAAAAGGACAGTTGAATGACTTATTAGTAGCTGCCCCAGAGAGAAACTGGATCTGGCTGGGTGGGTTAAATGACTCAATAACAATTGATAAGGTGCAACAGTACATTAAACTTAAATTTCCCGATAAGGATGTAAGCTGTTATGATCTTAAGTCAAAATTTCGCAAAAAGTGCTTTAAAGTGGGTAGCAGTGAAATGCAGCTAGAAGACCTCTTAGATCCTGAGATGTGGCCAGCAAAAGTAATTTTAAGACCCTTTCAGCAAGGCTCATCAGGAAATCAGCATAAAACGATTGGTGTCAACCAGTGAAGTAAATACTGACATACATTCAAAACTAAATGTTGGACATATTAATGTACAATGTCTCAGAAATAAGCTAAACAATCTGGAAATTTTTGGTTATCAACACAATCTACATGTCTTATGTATCAGTGAACATTGGGCTGACGAATCTGAGTTAAACAGTTTAAATATCCCAAACTTCACACTGGTGAGTGCCTTCTGCAGGGTGAACCATTCACACGGAGGTGTAGCTATATATGTCAATAATAACGTTAAGGACACTCTTAAACCAAAAGCCATAAAGTACATAAAGTCCCTTACATCTGAAACAAACATAGAAATTTGTGCAGTTTCACTCTGTCACGAACAGAACAAAATAAATATAATGACAATTTACAGACCCCCAACTGGCAGTTTGGATATATTTTTTGAAAATCTATCTCACTCGTTACAATTTATCAATAAACAGAACCCAGTAGTTATTATTTGTGGTGATTTTAACATAGACTTTTTAAAACCATCTCCAGAAAAAGATATTCTAGATGATACATTTGAATGCTTTAATCTTACATCGTGTATCAATGAGCCTACACGTATAGTAACAAATATAAATCAAGTAACATCAAAAACAGGTATTGATTATTTAGCCACAAATTTATCTGAAGATAGATACCTAGCTCAGGTCTTAAATCCATGTATAGCAGACCACCTGGCTCAAATAATATGTTGCAAGGATTTCAAGCTGACAGAAGAGAATAATAACAAGTTTTATCATGTCAGGCATTTCTCGGAGGAAAACATAGAGAAATTTCATTACATGCTTAAAAAAATAAGCTGGGATACAATCTTCATTGAGAACATCGATGAGGCCTTTCGAAACTTTATTGAGCTGTTCATAAACTGTATTGACAGTACATGTCCTCTAGTAACTCATTGTAGTAATAAATTTAAGAAAACTGATTGCAAGAACTGGTATACCAGTGACTTAGATAAAGACAGAAATGAATTACTTAACTTGTATTGGCTAACTAACAACCTAGGTGATCCTAATTTAAATAAACTATACAATGAAAAGAAAAAACAATATACCAAAAACATAAAAAAAGCAAAAAAAGAATATTTCTCACATCAGATAAATACAGCAACAAACAGTTCTAGAGAAACTTGGTGCCTCATCAATGAACAACTCAATAGAAGTGCAGACAGCAAAGTAATAAAAATAAATATTAATAATTTACCTACAACAAACTCTCAAACTATTGCTGAACATTTTGGAAGTTACTTCTCGAATGTTGCAGTAGAGAAAATGTCAGAACATTTCCAAAATAATATTTCGACAGTATGCACTGGCTGCCCTTCTATTGAGCACACATTATTCTTACAACCTACAACACCTGAAGAAGTTATTGACATCATAAGAAAACTAAAAAATAAACCTGCTACAGGTGTAGATGGTATATCAGCTACAGCCCTGAAATTTGCTTGTGAAATAATTTCAGTTCCTCTAGCATATCTAATCAACAAATGTTTTGAGCAAGGTACTTTCCCCGAAATCTTCAAAATTGCATTGGTTCTGCCAGTGTTCAAGAAGGGTGATGAACTCGACCATGAGAATTATAGACCGATCTCTATATTATGTGTAATTTCAAAAGTTATAGAAAGGATTGTTTTCAATAGAATTATGTCATTTTTAAACAAGCATAACTTAATAACAAAATATCAACATGGGTTTCAACAAGGTAAATCAATTGAAACAGCCACCATCCAACTCTTGCAGTTTGTATATGGTGAGATGGACAAGAGAAATTATGTCATGGGCTTATTCTTTGATCTAAGTAAAGCCTTTGATATATTGAATATTGACTTCATCATGTACAAGTTGCAAAGATTAGGAATTAGAGGGTTGGCATTGGATCTTATTAAATCCTTTATAACAGGTCGAAAATTGCATGTAAAAATATATGGCTATACGTCTGAAAGTTACGATATTAACCAAGGGGTTCCCCAGGGCTCGGTGCTAGGACCATTAATATTCCTATTATTTGTCAACGATCTTCCTGCAATTCTGCAAGAAGGATTAGTTGTAATGTTTGCAGACGATACTTCCATGCTGCTTTCAGCACGTGATCCTATAGAACTCCAAAATAAGACAAACAGAATATTACAAGTTTATCAAAAATGGTGTCATGACAATACCCTTATCTTGAATATTGGTAAAACGGAATGTATATATTTTTCACAACGAAGATTGCCTTCGGAGGACTTAATTAAAATACTACCTACTGAGAACTTCTCAGAATCAGTTAAATTTCTGGGGACAATGATAGACAGTAAGCTATGTTGGGATCACCAAATTAAACACATTTGTAAAAAAATAAATTATGCGTACTATGCGCTAAGGCAGTTGAAGAGTGTTCTTAACATTAAATCTCTGACAAATGTTTATTATGCACTTGCATACTCACATTTGTCATACAATATCGTGTCGTGGGGTGCTGCCTCAAACATAAACCGTGTGTTCATCCTGCAGAAGAGACTCATCAGATTATTATTTGACATAGCGCCCAGAGAATCGTGTAAACCTTATTTTAAAAAAAATAACATTTTGACCATCCATAGTATATATATCTTAAGCACTATTAAATTTGTAAAGAAGAACTTAAGAAACTTTGAAACAAACTCAGATACTCACCCATATAACACAAGACAAGGGCATTTATTAAAAATAACCAATTACAACACTACTTTATATAAAAGATCTCCATATCATGCTGGTATTAAAATGTACAACAAATTGCCACCACATATCAAAACTATAAATTCTATAAATAAATTTACTTCTTGTTTGAAAAATTTTCTAGCTGTAAATTGTTTCTACTCAGTTGAAGAGTACATGAATCATGAGCCGCGGTGATGCTAAATTGCCTCACAGCACAATCAGTGACATTAGTGTTAGGTTAGGACTTTAATTAGTTGTAATTTTTAACTATTTTATCCAAATTTTGTATGTTTTAACAATTTTTTAAAACTTTTTTATGTTGTGACGTTCATATATATGCAATGTATATCAAATATGTGATGATGAAATAAATAAATAAATAAATAAATAAATAATAA
Source organism: Stenurella melanura (assembly GCA_963583905.1). Lineage (NCBI taxonomy): Eukaryota > Metazoa > Arthropoda > Insecta > Coleoptera > Cerambycidae > Stenurella > Stenurella melanura. The sequence goes on along the minus strand of OY757310.1, from coordinate 98,270,283 downwards.
TAATAAAGTTAGAAAATATAGTTTTTTGTGAAATATATGTTTTATTATACTCTTACCTTATGTTTCTTAGTATTATTTCCCTATTTAAATTTTTATGCAAGTTCCCTATTGTGTATGTATCCGAACCAGAGATGGACGCGTGACGTGAATTTCAGTGTGTCACGCCGTGTCACAGAGTGAGCGTGTAGGTTAGGTTAGGTTGACATGTGAGTGGGCTCTTGTCAGACCCTCCACTGCGACCATCAGGTCTATTGTGGCTCACTCCTAGTTATAGTTCACCCAACAGATTCAGCTTTTTTATAAAGCCGATAATCTTGTTGGGTGAGAAACTGTCCAGGTCCTCTGGCGCCAGTTGCCCTTTGCCAAAAAGTGAGAACCTGATTCTTTCTGCTGCAGGACAGGTACACAAAACGTGTTCTGCCGTTTCATCATCCTCCAGACATAGACGGCATTCGGTGTTTTCCACCAGTCCAATTCTATGTAGGTGATGATTTAGTCTGCAGTGCCCAGTGTATAATAATAATAATAATTTATTGATGTCAAAATACATAATACAATGCTTACACACGTCAAAATATTGGACAATATAGTAGATGTAAAACATATTAAAAATGGATAAGTCACAAAATTACATAAGACACACAAGAGTGACACACAAGATTAAAAGTCGTATAAAATTATATAAACCAATTAAGAAATTAAGTAAGGGTAATAATATGAGGTCGTGAATATACAGTGCCTGTTAAATTAAATCTGAGAAATCATTCTCAATAAATTCTTCAAACCTATAGAAGGCCTTAGTTTTTAGATAACCTTTCATTTTATTTTTAAATTGCAAGAAGTTCAAGTTTTTTACTGAATGAGGAAGAGCATTATAAAATTTGGCAGAATAATAACCTGTTCCATTTCTAGATCTCATAAGACGAAGAAAATTGACATTAATTTTATCGCTATTCCTTGTGGTATATTCATGGATTTGGCTGTGCGTTACATATTGATGTTCATTTTGTTTAAGATAAAGTAAACACTCGAGGATATAAGCACAAGGCATAGTTAATATCTTGAGATTAATGAATTGGCCTTTGCAATCATCTCTGTATCTAAGATGAGATAGTATGCGAATGCATCTACGTTGTAAGCCAAAAATATTGGAAGCATGCGCTGAGTGTCCCCAGTTTAAAATTCCATACAACATATTGGCATGAAAAGAACCATAATAAGCGGTCAGTAGGTAGTTCGGAGATACTGTGTTGACAAGTTTGCGAAGGAAATAGATATTTTTGGAAAGTTTGGTAGACAGTTTTGTAATATGTTCTTCCCAGGTTAATAGTGAATCTAAGTACACACCTAGAAACTTTACGGATGCATCAGTTTGTTCTTCTTGATCCCTGTTTCGCAATGTAAATGTTAATGATTGTGTCTTGTCATCATTTAGTTTTAATCTATTGGTTAAAAACCATTCGCAAATATGTTCTTCCGTGTTTGTGACCGTCTGTTTTAGATCATCAGGTGTGAGGTTAGTGTTTAGTGCAGTAGTATCATCTGCAAACAGTATAAAGTTCGTATTATCATCAGAATTGGCAAGGTCATTGATGAATATCGTAAATAGTATGGGACCCAACACAGAACCTTGAGGAACACCATGAGTAACCCTACATTTTTCGGAAGTGCATAGGTTATAGTTAACATATTGAAATCTATTGGATAAGTAAGAATTAATAAGTGCCACACTGTCAGGATGAAAATTATAACCTAATAATTTGTCTGTAAGAATTTCATGTGACACAATCAAAGGCCTTAGATAAGTCAAAAAAACTAGCAGTTGTATATTTCTTGTTTTCAAATGTATCAAGGACAACTTGAACAACATTATTAATTGCGAGAGTTGTGGATCGCTTATTCCTGAAACCATACTGACAGCAGTGAAATAGGTTGTTATGTTCAAAGTATTCATTAATTTGATTTTTTAATGCTGTTTCAAAAATGTTTGCTAATATTGGTACCAATGAAATTGGCCTATAGTTGTTAACATCGTCATATGAACCCATCTTATAAATGGGAATTACTTTTGCAAGTTTTAAAACATTGGGAAATACTTTATCTTTGATGCAAATGTTTATCAAGTTTGTCAAGGGGATTATAATTAAGTTTTTAATACTTTTGATAAGTTTTACATTGATGTCATAAGCGTCCCGACTTTTGCTGTTTTTAAGGTTATCGATTATGTCACGAACTTCGTTGTAGGTAATTTCTCTAAATTTGAAATTTGAAGCATTATTTGTCTTTTTAAAATATTTCCGGTGATTTTGATTTGTTTCTGGGAGTTCGCTAATAATGCTATCTGCAATATCAGTAAAATAAATGTTGAACTCGTTTGCTGTCAGAGACTCACTATGATGATGTTTTTTATTACTTTTTATGAGGTCCCAAAAGGCTGCTTGAGAATTGGAGGAGTTTTTTATATAGTTGTCATGAGCATGTTTTTTAGCTTTACTGAGTTCAGTACGATAGTGTGCTTTATACGAGTTAAGATATTCTTTTGTAATAAAATTAGGATCGCTTAAGTGCGATCTTCTAAGAAAGTTTAGATAATCTCTCATAGCTCTAAGGTCATCATTAAACCAGTTCAGCTTAGACTTGTTACAAGAGAGATCAACAAGTTTTGATTTTAATGGAAAGGAGATTTCACTAGCGTTTCTTATGCAATCCAAAAACAGTTCGCATTTATTTTCAGTTTGTAAATTAGCCTCATTTATAAAGTGTTTGTGTGTTCAATTAAGTTATAAAACTGCAAAAGTCCATGATCGGTAATCGGCCTATAATTAATTCTAGTTTTACTACCTATGTTGTTTTTTTGTCTAATCTGTATAGAAATACCGAGATGATCGGAAAGATTTGGATCACAAGTTTCAACCAGTATTGTATTTAATTCACAATTTGTGAAAACATTGTCAAGGCAAGAATTTTGTCTTGTGTTCGTAAAGACAGTTTGTCTCAATCCGTAAGAGTGAAAAATTATACTAATTTGCTGTGCCTGTAGGTCCCGAGTGTTGAACTTAATGTTAAAATCACCTGTTAGTAAGATTCTCTTTCCTGTGAGTGCAAGTTTATCAAGAAGTAGGGTTAACTTTTCTGCGAAAATGTTAACGTTTCCTAGGGGTGATCTGTATACCGTGACAATTTGGTAATCATCAAACAGTAAGCCAGCCATCTCACAATGAATTTCACAGGACAAACTATTAATATCAAAGGTTAACGGTGAACATTTAAGGTGGTTTTGGGCAAAAATACTTACACCTCCGTGTATTCTATGCAATCTACAGAAGGAAGATACTGGTGTGTAGCCCTCCACATTTATAGAATTAATTTCTTCCTCATTCAGCCAGTGTTCATTTAAACAGAGAAAGTGATAGGAGACTGAATCATTTAGATAGGCTTCAAGCTCTAAAGTTTTATTGCGTAGGCACTGTATATTTAAATGGAAGATGTTTATCACTTGTTTGTAATGTTGCGTTTTTTTATTTTTACCACTTGATAAATTGATAGGACGAACATTATTTGCGTTAGTAGGGTCTGCGTCGAAAAAATACAAATTTTTGGATGATTAGGTCTTCTGGCCATAGGTCTGGATTTAGCAGCTGATCCTCAAGGCTCTTCTTGGCGTCTATGCGAAAACTATTATATTCTCCAGATCTGGCACGTAATTCTTTAATAACAAACGTTTCATTATTGAAATTAGCCTGTAGATAATCTTGCATGTCGTTTACTGAGATATCCTTTGATACCTTGCCAACAAAGATGGCGGTTTTTTGAGGGATAACAGCTGCAGAAATTTTTGAGTTTCCTAGTTTTCTTGTTCCTCTAATGGCATTTGGCGTGGTGCTACTGGATCTGGCTTGAGAGTTAAGTATTCGAGAAGGTTTAGAGTTTATGTTTGTATTTTGAGAAGAATTAGTTTTCCTTTGTACTTGAAAGCCTTCATTTGGTGTGCGTCCATTAGTTTGAGGTGATTTGGGAGTGGTTAAGAGTGTTGTAGTTTTCATTGGTTCTAGAACTTTGGCACGAATTTCACCTAGGGAATTATTCAATACTTTCATCTCCTTTTCTAAAATGTCAACTTGTTGTTTTAGGTTTTTTAGAGAAATCATGTCGTTTGGATCACTTGTTGAGGAATTTCTATTAGCCTGTTTCTTGTCAGAGGTCAACAATGGCCTTTCGGTCAAAAATTTTACCAAACCCACATTAGATTCTTTGATATTAGAGAGGAAGGTTTCTAGCTTATTTGTGATATCTGTGGAGTGAATTTGAAGTTGTTCCTGTACAACATTACGAATTTCATTTTTTATTGCTGCTGCTGATATGGGAGCAAGAGCAGGTTTACAGTCGGTACACCAGAATGATATAGTTCTTTTTTTGAGAGCAACGGCTCTTAGTTCTGTTGTGGTCAGTTTTGAGCATTGCTGACATAGTCCTGAGTTGCAATTATCGCATACAGCAAGGGGCTCCTTATCAGTATCATATATGCCATTACATTTCATGCAATTTGCATTATTGGGCATTTTGGATTGGTGTCAGTTTCTGATGAAGGACACTTAATCAAAGAAATATTTTTAATTGCACAAAAAGTTAGTCCTGACCTCAGCTGTAGATAAGATATGAAATACAATTCAGTTTTTGTTGATCCGTTTTTTTTAAACGTGATAAGTTTTTATTCTTTAGATGCAGTAAATGCAGGGAATAAATTCAAATTCCCAGTTTCCAGATAACTATGTTGCACAACTGTTCAAATAATGGAAGAGGTGAACTCTTTATGAGCAGTTTGATATAAATATATAGGCCAATTAGAGTTCTTAGGTGTAACCTATTTAACTCTAATAGTTTTTTAGTTCTTGACTTCAAGGGGTATGTGATAAACTCCTTTGAGTGAACTAAACCTGGTAGTTCCTGCCAGTGTTGAATTGTTTTCAATTCAGCCCAGGTCAGGATGGCAGCCTTGGCAGAGTTAGCAGATATGCCAAGTGCCGGTTCTGGACCTATAAATTTGGTTGCCGCGCCTTCTCTGGCCAGGGAATCAGCAACTTCGTTGCCCTCCATGCCAGAGTGGCCAGGTATCCAGATCAGAGTCAGTTTGTTGTCTCTGCCCAATCGGGCAAGAGCTTCCTGGCAATTTCATACCGCTTTAGAATTACAACGGTAGGATCGTGTAACATTAAGGTACCAAATCACGGAAGATTTCGTGAGTGTGCGTGAGTCAAAAGATTCCGTGCGTGAGATAATATTTATTGTGTCACGCTCATGCCGTGTCAGGCCGTGACACGACGTTCATCTCTGCTTTAAAACTTCAACCTGTCGTGTCGTGAGTGTCGTGACAAGAATAAGAAGCGAAGCGATAGACGGAAGACGGAACACGAGCGCGAGAGGGAAGGGGAAAAGACAGGAGACAGGATGGATGACGCAACATTCAAATCAAACCGCGTAATTGCATCTCTCTTTGTTGCATTCGCCAGTCGTCTAGTCCTCCTGGTCTGGTCTGGTCATGTATATTGTATTATTATTATTAAATGCAACTATTTTTTTTAACTAAGTTTTATTTATTATGTGGTGTGGTGGTGGTGTGACTGTGGAGACTGTGGCCACGTGCCGTGCGACTGCCGGAAGTGATCAAACTGTTAATGAACTTCCATAATCAATTGATCACATGACCAAATAACAACATGATAATGTTTTGCTTGGTATTAACTTTATTTATTTAAATTTGATTTGTGTTTTGAATACATAGATACCTGTTATATTTTGTACAGCTTAATGTAACGCATAACTAATTATTTGCAGTAACACTATTGTTCTTATTATTTATATGAACTGAATGTTTTTTAGGGCGAGGATAGCATGATTGGGGACAATCAATTGGAGCAGGATGGCCGAATGTTATAGGTTGTTTATGTTTAAAATACAAATAGTCGTTGGACACATATTTTGTTTGGGTTATGGATCAGTGGGAGGTACCTAAGAAATATAAACATGGACCGTTACCGACTCATAAGAGGATCTACGAGGCATTCGCTATTCACTGGTAGACTGGTCATATACACACACAAGTATTATAAATATTCTCAATATAGTTTAATTATAAGCAGTATAATTAGTTTTGCTAATCAGTTTGGGGGTGTTTCACCCCTAACCATAAACAACAACTTACGTTCCAATGAATAATAAGATAAACAACCATAATGGAGTGGTGAAGCTTATATTACAATTACTTGACCAACATTTTGGAAATTATCATCCTCTTCCTCAATGGTAGTATCTGAATGAACAAAACATAAGAAATATGGATACATAAAGTTACAATGGTCAGCACCACTAAACATTGCATTGTAACAGTTTTTATTTTTTTTAAATATGGCGCATCGCTTCTAAAAATTTAGCAGTGTATGTCTGGTAAAAATTATGTGTATGCGAATCATTACTTTCTTGAATAATTAATTATTTGATTTTTGCAATATTTTTTTCATACGAAAGGGGCAGCAAAATTAGCGCACTTTTTTTTTCTAAGATGTATTTAAATCACATATATACTCTCCACATTTTTCATAATATTTAAGGTCAGTTGGGGTATCTGGGCCCAGGGGGTAACTGGGCCATGTTTTTTTTCCGTAGAACTTGTGGGGGTAATTTCACTTCAAGCAGTTGGCAGCACTGAAGGACAATGTCATTTCACTACAACAATTAGTCTCATGTTTCTGAGTGTTGTTGCTTTCATGTAGCAATTTTTTAAATTTTGCAGTGCAAAATTTTCATAGCAACGTGATGTAATCTTGATTTTTATGAAATATCTACAGGTTTACTGTATATATTATCAACGTCACAGTTAATTTAGCATAAATTAGAAGCATGATATATCCCTAAAATGTTATTGCAAGCATGTATTCTGCGTTAGGTCATAAGCTTGAGTGGGTGGCCCAGTTACCCCACAATTTTTCAAAAATGGGGTAAGCGGGCCAGTTAATTGGGGCATCTGGGCACGGCTGGGACCAAGTTACCCCAAACACATTAAGTATGTTGTTTTTGTTTTTATTTATTAGGTAGATGTAGATCGCTGCGCACAGTCACACAAAAAATAGCGATCTGAACCTGGGACCCGACATATTAATCCCTATGTATTTTGATGTGTTGAACACGAATCTGATGTCCGTTTAGCTCCATCACCCACTATTTTTTTGTAAATCGCGAAAATAGCCTAAGCAACCTCATTTCTTTAGATTATTTTCGCGTTTTACAAAAAGTTGGTGGGTAACGGAGCTAAATGGACATTGGATTCGTATTCAGCACGTCGATATACATAGGATTACTATGTCATGTCCTTGGTGCAGATCACTTTTTTTGTGGGCCTGTGTTATTTATGCTTACTTGAAATTGGATGTTTTTTACATTTAATTTTGCCCTTTTTACTTTAACAGAAGTTGTGCTATTCCTAAAGAATAAATTTCACACCTAATTGTTATGTGGTAGTTCTCTTACATCGTCGACAACTCGACTATGGTGTGGTTTAAATGACTTGTGGTAATTTTTGTACGAAGTTTACATGTTTACCACTTACCCCAGTTCAAATAACAATCGTTTGTATGAAACCAAGACCCGTATGGTCCAGTTGCCCCAATTTCTAGGGGTAACTGGGCCCATCAGACTTTTTATTATATAATTATAATTATAAAGAAAATTGAATTTGACTTGGGATTTGAATATTATATATTTAAAGACTGCATATTGTATTATATATAAAAAATATTTTAGATATTAATATAACTTATTAGTGGTTCTCAGGCAAGTTCAAAGTATAATCTTCTCGCTCGGGTTGTAAAATCATGGCCCAAATACCCCAAGTGACCTTAACAAAGATAAAAAACGAGAACGAAAAATTATACTTATTAGGGTACAGGTGTTTCTAGTTGCGAGAGGGGGCTAAAACTCAAGGAAAACATTTCTTTTCCTATTGTCGACCTACTGATGCCGAATTAAGTCCAAACACTTCTGGCGCCATTTTATCTTACTTATTCTGCTATACCCTTTAATTGTAATAAGAATAATTGTAAAATACCTCAACTCTTGCTGTAAATAACAACAAATCAGGATCGGTGCTCATGTGAGAAAATGTTGTCTGGCCTTTACATCTCAAACATTGAGGATTATCTATCCAATAAAAAAATTCTTCTTTAAACCACTTTAATAATTCTAGAATTAATATATCCTGTAATGATAGCTCTGGATCCTCCAATTTATCTAAAACATAATAAAATTGATCATAAAACCAAAAGTGCACACCCTGTAAGTTGTTTTATTTGACATTAGTTCATCGGTCAAATTTTGTCACATACGGTCTGTTCGCAAACTGTTAATAGTCTAGTCAATGGAGCCGTGAAAACAGCAAAACTTTGGAATTCTCGAGCAGTAAATTAATTTGCATGATTCCACCTGTAATGTCTCTTTAAGACTAAGTAAATTAATGTAAAGGAACTCCCAATGTCGGCTTCTTATTTGGCGGTGGTTCCCACCCCTTCTAAGGGGTAAACAACTAACTAATGGATCTGGTAGAGAATTAAATTGCAAGAAAAATGATATTATTTTTCATGAAACATTTTCCAAATTATAACAAGTTGAAGATTACAATTTTATACATTGGGAAGTTGGTACTTCCAAGACTGTTTTTCATAAATTATTCAAAAAGTATAATATATAATGAGAAAGTGGTATAGCACAAAATAGATAGATAGATAGATAGATTTATTCATGTTTTAAGATTATAAAATCGTACACACGTCACATAGAGTTACAAATGGGTAAAGATACAAATACATATAAGTATATAAACAGTTACACTCATAAAAAAATACTTACGAAAACCGTACATAAAACCAAGAAGAGACAATAACACAAAAAGAATATATATACACATGCGTAGAAATAGAAATGTTTATTTGACTAAGTTACAAAAAAAATTGTTTTTGGCAAGTCATTACAAAGTGTAAACCTGAAATATGGATAATCTAAACACAAATAAAGTTTAAATGTAAAAATAAAAAACAAAAAACAAGTACAACTGAATATTTACAACATAAAAATATAGTTACATCAATTGTTAATGTAAAAGGTTGTATGAATACAACATCAATGAATAGTGATATATATTACATGTTACATATTACAATTAGAATAATCGCGTACATAGCAAATAAATTACAGAACTAATGATGCCATGTATACAGCATGAAATGTTTGCTTTACAGTGCTTCTCAAAATGTGGGATAAAGTATACTGACGAGGACAATAAGGTACAAAGAAAAAGAAAAGAAATTTAAAGATTACATAATTGAACTCATAGAACAGGTATAAGTATTAAAAAATTCTTCTTCTGAATAAAAGCAATAATTTAAAAAGTGTCCTTTCATCTTACATTTAAAGCCATTAAAACTGAGAGATTTTATGTCACCAGGAATATGATTGTATAATTGGAGATTTAATGTATTTTTTCTTGATTTTGTTAACGTTAAGACGAGGCTGTCTGAGTTGTGAGGCAGACCTTGTTTCGTAATTGTGAAAATCTGAATTAGTCGGGAATGCATCTTTATTTTTATGTATTTCTACTAACGTACTGTACATATACAAAGAAGGAACTGGCATTATATCTAATTTTTCGAAAATTGGTTGACAGTGGTCTCGCCAGCCAGCATTATCAATTAATCTGACAGCTTTTTTTTTGCAATCGAAAAAATGTTATTGACTGCGATGAGCCACCCCATAGGATAATTGCATAATTAATGTGAGAATGGAACATGGCGAAATAGCAATTTTTTAAAGTACTAGAACAAAGAAAAGTTTTTAGCTTACGTAAAAGAAAAATTGTACTTGATAATTTATTGGATAGGCCCTCTATGTGGTTGGACCAGCTTAGAGTGTCATTTAAAATGACGCCCAGAATTTTTACACTGTCATTATTAACAACTGTGTTATTAGTGGAAAATATAATCTTTTGAGTTTTATCCTCATTTAGCTTAAGTTTATTTGCAGAAAACCAATCACTCGCACGTTGTATTGATTTACGGCTATCGGAATTTAAATTTCCAAGGTCAAAACTAAAATCCAATATGGAGGTATCATCGGCATAGGCAATACATTTTGTAGGCGGCATAAAATGGAAAAAATCATTCAAGTATATAATGAACAATAGGGGCCCCAGCACAGAGCCTTGAGGCACTCCGTGTTTAATTTCAGCAAATTCAGAGATAGTGTTGTTAACCAATACGCATTGTTTCCTGTTATTAAGATAGGAATGAAATAGCTTCAGTGGTAGACCCCTGATGCCATAATGATTGAGCTTTTTCACAAGAATCTCGTGAGGGACACAGTGAAAGGCCCTGGAGAGATCGCACATGCTAATCGCCGCGTGTTACCAACCTCAAGGCCCTCGACTATGTCGCTCACAATCTTCAAGATGGCCTTAGTGGTGGAACATTTATTTCTGTAGCCATACTGACAACAGTTTAAGATATTATTTATAGCTAAATAATTAACATGCCTTTTTTTTAGAATAATTTCAAAAATTTTTGAAAATTGGAATGATAGATATCGGTCGATAGTTGTCGATGATACTGCTATCTCTTTTTTAAAAATAGGTAGTACCTTTGCAACTTTAAATACCTCTGGAAAATGACCCTCACTAATGCATGCATTGATGAGCCGTGTCAGTGGGAGTAAAATTATGTCAATGGTTTCTTTCAAAATCCTACTATTTAAGCCGTATATGTCTGTACAATTAGAATTTTTTAAGTTTTTTACCGCATCTGGAACTTCGTCTGTAGTTACCGGTTGGAGAAAAAAAGAGGATTTAAAACTGGGTAAATTTTTTCAGTAATCTGTTGCGGCGACATTTACTGTAGGCAGCAGATTGATAAAGTGATCGGTTATAGTGGCGAAATAAGTATTAAAACTGTCAGATGAGATATTCTGTTCAAGAGCATTCGATGTTGATTTGTTGCATTCAAATTTAATTAACTTCCAACTATCACGAGCCTTATTATCGGAGTTGTCAATGAAACTATCATAAGCATCTTGACTACTTTGGATTTATATTCCGTTTTTAAAGTATTATACAACTGAAAGTCCTTCGTGTAGTTAAGAGATAGTTTTTATACAATATAACGAATCCCTCATTTTTTTGAGTGCATCGTCAAACCACGGAACAGGTGGAATGTTATTAATTTTACATGTTTTTAATGGAAAGTGTTTGTTGATAAGAGATAAATAAGTGTTTACCAAGAGCTCTGATAAAGAGTTTGCATCATAGTTGGAGTTTTCAAATAAGCTCCAGTCAATATTATTTAATGATGCTCTTAGCTTACTAATTCCCTTTGCATTGATATTTCTTCTGACTGAGTTGCTTGTGTTAGTTTTGTGGGTTTTTACAGTAATGACTTGGCCAGAATGATCTAATAAACAGGGACCAATAACACTAGTCTCATAGCTATCCTCTGCCAGGTTAGTGAGAATATTATCAATTCAGCATTGAATTGGCTACAAAATTCACTAATTTGCAATTGTTTAAGAATGTGTTTGCACGCCACAGTAAATTCGTATATAGAAAAAGCGAACTAATGGTTATGCCGATATAATAGGAATCATAAATTGGCTAGCTATAAGTAGTGATTTCATCATCAGTTGTTGGCAACAGAATTGTGCAGGGCCGTACGGACACTATTGGAAGCCTTGACTAGATTTACAGCAGTGAATAAAAAATGATTCAGTTCCTATTAAACTTTTGAAATAGGATTTGATGATTGTAAATAATTAAACAATTCGTGGTTACGTTAGGCGGTAGCCACCGCAACTATCTACAAAATCTAATAACGCAGTAATAGCTTCAATTATTGTTAGATATTGTTTTTTGTGATTTTCTTTTTCAAATTTTAATGGTTATTCACCGGAGTTCTCCACCTGCATTCTTTCTTCGGGTAGGGTCCTCGGAAAATAGAACAGTTTCACTTCTTTCGTGTGTAGGTGTTTATCATGGACTTTCACTTTCGTTATGAAAGTGGTCATCATCGGGCGACAAATTTTCGATGTTTTAGGAAAATTCTGAAAAAAATCAGCGGTACGCAGTAAGGGGAAAGAAATCGAATAGCTCACAGTGGCGTTCTCCGTCTGCATTCTTTATGTGGATATGGCCCTCGGAAAGTGAAAAAATGTCATATTTTTCGTGTGTAGGTGTTTTTCGTGGCATTTCACTTTCGGTATGAAAGTGGTCATCATCGGGCGACAAAATTTCGATGTTTTAGAAAAAATCTGAAAAATATCAGGGGTATACAATAATGGGAGACAAATCGAATAGCACTCAGTGGCGTTCCCGTCTGCGTTCTTTATGTGGATGGGGCCCTCGGAAAGTGAAAAAATGTCACATTTTTCGTGTGTAGGTGTTTTTCATGGCATTTCACTTTCGGTATGAAAGTGGTCATCATCGGGCGACAAAAATTATGTTTTAGGAAAAATCTGAAAAAAAAACAGGGGTACAGAGCAAGGGGAAATAAATCGAATAGCGTGCAGTGGTGTTCTCAGCCTGCGTTCTTTATGTGGATAGGGCCCTCGGAAAGCAAAAAAAATTCCACATTTCTCGTGTGTAGATGTTTTTCGTGGCGTTTCACTTTCGGTATAAAAGTGATCATCATCGGGTGACAAAATTTTGATATTTTAGAAGAAACATGATAAAAGTCAGGGGTATGCAATAACTGGAGACAAATCGAATAGTGCACAGTGGTGTTCCCGTCTGCGTTCTTTATGTGGATAGAGCCCTCGGAAAGTGAAACAATGTCACATTTTCAGGTGTAGGTGTTTTTCGTGGCATTTTACTTTCGGTATGAAAGTGACAAAATTTTGATGTTTTAGAAAAAATATGAAAAATATCAGGGTATACAATAATGGGAGACAAATCGAATAGCACTCAGTGGCGTTCCCGTCTGCGTTCTTTATGTGGATGGGGCCCTCGGAAAGTGAAAAAATGTCACATTTTTCGTGTAGGTGTTTTTCGTGACATTTCACTTTCGGTATGAAAGTGGTCATCATCGGGCGACAAAATTTCGATGTTTTAGGAAAAATCTGAAAAAAATCAGAGGTACGCAGTAAGGGGAGAGAAATTGAATAGCGCACAGTGGCGTTCTCCGTCTGCGTTCTTTATGTGGATAGGACCCTCGGAAAGTGAAATAATGTCATATTTCACTTTCGGTATGGAAGTGGTCATCATCGGGCGACAAAATTTCGATGTTTTGGTAAATATCTGAAAAAATTAAGGGGTATGCAGTAATGGGAGACAAATCGAATAGAGCACAGTGGCGTTCTCTTTCTGTGTTCTTTATGTAGGTAGGACCCTCGGAACGTGAAAGAATGTTACATTTTTCATGAGTAGGTGTTTTTTGTTACATTTCATTTTTGGAATGACAGTTGTTATCGTCGGGTGACAAAATTTCGACGTTTCAGAAAAAATCTAAACAAACTCAGGAGGACGTAGGAAGGTGAGAGAAATGGAATGGTGCAAAGCGCAGCTCTGTGTCTCGTTTCGTTCTCGGTGGAAGCGGTGAAAAACTTCGATTTTCATTCTTCGCTAACTTTGAGCGGCCGTATCTCGGAAACGAAGGACCGCAGCGACTTTCGGTTTGCGCCACTCGATTTCTCGTTTGATTTTAAATAGCTAAATATGCCATCGAGCTCGTAAGATTTTTTGTTTGGGAGAATTGGTCCTTGAAGCTGGACTCACTTTAGCGGTCCATATCTCACGCAAAAATTACCGGAAAATCATCGGATTGGAAATTTAATCAGCAATCAATTAAGCGTACACGAGGGATCAATTTTCTAGAAAAAGTTACAACGACTATATTGCAGTGGCGTTGAGTGAAATAAAAATCGTAGGAATTGTAGTAATTATATCTGGATATCAACGTTGGCATGCGTGAGGAAAAAAACTGTAATGGAATTTTTTTAAAGAAATTTCATTAAGAGGTCAGTGTTGCTTGAAAAAAATTAAAGTAAAGCGTTTAGCCCTGAAAAGTCATGAATTTAAAAATTCAGATGTTTATAACTTCTATCTAAACAAACAGAGGAACTTTATCTCTGCAAAGAAAGTTGAAATTATTTTAAGGGGATTCAGAAAAGAAATAACAAAAAGCATCAACTTTTCGATTTTAAACGATTTTTTTATTATTCCATTCATCCCCTAAAAGTCAGACAGATCTTACAGCCAAACAATCAGAAATAGGATGTAAACGCATGTGACCTTTCGTAAGCCAAGTTATTAGCTCTACATTTTTTTATCTGAAACCTTTTCCATATCTCTCATCGTTCTCGATATATACGCAAAAATAAACAATTTCATCCTTTTTGTACCCTTAAGGAAAGTGTAGGACTAATAATATATTAGACTTTTTATTTTACATCTCAGTTCAATACAACTTTTCCTGTAGAGATCCCCTCCGGTCACATTTTTGCGATTTAACCTACCTATTTGGACTAGTAACTAGGTAGGCGAGAGAAATGGAATGGCGTAAACCGCAGCTCTTTATCTCGTTTAGTTCTCGAGATATGACCTCGGGAAGAGGTGAGAAACTTCGATTTTTACCTTCCGGAGTCTTTGAGCGGCCGTATCTCGGAAACTAAGGATCACTTCCCGCGATCGTATCTCGAAAACGAAACGAGATAAAGAGCGGTTTGCGCCATTCGATTTCTCTCACCTTCATACCTACCCCTACCCACACCGAAAGTAAAATATCACGAAAAACTCGTAAACACGGAAAATTTGACATTTTGGAAAATTTGACATTTTCCATTGGGAAACTGTTTCGAAGGCCCCTATTCAGAGAAATAGCACAGATGGAAAACTTCGGTGTCCACTATTCGATTTTGCTCCGCTTACTGCGTATCCCTGTTTTTTTTTAGATTTCTCCTAAAACATCGAATTGTTTATCACCCGATGATGGTAACTTTCACACCGAAAGAAAAATTCAACGAAAAACACCTAAACATGGAAAATGTGACAAATTTTCAAATTTCTGAAGGCCCTATTCAGAAAAACAACGCAGATGGAACACTCAGGTGTCCGCCAATCGATTTCTCTCGTCTTCCTACGCACTGCGGGTGCGAACGTTTGCAGGCTTTTCCTTAAACATCAAATTTTCGTCACTTGATGATGATCACTTTCACGCCGAAAGTGAAATATCACGAAAACACATACACACGACAAGCAATGAATAACCATAAAATTATAATGTTGGAAAAAGGAAATTACAAAAACCAGAGGAAAACAATGGAAAGACATTTTGCGTGCTTGAGGAAATGAGAAAATCGGAATTCTTCAAAACAATATTTCTGTACTGCTAGTTTAGTTATCATTTTCAAAGACTAACGTGTCATTTTTGCTCCCAGAAAAAATGTAAGCTCGCCTTCGGGGAGTAAGAGACATTTTACTCTTTCAAAATAATAATTGATTATCTACAATCTACACTATTAGAGTGTATGCAAAGATAGTTTGTCTATATGCCACAAGATCAAAGTTCTTTTTATTCCCGCGTGGCATTGATTTTCCACAATCTGGATTACAAATAGGTACATTTACTTCATATAAAAATTACTTTTTACAGTAATGATATGTTATTATTAGATATGCTCCTGATTTATTAGCAATATTACTAACAAAAAGTTATTGAAGATGTAGAATAAACTATAGCCCGGGAGGCAGCGACTGAAATCATTCCTATAAAGCTAGATTTTTTCCAAAGATAGTTTAGATAGCATCTATGATGAAGGTGCAATTCTACCAAACTCTTGGTGGTGCATAAATGGGTAAAAAATTAAAGAAAAAAACAGATGGACGAAAATTTCGTTTTTGGAATTGTCACGAATTGTCAAAAAATGACGATTTGCCTTCGCTCCTGCCGCCCTCAATTTTCGATTTTCACCTCTCGATTCTCGTTGTACGGTCATCGCCGGTCTTCTCCTCGCCATCGAGACATAGAACAGGTCTCCGATCGCCGTATTTATTCAGTTCTTACGTTTGAAAAATTGACTTACGGTCGTGCTAATTGGCGACTATTTTTAAGTGGTTTCCCGAGTTCGAATCCCGCCCAGGGATACTTTTTTTTTTCGTTTTCAATTTTTTGGCAGATATTTTTTATTCTATAATTGCTATTCGCTCCGTTCTATTGCATTTCTCTGAAAAGTTTTGCATTTTCCGCCGCGAAATATTAATCTGCACTATTTCGATTAGAAATTTCCTTACCAAAATAATATAACATAATGGAGTAAATAAAAGCTTATTAACAGATCTCTAAAAATACTGTCTGTTCATTAATACTAACGAGGAATATAATTTTCGTGATTTGACTACGTATTGCCGTTTTTGCAATGTCTACCAAAGATTTAGCCACCCGGAAGTAGAATGTGATTTTTGATCCAAATAGAGCATCTTAATATTCCGCGGCGGAAAATGCAAAACTTCTCCGAAAAATGCAATAGAACGGAGCAAATCGCAATTATAGAATCAAAAATATGTGCCAAAAAATTGAAAATGAAAAAAAAAATATCCCCGGGCGGGATTCGAACTCGGGAAACCACTTAAAAATAGTCGCCTATTGGCACGACCGCAAGTCACTTTTTCAAACGTAAGAACTGAACAAATACGGCAATCGGAGACCCGTTCTATATCTCGATGGCGAGGAGAAGGTCGGCAATGACCGTACAACATGAATCGCGAGGTGAAAATCGAAAATTGGGGCCGGCAGGAGCGAAGGCGAATCATCATTTCTTGACAATTCGTGACAATTCGAAAAACGAAATTTTAAATATTTAATTTTTTACTCATTTATGCATAACTAAGAGTTTTTGGTAGAATTGCGCCTTCATTATAGATACTATCTAAACTCTCTTTGAAAAAAAATCTAGGTTTATAGATATTAACGCGAAAAATCTGTCGCTGCCTCCCGGGCTACTAGAAATGTAACAATTCAATTGGTAAGTAAATTTAAATTATTTTAAGCTATATTTCAAATGGTAGAGAAAACAAAAAGTTCGACCCTGCAGTTTTTAGTGATTTGAAGCATAGTTGGTACTTCGAATAGCTACTGCTTCGCCCTCTATTAGTAAACCGTCCAATTAAATTGGCAAAATTGAATACATTTTTTCTAACATATTAATCTCCCTTAGGAGCAAATATTATGCCGAGTTTTAACTTTTTTTTACATTTAATATATTTATTCTAGTACGTATCATATTTTATTTGAATATTTGAGTCCCATTAAAGAATATACTAGATTTAAGTTAACTAGTTCTAATATTTAAATCAAATTCGATTTTTGTTGGTTTGTTTTTGAGAACAATATGTTGAAAGATTTACGACTGTGAACATGGTATTTTGACATTGATAACACAGCCTTAAATTTTACTGTATTTTTCACGAATATGGAGACACCTCCATGTTTATTTTTATCCCTACAAAAATAGGTAACAAGTGTAAAATGTGGAATATTAATTGAATTTATAGAGGTTTTATCCTGCCAATGTTCAGAAAAACACACAATATCATAATTATTATTCTTTTCAAGAAACAGAGACAGCTCTTCCAACTTATTTAAGATACACTGAATATTAACATGAAATAGGCCTACCCCACTTTTTTTACCCTTAGTAATTGTATCCTGCATCCCTAAACTTCGGTTGACATAACTGATGTCATGTTCGTCCTCTTCTGAAAAAACTTGCTGATGCACGCTCCATCAGGCCAGACATTCGGGTTCATAGCTTTTTTAAAGTTTTCCTCAAAAATGGTAACTCTAAATAACGAGTGGAGGTTAGGATACTTGGGTTGTATTTATTCGCACTGAGCTTCCGGAAAAGCCGTTTTTAATAAATCTTGTATATCCATGGCAGATGTACCAAGGTCCACACGGCAAACATGTAGATATGCGAGTTTTCTTACTCCTTTTATCGTTGATTCTTTATTGTTCCCCACAATCCTTTTTTTACTACGACTCGTCACCGTTTTACTATGGGTTACCTGAGTCCACTGACTTTCACTATTTTCTTGGGGGTTTCCTTTGGAACCCGATGGCGTCTGGATGTTGTTGGTAAGATTAATAATTTCCTTACATTTTAACTCCGATTGAAGATTTAACAGCTCAGCTGATATTTGTTTAGTATTTACTTGTAGGCTAGGTTCATTCACCTTTGCTTTTTGTTCTTTATTATCTACAAGAACAGTTGACCGTTGTTTTTGCATTTCACTTATGAGAGTTTTATTAACTTGTGTTTTTGATGATAATTTCTTATCGACAAATTTATCTGAAATGGTTTTTTCATCCACAATAGGTTTTGTCATTGAAGAATGTTCACCTTGATAGTTGTTGAATTTATGTAAGATTGCAATATGATCGTTTAATATTCTAATTTTATCGTGCAGTTCATCAATAATAACATCCTTTTGTTTAATTATATACAAGAAGATATTAATATCTATCTTGTTGTCAACTGACAGACTATCCACTGCGCTTAAGAACGCCTCATTATTAGGGACATTGTTTTCTGTACCACAGCAATTAATTAAAGAGTCACTAACCACTTTTACACCTTTCTTAACTCTGGCACAGCTTTGGTGAAACATGCTTTTACACTTTTCACATTTTAAATAATTTTTAGCCATATTTTTCCCGCATCTTTTACAAAGAATTGGAGAGCTAAGATTTAGCAAACTGTCCGCCTCGGCCATCTTACGATACTATCGTATACTAGTATACTAGAGCGAAATATTTGTCAAACACGTTTGTAGTTTATCTAGTGTGTAGAAGGCATTTGCTAGCAGAAATTTTTTTAACCCAGTTCTGAAATGATCAAGAGGGAGTTGTTTTATATTGTTTTCTAATTTATTGTATAGTTTAGGCCCATGATAGGTGACACCTGTGTGCGATTTAGTTAGACCTTTAAGACTGAGGTATATATAGAAACAGTCCCACATTAAGTACATTTGAAAGTTGACTTAAGAAGTATTTGTTGGATGAGTCAAATCTATCAAATGAAATGTGATAATTTTGAGATATTGATTGTATATGTGTATTAGTGCTAAGTGTGATATTTTAGTGTGTATTTGAGTGTCTAATGATTTCTTTTTTTATATATATTGTTTTATATTTATATGTATTCAAAATGTATTAGTCTTTTTGGCTAAATAAAGGATTTATATATATATATATATATATATATATATATACACTGTAAAAAATGGGAGTAAATTTACCCTTGTTGTGTGTAATAATTACACATATTTTTAAGGTAACTTTACCAGCAAAAAGAGTGTAAAATTCTGTTTACCCAATATTTAGGATAAACCTCCTCGGTAAATCAATTTAGAGGCACAAAATCACTGTACATTTACTTTGTGTGTTAGGAAAATTCCTATATTTTTAGTGTATAGTAACCTCTATGTATGGAGTTTTACACAGTGGCTTTGTATACTTACCACTTACGGTGCATTATGTCCTTGTATTTGTGTAATATTTCCTTGCATTAATGTAATATTCCAGTTTTTGGTGAACACTGTAAGAAATGGAGGTAAATTTACCGTTGTTGCGTGTAATAATTACAAATAACTTTAATGTAACTTTACCATCAAAAAGAGTGAAACATTTTGTTTACCCAATATTTTGGGTAAAGCTCCCTGGTAAATCAGTTTAGAGGTAATGTTTCACAGAATCATTGTACATTTACCTTGTGTGTTAGTAAAATTCCTACATTTCTGGAGTACAGTATCATCTACGTGTATGGAATTTTACACAGTGGCATTATATATTTACCATCTATGATGCATCATTTCCTTGCAGTATCTTCCGCGAGGGGGTATTATCAATACCTTACCTTTATTTTATGTACATAGTAAAACACCATCAATAGATTGTATTAGGTACACTTCAATACGCGATTAGTTAGTTTTTGGTGTGTTACCCGTATTTGGATCACGGTATAGTGCCAAATAGTCAAAATACACCCTAATTTTACAAATATCCCAGCACAATGTCATACCCTCAGTCATCAGTGTCAAACAAAGGTAAGTAATTAGCAGAGTATTAGTTTCACTTCACTTTATTGGCGACAATAAATTCACTGTGATATGTACCTATTAGAAAATCATAAATAACATCAGTGTTTGCATTAAAATTTTAATAAAAGCCTAAGTGAAAAAGTTTAAAGTTTGCATTTGAGAATGAAAATTATCTATCCGCTGTAGATCTTTTGAAAAGATTAAATACTACACAAGGATTAAAACAATTGACATACGTCACTCTGACTGGTAACTAATTGGCGGGAGTTCTAAATTTTTATTAAAAGTATTGCTTATTTCGTGTTATTTCTGGTTAGTTTAAATTAACTATAGGTATACAGGTTTTTCCTTGGAACCCTCAAATAACATATTTTGCCATATTAATGTAAGGGATTTTCTACTTTTGTGTACACTGGACAAGTTCGATGTTTTATGGCAAATAAAAATGAATTGTACAGATGTTTTTCCTGAACGACATACCACAGAGTGGTTGAGAATCGTGTTTATCCCAAATTTTGTCCCCCTCATCAGTTGGTAGCCGATTTTTAAAAGTATTTTTTTAACTTTGCTACAATGGGTCTACTTAACGTTCATTAAATTTTAAAAACGGGTCATTGTTTAATAATAATTTAATAAAATATCTCAACTTTAGTTTCTTCACATACATTGTATAACATACTCATACAGTTGTATTAACAAATTTTCTAATATACTTATATATTTTTCCCTTAATGTGTTTAGTTATTATTTTGATATTAACATCTTTATTTCAGAAGAATATCTCAAGGATGCGTCCAAGTGATAGTACCTTAAGTGTAAATATCTTTGGAATTATAGCAATTAATGTAAAGTAATTTTTCAATGCATCTAATTGTTTATGCTTAGCATTATGTCAATGGTTATTTATGCAACAAGTACCTATATAAAGTGACCCTTTTTATAAAATCTCGTGCAAAATACAAACTTTATATACAAATCGTATACATTATTGAAATAGGCTTAGCATCTCATAAAACGTCGAAATTGTTTTTTCTAAAACCAGCATTAGAAGTCTATAATTTATGTGTGGTATTGAGTCTCAAAAGTTATTTATTTTTGAAAAACGTGCAAAAAAATCTTTCTAAATATTTGTTTTTGTTTTCCTTGGCACGGTCGGTGTGCAAGAAAAATAACTTTTGACGCTCAGAACTAATGAAAAAGACGGTCGTTTTGATGTAAATAGGTAAGTATTAGAATTTTTTTTGTGAAGATTTAATATAATATGAAATATTTTTGATGGGGTCCACAATGCGCCAATATTTTTAAATAGGAGGCAATTTTTTTGCCTTCAATTTTTGGGATCATTTGCAATTTTCATATAAGTATTTAAAATTCTGAGTAAAATTTTAATAACACAGGGTTTAATAAGTTAATCATTAGGAAAGTGACTTATTTCAAATAAGGAATGTTTAATTTTCACTATTTCAATTCCTTGAAACATATTCAATTTGTTAGAATAAAAACTTTATCCCTTTATTAAATTTACGTAAATGTGTGCCTGTACTTAATTAATTATAGGTAGGTATATTTATATATAATAAATAGACATGCTTACCTCTATGTAGCGACATTTGACATAGTTTTAACTGACATATTTTCGATTATTATTACATCTACGTGTAATTCTGCTCTGTAATTTTTCCAGTAAATTTTACATTTTCGTTTGAATTTTACCGGTTTAATGCAAATTTCAACAGTGTTTTTACCGACATCATGTAAAATTAATCTGTATTTTTACAGGTCATTATTACCTCTAACATATAAGTTTGCTCTATAATTTTACCCGAACTCCGTAATTTTCCTGGTAAATTTTACATTTCCGTTTGAATTTTACCGGTTTAATGTAAATTTCATGGGTATTTTTACCAAATATTGTGTAAGATTCCTCGGTACTATTACACGTCTATGTGTAACTTTTCACTTGAAATTAACTCAGAAATTTAAATTTACCTTTGACATGTAACTTTACATATGAAAGTAATTTCACCCCAAAAATAGGAGGTAGAAAAGTTGCCTCCTATTTTTGGGGTAAATTTACACCAAAATTTTTTGCAGTGTATATATATATATATATATATATATATATATATATATATATATATATATATATGTTGTTTCTTAGGTTTTCAAGGGTGTTAAATGAAGTGTTGGTGTTCTTCCGGGTGTTTTCCCATGTAGTTGGTAGGCTCCTGTGGGAGCCACGCTTGTCTGAATGACGTTTCGGCGGAATCTCATCTGCCATCCTCAGGTTCTAGTTCCTTGTCTAATTTCCAGCTCATTTGGAATGATTAGATTTGGCTTTTGTTTGGGAACTACAGGTTTGTTTACATTCTTTATCTGAGTTTTTATGTGACTTGAAGATTCACCTTTTTTGTGACTTCTTTTTCCATTATTTGTTTTTGTCCTTTAGTTAAGCATTCTAAATTATTAATTTTAATTTTTATTAATTCAAAGTCTTCTAAAATGGTAGAGTTCGGTTGAGTTTCTCAAAGTGAACAGACGCTTCGAAGAAAGCTCTCAAAATAGCTCAGAAATATAGGTTAAAACACCGCTAATTTATATAAAATTTAGACCATCGATAGGTCAAGAAATTCTGCATGTCGTGAAGTGAAATAGTTAAAAAACAAAGTTTATATGGAATAAATATTTGATTATTTCTAGTACAGGGCTTTCTGTAATATAAGAAATAAACAAGTAAGTGCGGCGTGTTAAGATATCTGTACCCAGAAAGACCTCTTGAAGTGAGGGTTCTCCAGACCAGGGTAATAAATATTCAGTGTCAAGTGATATAAATGTTTGTACCTAGACGTTGGGGCTGAGACCCAATGCTTTCTTGGAAAGTGTAAATAAACAATTCGCATGAAGTGGAGGTTAATGAAACCAACAGACATCACCAGCAAACTACAAGAAAAAGATAAGATACCTATATTTAATTGACTGATAATTGATTCATAATTTGTAATTTATTGTTTCTGTTTGTATTTTTAGTATTATTTTTACTTTACTTTTATAATATCTTATTTTTATTTCATTGGAAAACGGCATTTGAATTAGGCACTACAAAAACCAAAACAATATACAGGGTGTGCGGAGGTTTCTCTCGGGCCATTTTCTCATTCTCAACTCGCTGTAAAAAGTTATTTTACCGCGATACAGATAACATAATAAAAAGACTCTCTTACAGCAAGCTAATATCGGTTTTGAAAAACTGGGCAAAAAATGGACACACTAATACAGGACGTTGAAACGAGAACACATCAATTACTGGTACAAAAAATCAACGGCGACGGAAACTGCCTATATGGAGCATTAAGCCACCAACTGGAGGGAGAAAATATAACATCACAGGCACATATCAATGCGACGAAAACCCTACGAAAACAAGTAGCTGATTATATCGAAAATCACTTAGACCATTTTATGCCATTCATGCAGGCATCCATCCATGAACTAGCACCCCGTTACAATGGATACAACTCTAATACGGGAAAAATAAATGCGTTCATTCGAGATCTGAGAAGAGAAGGTTTTTGGGGGGGCAGGAAACAATTGCAGCAACAGCAAATATGAAAAACAGGACAATAATAGTACATCAAGAAGAAGGAGAGCATATAATCTTCCATCCTACTAACCAACAGGGAAGAGAGAACACACCACTAGAGATAGTATATAGGAAGCACGGAAACGAAAGAAATCACTACGATAGCGTGATTATTGCACAAGAAAAACATGAAGCAGAACAACCAGAAGAAACATACGCTCGAACTGGGGCAATAACACCCCGCCCAGAATTAGAGGAAGCAACGCACATAAACATGTACCAAATATCACAAAGAACAGAGGAAGCCAACAGTCAAGAATTACAACACGATGACATCATCCTGGCGACATGGAATGCCAGAGGCTGCATAACGAGAGAGAAAAGAGAAAAAATCGATGAGGCTCTTATGATGGAACACATACACGTTGTATGCATACAAGAGACACACATGATAGATGGAACTGCAGTTACTCAAAACTACAAATGGCATCTAAGTGGAGGGGACAAAGAAAAAACCAGCAGAGGAGTCGCATGGGCAATAAGACGGAACACCCCTATCCAGATAAAGACAAGAAAAGTAAACGAAAACATAACCATGGCAGACTTACAAATTGGAAAGGAAAACATATGCATATTAGGAGTACATATGCCCTCCGACAAACGGGCAGGACGAGTATTCAGACAGATCACCCAAGAGACTAGAAGAAATAGGAATAGAAAAATGAACATAATAATACTAGGAGACTTCAACGCGCATATAGGAAAGGTCGACCAAACACATGAAGACAAGAATATCATAGGAAAAACCTTACTTCACACATGGACAAACGATAATGGAAGCTCGCTAAAAAACTTGGCACATCTGTTCGATCTAACAGTTAGAAACACATGGAGCAAGAACCTAACCTGCCTTAATACCTGGAGTAAAGGAAACATCAACTCTCAAATAGACCATATCCTAGTGGATAGAAAAATAAGGGACAGGGTCAAAAACATTAAGACAAAACAAGCAACAAACGTCAAAACAGATCACAAAATATTATATGGAACACTAGTAATAAAGAAACAAGAAGCAAAAAAAGATGCAACGAAACAGCAAATGACACATGGAACATCTCACTGCTACAGAACGAAGAAATAAAAAAGAAATACCAGGAGGAGATAGAAAAACAGTTAACAGGAAAAGAACTAAATTGGCCAACAATGGGTTTAAAAATGAAAATAGCGGCGAGGAAAACGTTGAAAAGGAACAAATCCCCTATGAGCCCAACAAGAAAAGACATGAAAAGAAATTACGAAAAACTAAAGAAAATAAAGGCCACAGGAAAACAATATACACCAAACATAGACAAAAAGATAATAGAAGGGGGGAAAGAAAAAAGAGACGCAGAGAGGAGGCACGAACAGAAAAAATGCAGGGAATTCTTCGAAAACATAGAATCCACTCCAGCAGGACAGAGATTAAACCAAACTTTTAGACACCTTAAAACATACAGGAGAAACAACAATACGCAGCCAGGAAAATACATACCACTGCAGCATTGGGTCAGGAAACTAGAAGAAGGAAACGCGGAGAGAAGCAAATAGAACCAATACAAGAAATGGACCACTGGCCACTGGGAAAGCCACCGTCAAAAGACGAACTACTAGAAATAATGGCCAGAGCTAAAAGAAACACGGCCCCGGGAATAGATAAAATAAATAACGAACTAGTACACTATGGACCGGACAACATAAAACAGCTAACCCTCACCAACGCATGGACGGAAACCACACCCCTGCCTGAGGAGTGGAACACAACCATACAGATACCACTCCCTAAAACCAAATCACCACAAAACGTGGACGATTACAGAAGAATAACACTCTGCAGTGTAGGGTACAAATACTACGCACAATTGACCTCCAAAGCCTTTTGGAGGTCAATTGAGACTATATATAGTTTTGTTCCTTCTTTCCACTTTTCTTCCAGGATCCGTCTCGTGGTGTACATATGGTCGTCTGTTGATCTACCCTTGATAAATGCCGTTTGATAATCTGGTAGTTCGCCGATGTATTTGATACCATAGACCATTTTAGGTCACGTGGTTTTGACAGGTCGGCCATATTGCCTGAGGGGCAACCAAACCTTCATTCTTTCATTGTTTATCATTCTGATTGAAGCAGTTTGCGTGGTTTTATATATTTTTTTCTAGTTTTTCTTGAGAAACTTTGTGTGTTTTTGTAATAATGTTACGCAGTGAATATTATTTAACTCTTATGGGTGATGTAAAGTGTCGGTATGATAAGAAAATAGAAATAATAGACAATATTGACCCATACACCCTTAGAATGGAAACTGGAGACATTTCTGCAGATTTGTCTATTTTACCTCGTGTATCTGTAATTGATATGGTAAATTATTTAGTGTTGACTCACAGCTTCTACACAGGCCAGCAGTTAAAAGCTTACAAATCCTTGCAAGCATATAAATATTATGAGGCTGGATTTGTACAAGGGGTTTGTGCAAGAAAGATAAACTCAAATGCATTCATTGTTATGGGCAAGGTAAGTTTTACATTTAAATAATAAAATGCTAGGTTTCAGTGATAAAATGTTAATTATGTTTATGTAGGTACTGTATAGGTAGTCAAAATAGGCTCTGCCAGAAAGTGATTTCTTTACCTTTCTCCTAAGCTTTTTTTACACTCAAAATAGACCCTTATCTCTCATACTAAATTATTATATAATTAGGTGCTTTCTTTCTACTGACAATCTGAGCTAAGCTAAGTATAGTCACGCCTGGATGGTGAGTGAAATATTTGTGTGACACAGCTTGCACGTAAAACTACTTAGATTAGCTAAGATTATCGGTAGAAAGAAAGCACCTATTGTTAGTTGCTAACTATTAATAATAGAAATAACAATAGTTTTCTATTTCAGGTTAAGCATTCTCAAAAAATGAGAGAGAAGTCGCTTCAATTGTGGCTTATTTTATTACCAGATGGAGCAGTATCTAGTGCACATTGTACTTGCATGGCAGGTTTGGGCGAGGTTTGCAGTCATGTGGCGGCAATACTTTTTTATTTGGAAGCACGTCCAACTAGCAGCCCCACGGGTAGTGCAGAATTGTCATGCACTGAAAGTCTTGCTCGTTGGCCAATTCCTTCAGCAAAAGGTGCCGAAATGCTTCGTATACGTGACATGGAATGGGCCAAAAAAGGGAGGCAAGTAGTACCACCACCTGCTACATTACCACCGCCACTAGGGGACGATGAACTACAAGGACTCATACAAGATATTATGAACATGGGAATCACCCCAGCCATCGCAAGGGTTTATGAGCCATTTGCATCGCAGATGATGAAGTCTGCAAGACCTTTGCCGAATACTCTGGAAGCCCTTTTCAATGAGGACTTGGTGGAAAAACCATATGACGAGGTCCTTAAAATTTCTAATTCACTTTTAATCTCCTGTAGTGAGGAAGAAATTCAACAAGTAGAAATAATAACCAGAGAGCAAGCAAAAAGCAATGTATGGTTTAAATATAGAGCTGGTAGAATTACTGCCTCAAAGTTTAAGGCTGCATGTAGAGCCCGGATAAATAATCCACCTCTTTCTCTATTAAAGGGTATTTGTTATCCAAAAAAAAATGATGTTTTCTTCTAAACAAACCACATATGGGTTAGTGAATGTGAAGAAAGCATTGGAAGAATATAGGAGTGTGGTAGAAAAACATCACGAATACCTATCAATAAAAAATGTGGGATTTTATATTTCGTTCGAACATCCAGAGTTTGGCGCTTCACCTGATGCTATCGTTATTTGTCAATGTTGTGGTTCGGGATGTGTGGAGATTAAATGTCCATATGTGTTGCAAGGTTTAACCTTGGAAAACTATGTCCAAGGAAAATATTCATGCTTAAAAAGCAATAATAATGGAACATATTACCTTGATAAAAATCATACATATTTTTTCCAGGTGCAACTACAAATGTTTGTCACTAAATTAAAATTTTGTGATTTTGTTATTTGGTCCAAAGATATATTAATGATTGAAAGGATCGAGTATAATGAGAAATTTGTTAATGATAATATGAAAAAAGCCTTTGAATTTTTTAAATATGTTGTAAAGCCTGAATTATTGTCAAGATTTTTTACAAGTAAACTTGGTTTAGGTTGTGTTGAAACTTGGTGCATTTGCAAAAAACCAGATGATGGCCGACAAATGATAAAATGTGACAACGATGAGTGTCAAATTGAGTGGTATCATTTTGAATGTGTAGGAATTATTACTACCCCAGAAAACGTCTGGTTTTGTGCAAACTGCTTATAAATGTGGATTTGATGTTATTTGTACGATTTCTTTCTTTTTTTAAATAACTAAAAAAATATAATTTAGTTATTACTCACTTGGCCAGCTCTTTTTTGGTTTAAAGATGACATGAGTAGTAGTACTTGGTCTTGAAATTATTTAATGATAATGATTTACAACTTTTAGGGAACAATTATAGTTTATTTAAAACATAAAAGTTTTAATTTATTAGAGCTATTGTACTCTTTTATCATTTGAATTTGTGTTAGTTTTAATATTTTTTATTTGTATATCCAAAGCTGAGTTTTACTGTTTATTAAATTATTTGAAATTTCATGTAATAAATTATTGTAGAATTGATACATGTATTTTTGCTACAGAAATATCGTATATCGAATCTATGTCAATAAAAACATTGTATAACACATAACATGAAGTGCTTTGTTATATATATATATTTATTACATAAGATTGGGATAACTACTTTATATGTTTTTTCGATATTATATAATTGCTATGTAAATGTCACAAAATATTTACCAGTTTGCCGCAGAATTACATAAATGTTACTTTAAAATAAAGAGTATTTTATTTTATATATTTATTACATAAATATTACGTAATTAGTTTATTTTACTATTAAGTATGTAAGTATCAAAAAGTGTTTACTGGGTGATACATTTATTTACAAAAATTTACTTTATTTCAATGTATACTCTATATAAATAAATTAAACAAATAATAAACTAATAATAAAAAACTATTGGTGTTTGATTTTATTATTGTCTTAAAACTTAGAAATAAAAATTAATAAAACACTTTGTTTAAACTATCTGATTCTTTATTTACAATAATAATAAAGTAATAGAAAATTAAATATGATGTATTTATATACAAAATTTGACATTTAAATGTACATTTGCCTTTTATTTCTTTATACACAGTTCATTTACTAAGACTGGAGAGTGCGGGTTAACAAACCTGAACGTGTGACAATCACATAGACAGCTGCTTTCTGGTTTACTATTCGCTATGATCAAGGCTGCATCGGTACAGTCTTGGTCGTAGCCAACAGTAAACTGGAAAGCAACTGTCTATGTGACTGTTACATGTTCAAGTTTGTTTACCTGCACTGTCTAATCTCAGAAAATGAACTTTAACAGGTAACCCATCACGATCGCATATAGACAATGACGTTGCGATACAAGCCTAATACTTAAGCATTATGCGACTGAAAAGTTACATAAAAAATATATCTATTCCATGGGAACTTGGGAGGAACATAGGTTTATAAAGGCACTACATACCATCACAATCTTATCTACGGCACTTAAACCATCTCTAGATACAGAGAGCATGCTGATTGGAATGGGTCCTTGACAAATTTTATATTTCCTTCTAAGAAGACCAATAATTCTCTCAACGTGAATTCTTACATTAGCAATATTCCGTGTACTCTCTAAGTCAGTAGGATGGAGCTGACTCTTGCCCTTTGTGAATGCTGGAATTTCTAGACGACCTCCTAAAGTTTCTACTGAATCTTTTATTAAAAAGCCTCTGTCAGCTAATATTAAATCTCCAGGTATAATTAAATTTAAAAATCCACAATTTTCAGTCAAATACTTATCACTGGTTCTCCCACCCCATGCTTCAGAAATGTATGAAATTGTACCGTGAGGAGTGATTCCAATTAAAAATTTAACTGTTTCGTGGTGTTTGTAATTAGACCAACAATGAGCTGTATTTAATAAGCCTGATGGGGTTTCAGTAAATATTTCAAAGCAATCTATAATAGCAGCAACTCGGTTGCCAAAGTTTTCTTTAAAACATTCTGGCATATTTTTTTGCAATACTTCTTTATCTGGCCAGAAAATAAGTCTATTATATCGTGCATAAAGTATATCTATACACTTATAAAATATATCAGATGTAGTTGCTGGAGATATAGAAAATCTATAAGATAAATATTTAAATGGTAAATTAAGACGTAACTTCATTAACGTTAAAAGGAATTGTTTAAATGGTGACAAAATACTTTTGGTTGAAAAGGAGGAAGCTACATTATTAAATACCAAAAACATCATATCAGCTTTTGGGAATCCAGTAAAATACAGTGCTTTTGAATCGTTATTCAAAAATGATTCTTCTGATAAATCCATTGCCCTTAATTTTTGCTGTAAACCATGGATTTTTTCATTAGCAAAATGTAAATCACTAAAAATTTTGTTTATATGTTCCATATCCAAATCACTTTGCACTGCTACACAATTGTCACTTTCTTCTTCGATATGCTCCATCGACGTTGAGGGCCCTGTCGCAGAAGGTTTTATATTTTCCTGTGATGTGTATGGTTCATCCTAAAAAGATATATGTAAGATAAAATATTTCCTTCACCTACCAATAAAGACAAATTTTAAATATACCTTTCTAAGACGATTTGTTCGCTTTGCAATCCTAATATGCCTGTGAACAGCTTCTTGATCTTTTGTATTAATTGACACATACCCCATATTTTGAGTAGGAATCCAGTCAGGATTATCTTTATCATCAAGTTGTGCGGGCTCCCCTAAAAAAAACATTAAATCATAGATCAGAAATGTCACGTTAAATTGTAGGTAACTTGCTAAAGACCACACTACGATTCAAGTATATTTAATGGTTTTGTGGCACATATTTTAGCATGTAATATATAGTTTACAAAATAACTCACCTGTCAGAAAGTGATTTGAACAAATTCGAGCGTTTTTAAGAAAGGTTTCACTTAAATCACCTCGTTTCAAAGACCTAACCCAACATTCTCGCCGTTCTTTTGATAACGCCTCAAATTTTTCACCTCGACCTTTTAAAACAGCAGGAATTCTAAAAAATCGCACTTGGTCTCTTTCTGCCCTGTTTGAACACTTTACTACCGCACAAAACGATGGCATTTTATTTTTCTTTCACGTGCAAAACTTTGATTACTTCTATTGCTTAGTTTAGTTTAGTTTTGTCTTTATTAGTTCTTGTAAAAATAACAAAACCAAAAGGTTGTAGAACATGTCAAAAAATACAGAATATAATATATAACTGGAACATATACAATATAAAATACACAATAAATCACATCCAATTTGGATTAGTAACATACTAACATATAGTGTAAAATACAATTAAGACAATTATGAATAAGCAAAAACACCGGAGATGAAGTTACACAGAAAAGGAAAAAAAGACAAAAAAAAATAATTATTCTATTGGAGTGTATCATTGAAGTACTCATCCATTGTGTAATATGCTTTTTGTATAAGTAGAGCTTTCAACTTTATTTTTAGTTTTTTTAATGGGAGGTTTTTAATTGTTTCTGGAAGTTTGTTGTATACTTTAATTAACGAGAAGGGTATGTTTTTCTGAATATAGGTATAGCTAGTTTTGATATTTAGTAGATCTTTTTTATTTCTGGTGTCATATGAGTGATTTCTATCATAATCTGAAAACAGAGAGATATTTCTGATTACAAATATCACACTTTCAAAAATAAAGAGACTAATTAAGGTGAGTATGTTGTTTTCTTTAAAGACTGGCTTACAGCTGTCAGTTTGTTTGATATTAAAGATGTTTCGTAGACGTTTTTTTTGCAGTAAAAATATTTTATATATGTTACTCGTGCCGCCCCAGAGAACCATACCATATCTGAGTCTACTCTCAACATAAGCATAGTAGGCTAGAAGTGCAGCCTCTTTATTGATGTTTTGTGATATTACTTTCAGTGCATAGCAGTACCTAGCTATATTCCTTGTCAACTCATCAGTATTGGATTTCCAGTCAAGTCTATGATCAATTTCGATGCCTAAAAATGTTATTTTTGGTAATGTTTCGATAATTGTGTCTCCGTTAGAAAATATTTTTTTATAGTTTATGTTACTACCCGTAAATAATATGGCTTGAGTCTTATCCATATTTAGTTGAAGATTAAGCGGTGTGAAGTATTCCTTTAGCTTATCTAATGCTAAAAATATCTTTGCTTCTAAGTCTGTATAGTCAGGTGATTTGATAATTAGAGAACAATCATCTGCATACTGTACTGTGTGTTCGCCAATTGACATTGGTAGATCATTAGTATATACAATATATAGTAGTGGTCCAAGTACTGACCCTTGCGGAACACCTCTCTTTATAGTTAGTGGCTCAGATTTCAATAGTTCACCCTCTCTATCTTTCTCTACAACACACTGTATTCTGTTACTTAAATAAGATATAAATAATTCCAATGCAGTACCCCTGATCCCGTAGCTTTCAAGTTTATCTATTAATATATTATGGTCCACGCTATCAAACGCTTTTGATAGGTCCAGGCCTATAGCAACCGTATGTTCGTTATTATTTAATGAAGCAATTATTTCGCACATCGTTTGGCAGTTTGCCCTAATTGTTGATTTGTTTTTCCGAAAACCGTTTTGGTAATCACTTAAAAGTTCATGACTTTCAAGGTAATTTATTGTTCTACTATATATTACCTTTTCAAAGATTTTGCTTATATTTGAGAGTAGGGCAATGGGTCTATAGTTACTCAGTTTACTTGCGTCACCCTTTTTATAAACCAGTTTGACAAGAGCAATCTTTAGATTTTCTGGATAGATGCCTGTGCTTAAGGTTAGATTTATTATATGACATAGGGGGCCTGATATTTCTGCAGCAACAGATTTTAATAGCTTGACCGGTATTTCGTCTTCACCTACTGATTTTGTATTTTTTAAACTTTTTATAATGCTAAGTACTTCCTCTCGATCAGTGGGTACTAAAAATATATTCGTCTCTGCACACGGGATGCAATTTACATACTTAGTATTAGTGTTAATACAAGGACTATTATTTACAAAAAAATCATTAATATTATTTAATACTACACGTTTATTTTCATTATGAGGACTTATATTGTTCAAAAGAGAGATTTCATTTTTAGTCTTGGAACCTGTATAACTTTTTACTAGGTCCCACACAGCTCTACTTTTATTGTTTGCTGTATTAATATATGCAATATTTGAGTTTCTCTTTGCCTCAGCTATAACATTTTTTAATATTCTGCAGTAACACTTATACCTAGTATCAGATACTTCACCTTTTTGTTTCTGCTTATAGAGATATCTTTTCATTTTGCATGAAATTTTTATGCCTCTTGTGATCCAAGTTTTGTTTTTATGTGCTCTATTTATAATTTTTTTTGGAAATGTGATATTTATTATTTCTTTAATTTTATGTATAAATATTTGATAGGATACATTAACATCATTGGAGCAATAGATATCATTCCAAGTTGTATTCTGAATTTCTTTTTTAAAACTTTGCAGTTTTGCAGCAGAAAACATCCTTTGCATATTTCTATTTTTAGGGTTAGTTTTATTTTTTACAGGTAAGTCTATCATTAAAAATTGAGCTTCGTGATCAGATAAAGCTGATGTGATTACTTCACCGAGGTGATTACTTTCATAGTTAATGAAAATATTATCTTATAATGTAACCGACGATTTAGTTATTCTAGTTGGGTTATTTATTTTTTGTGTCATATTGTGCATTTGAAGTAAAGTAAAGAATGTCAGATTATTTGCATTATTAGTATCGAGTAAGTTTAAGTTAAAATCACCACAGAGTATTATCTTATAATTTTTATACCTATTTTCAGCAATATCTAGTACTTCATTTAAAATTGTAAAAAATAATTCTAAATTACCTGTTGGAGGTCTATAGATACATATAACTATTGAATGTATTAGCTTACAAACAATGGACGAGCACTCCAAGACACCCTCCACACTCTTTAATTTTAGGTCTTCAAAATCTGTGCTCTCTATATCCTTTTGTACGAAAATGCAGGAACCACCATGTATCATATCACTTCTGAAATAAGATGACTTCAAGTTGTAGCCCTCGAGTTGCATTGATGAGGCGTCTTTCGATGGAAACCAGTGCTCTGTGAAACATAGTATTGTTGGCTCGATTTTCATATCTTTTATAAATATCTCTACTTGCAGTAATTTGTTTCTTAAACACTGTATGTTTTGGTGCAACAGTGACATGCTGGTGTTTCTATTAGCCTTATAGACTGATTCATCTGTACGCAGGATAATAGTTTGTGTATTTTCATAGATGGAGTGTAATAGTTCCTTTGGCTTTTCACTCAGATTGGTTACTAAATTACTGCAGTACATCATCTCCCTTCCAGATTCGGGAGTTTGCTATGCGTCTAAAAATGAGATTGGTCTAAGCCCAATAATTTCTTGCTTCTTCTTTTCACGATGAAGTTGAAAATCAAATCGTCTGTAACATACTTCCAATTTTACGCTTTATAAATTGTTTTATGTCCTCTACGGTTACATCCTGAGTAACTTTATACAAATACATCCACACTTTGGGTTTTACGCCCTTGAATTTTTGTTCATTTTCTTCAGATTCTCCGATGTTCCTCTTTATTGTTTTCTTGTGCCTGTATGCAGTATTCCAACCACCCTTATCATTTGTAGATCTTTGCTGTTCATCAGGTGTCAGGTCATTTTGGTTTAACTGTATGACTTCATTCATAATATTTCTTTGTGCCCTTTCTAGATCGTTTACATTGTTTTGTTTGTCAGTTTGTTTGGGGGTTTCTGGTTTATTTTGTGTTGTTATTGTGGAATACTTTTTTCTTGTGTTATTATTGGAAGAAGAAGAATTATCTTTTTGTCTTTTGTTTATTTCTATGTTTGTGTCAGTTGACTGGCTAGATGCTAGTGTATCATTGTTTTTTGTGCCGGTTTTTTCTTCGGAGTTTTTGTATTGCACTTGTTTTGGTTTTTTATTAATATCAATTAGGTAGTTTATTTTGTCCTCTAACAATTGTTTATTCTCTATTAAGACATTGCATTTTTCGTCTTTCTCTTTGATAAGTTCTCTTAATAAATTATTTTCATTCTTCAACCTTTCCAGAAGGTCCATGTCGATTATATTTGCATCCTTACATTCGCCATTAATCACTTCGCAACATGTTATACGTGTTTCGTCAATAGGGGTGTAGTTTATTCTTTCCATACAGCTTCTGTGGAACACATTACCACACTGTATACACACTGCAACTTTTGTTGGTTTTTTTACACAACATTTGAAATATTTTTCAGGGAGCTCTTCACTTGTATTGTCACTAGGCGCCATCTTGGATGACAGCTTATAATGGAATAAAAAGTTTGGTTGCCCCTCAGGTATAATAACCGACTTATCGTGACGTCATCCTAAAATGGTCTATAAGGCATGAGGCTATAGTCAACACTTTGCTCAACAGGGGAGTATCGCACTACTTAATAAACAGAATAATAAAAGCATGCCTACACGAAAACACTGCAATACAATGGTTTGGACAGACGACGGAATCAAAAATGAAGAATATTGGAGTCAAACAAGGATGTCCCCTATCCCCCCGACTATTCACCACAGTCCTGGACCAAGTGATAGAAAGCACAATAAAGGAGAATCAGAATTTCAATGGAAACGATGGAACGATAAAGCCCCCCATCGTACTTGCATACGCCGACGATATACTCATCATCACCGAGGAAGAACAAGACATCGTTAAATTTCTAAGAAACATGACACCACATCTGGATTCCTCTGGAATGAAAATAAACTTCAAGAAGAGCCTAATAATGGTCCGAGACCCATTGACAAAAACAAGTCCAACAAGTGGGGAAGAATACAAAATAGGAGACTACACCCTGAGAACCACGAATAGAATGAAATACCTAGGAACATACCTAACAAATCAACTAAAAAGGAGGGAAACAGTAAGGGAAAGAATCAAAACAGCCTACAGAGTCACAAGAGCTCTACTACCCTTCATTGAGGACAACAAACCACCATGGTGCCTAACCAAAAAGATATACACGACCATCATAATGCCTACGATGATATATGGAGTCAAAAACGCAGCAACGACAAAGGCCAACAGAAGAAGCCTGAGAAGAGCTGAAAGGGACATTATCCAACTGCTAGCAAAAACAGGAAAACCACAAAAACGACAGAAAACGTCAACATTACTAGAGGGAAGAACAATAATCAAAAGAATAGAATCATACGCAATGAAATACTGGGGACACGTCCAAAGACGGGACTCGACACACCTACTAAAGAAAGCGCTGCGAATGAACAGCAACAAACTGAAAATAGGGAGGCCATGCTACACATGGATAACAACAATCGAGAGGATTATGAATAAGCTAGGAAAGGATTATACACACTGGGAAAAGCTGGCACAACAAAAAATGGAATACAATAAAGAAATATCAAGGATATACACACTGCCAGACTCAGAAACAGAAGAAACAGAAAACTCAGAAGTAGAATAGGAGAGAAGATGATCACAGACAGAAACTAAGAAGAAGCATATCACAAAAACCTGAAAGTAAAAAGAAGCACGAAAACCTAAAAGAAGCATCTCACAAACGCCTACACTTTCCATCCGATGAAGACAGAAGGAAAACAAGAAGAAACATCTCACAAACACCTACACGCTCCATCCTATACTCCTACCCCATGCGTCATGCGGCTCTCGCTGCTGACAACAAGCATGTCCAATGTCCAATCCAGCATATGCAGCTGGTCCGGCGGTATAAAAAAGCACCGGGGGTTTGTTCCGGCACACGGTGGGATGATCGATGGGCGATCGGGCTGCGTGGTGGAACAAATCTCCATGCACCGGAATTGGCAGCAATGCCCACCTTACGCTGGCAAATCAATCAATCAATCAATCAATTCAAAGTCTTCTAAAATGGTAGAAAGTCTCCTATCAACCTCTTGTGTTATGAGTGCATGCATCTCATGCTTTTGGATACTATTGCAGCTCTGTGCATTTTGTGGATTATTTGCATGCGAATCTTTTCCCGTGAGTAAAAGTTGTTGAGTTGTTGAGTTTTGTATTTTCTAATTTAATTATATGATTTTCAGTAGTTAATTTTTCGTTTGATATTGATAATGACAATAAATCCCCATCTTCATTCACTAAGTCTTCAGCTCTTGATTTCTTTGTTTGAGGGGTTTGGTCCCCTAGTTTCATTTCACAACATACCATTCTTGCAGAGCAGCTACTGTGGTATATTTTATCACACTTTAAACACTTAATAATTCTTGTAGATACTGGTTTGGCACAATAATTACATAGGTCTCTTTCTAAAACATCTTTCACGTCCGCCATTTTGTAAAAAAAATTAAATTGTTAGTTAAATTTGCTGTATGGTCCTACTAATTGGAGAAAAATTCAGAGACTTTGCTTTTTTTCCTTTCAAATTTTTCTCTTATCAACTGGTCCCTCAGATCTCTATTTTTTTTCATGTAGAAATCTGGACCACCCATCAACTGGATCAAAGGACATGATAGAGACCTGCTATTGGTTGGACTTCTTCCCAGATGTGTTGTCGATCTAGTACTTCTTTGAACACAAGAACAAGTACGTTTCAGTGCTCAATTTCCGGGTACCCGTGGCCAACTCCAGGACCCGACCACGTCGGAATTCCACGCCATCTACCACCAAATTACGTAAGCCAACTCTCATCGGGCTAAAATCAGCAGCAACTCTGGGTCAGGAGACAATTTTTGTAAACCAGTTGATATTTTCATTTTTTTCAAGGCAATTTAATCCTTAAATTTTTATTAATTTCATAGTCATTTCATTTTTAAAGTTTCACCTAATATATTGTAGGGATTTTGTAAATTTTATACTTATTGTTCAATATATTTTATGTTTTTAAGTTGAGTTTGATTGTTTCCACCTGAACCAGTTACAGGAATATCATTAATTATTTTGTTTGTAAAATATTCCTTTTTGAATATGCTGGTGCCCCAAAATTTGTTTTTTTGACGATCAAATTAATCAAATATTAAAGAAACAAAAGTCGAAAATTGTTACAGAATTGGATAGTTGCAAAAGGATAAGCTAAGAGTCATATTTGTTTATTTTAACTGTTTGGATGTTAAAAAGAATGTCTTCAGTAATAAACAAAGTTTCAAGTGATCTGGCATAGTTGTAAGAAAAGATCTAAGAACTTTCCGGAGTAGCATGAGTTATCCGATTTCGACAATATTAATTCAAATCATACCGCACAACAGAGCATTACCGAGATATCTTCTAGATATCTTCACGTCAATATTTGATCCTTCTTGCCCACATTCGCTACCGTATAAGTAGAATAGAATAGAACAGAATTTTATTGCGTAACGGTGACAACAATTTTACAATTTATGTTTGTTACATGTCCAGAAATTTCCAAAAATTCAAATAATGATAATAGCTTAACTTAGTAAAAATATTATTTTTAAGTAAATGTTGTTTTATTCACTTCCTCTAAGGTGTAAGGTTCTGCAAGTATTAAGAATTTCTTTACTGTATTTTTAAAAATATTTACAGATGTAATTTTTTTCAGTTGGGTGGGCAACAAGTTATAATAATGCAAACATTTATAAAAGCAGCCTTTTTCTAGAATTGTTGTATTATGAATTGGGTATGAAAGAGTGTCTTTACGTCTTGTATCATAGCTGTGATCTCTGACATTGTCTTTAAACTCGTTCATATGCTTGAAAATGAAACAAAGACATTCATAAACGAAAAGACCTGGAGCTGTTAATAATTTGAGGGCTTTGAAGTGTTGTCGACATGATTCATCTACTCTCAAATCGGATAAGATTCGCAGTGCCCTTTTTTGAACTTCGAAAATTTCTTGGATATGAGAACCACCCCAAAATATAATTCCATATGACATTAAACTGTAAAAATGTCGATAGTAAGCTGTGAGGACAGTATTATGATTCACTACCTTCTTCAGTTCTTTTAACGAGTAGCAAACTGTACTTAGTCTGTCGCAGAGAGCCCGTACATGGTCCATCCAATTCATATGTACATCAATAATCACTCCTAAAAATTTTGTATTTTCAGTGTAGTTAATATTTACATTGTTAATGTTTATTTCTGTTGGATATTCAATTTTATTTCTACTATGCTTAAATAAAATACAGTTGGTTTTATTATTATTTAATATCACCGAATTTCGCTGAAACCATTCCGATATATTTTGCAT
The DNA here is from genome assembly GCA_963583905.1 of Stenurella melanura. Lineage (NCBI taxonomy): Eukaryota > Metazoa > Arthropoda > Insecta > Coleoptera > Cerambycidae > Stenurella > Stenurella melanura. Next base: position 98,231,224 of record OY757310.1, on the reverse strand, counting down.
CACACTAGTTGCTTTCATCGCAATACTATTATAATCTTTATCAAAGATTAAGATGTTCGTGTCATCAGCATAAGTAGTTATATACACCGAGTCATCATTTAGATATTGCTGCAAATCATTAATGTACAATAAAAAAAGGATCGGACCAAGCACACTGCCCTGCGGCACACCCAATACAACTCTACGAGTGCTTGGACAATACTCGGAGGAATTTGATGTAATACACGTCTTTTGATGTCTCTCACTAAGATAGGAATTGAACCAGTCATAAGCTACCTCTCTTATGCCCATCCTATCCAATTTATTAAGAAGTGTACCATGATCGACACAATCAAAAGCTTTGGATAGATCGAGGAATATTCCGAGAGCAATATATCCATTGTCTAGGTAATCGAGTATTCTTCTAACAAAATCAAAGGTAGCTGTTGTTGTAGATTTGTTTTTCTGATAGCCATGTTGATTTTTCGTGATAATATTTTGCATTTCTAAAAATGGGATTAATCTTCTGCACATGGCAATTTCAAGTAACTTAGAAAAAGAAGATAACATACTTATAGGTCTGTGGTTTTCTATTAAAGAAGGATCGCCTTTTTTGTACAGAGGTTTCACAATAGCTAACTTTAATCTTGACGGGAAGATACCGTTTTTTAAAGACTTGTTTACTACATAAGTCAGAGGTTCAACTATAAAACAACCAATTTTTTTTAACATGATATTGCTTATGTTATCATCACCATTGGAATATTTATTTTTTAAACCGTTAATTATTTCCAAAATTTCACTTTGTGTTACTTCCTATAAAAAATTTGAATTAGAATTACAAGAAATGTGTTTGACTGTGGTTTTTGCAGAAATGTCTCCAACCAGATTTGTAGCCGAATTTACAAAAGTATTATTAATAATTTCACTTGCAAGTTGCGGAGAAGTGATCATAAGACCATTATTATTAATTTCCTTAAATGACTGACTTCTATTTGTATTTTTTTTTTTTTTGTAATTTTGCCCATTTCAGTATTTACAATATTCCAAGTAGTTTTTGATTTATTACAAGAATTATTAATTTGAATTTCATAGAAATGAGATTTTTCCTGTATAAGAAGAGTAGAATAATAATTTTTATAATCTACATAAGTTTGTCTTGTAACCTTACCTTGCTGATATGACTCATGTAATAAGTTTAATGTTTCTTTAACATTATAAATACTCTCAAAGTAACTGAGCAAAATGATCAGATATATTTACATCTAATACTATCAAATTTGAGATAAAAATATTATCAAGGCACGTTGAAGTTGTTTACTCTTGTAGGTGTATCTATTGTCACTTTCATATTATATGAATTCAACAGATTCATGACAAGATGTCTATTATTAACATTTCTTGTTGATGACATATCAATATTAAAATCTCCTGCCACTATTGCTAATTTATTATTTTCCGTAGCTATCTCTAATAAACAATCTAATTTATCAATAAAAAAATTTACATCGGCAGAAGGAGATCTATATACAACACATATTACATAGGATGAGTCACCTACTTTAACCTCGGCCGCAGCACATTCAAATAAATAATCCTCAGTTAACAAGTTTATGCCCTGACGAATAATTGTAGATAATGAATTCAAAGCATACAACACAACACCTCCATGAGCATTTTTTGCAGATCTACAATGAGACGTAATTAATTTGTAGTTTTCTAATTGAAATGTGTTAATACCATAACTATTTTGCCAATGCTCAAATAGTGCTATGAAGTGGGCATTTAAATCACTTATAGCAACATTTAAATTATTACCACAATTTGAAATTCCTTGAACATTCAAGTGAAAAAGACTTAAGCATGTATTCAAACAAATAAAATTATTATTATTTTCATTATTATTAATTGATGATTTATCCACTAAATTTTTTGTGGATGTATTTGTGTCTGTGATAAAAAAAGAGGTTGGGAATCCTGCGATGTTGTTGGGTTATTCAGAATACTTCCGGGGGTGAGATCTTGGAAGCTTGCTGGATTGCTCTTGATCATTTTGGTAGATTCTCTTTGACTATTATCCTGTGTATTATCCAGGAATCGTTGACATTTCCAGAAATTGAATCTTGAGAAGTGAACTTCTTCGGGACAAAAGTTCACGTCGTAGACAGTATCAAGGAGAGATGGATTGACACCCACCATAAAGCGTTGATTATCAGGTGTTGGACTATTCATCTTTAATAGCTTGATAGTAACGTTTGTGGACTTGGTTTTTTGCTCGATATAGGTTCTAATATCATTCTCAGTAGTTATATCTTTTACATATGATAGAAAGAGCCAAATTTTTTTGTTGTCTTTGTCTGTTTTGCTCAAACCCTGGAAATTACCAAGGGGTGCCCCTTTACCGACATTGAAGTTTCCAGTTATTCTTTTTTTATTGTCGACCTTGTTTATGATTATCTGCACTGTGTATAATTGCCCCGAGAATAGGCGCATTATCAACGGGTTTTAACCTACCTACAAAATTGTGGGAGGTTACTAAAATTGGTCCAAAATCGAAAATGTTTTACTTTTTGGAAACAAAAGAAAAACTGTGTTATAAGTTTGTTGGGATTTTACTTGCATTGTTAATGTCAAAATAATTACTGTGGTCGAGGTAGGTCATAGATAAATAAACTAAATTTCGTTAACAAAGTGTGTTGATTTGCCTATGACAGTCGGTTGGCGGCCGACCTTTATCACCCTTTTCAAAAAAGGATTAATTTTAGGGCCAATGCTGCCTGCTTGTGTTGCAGGGCACGTTGGCATATTCAGCAAGTAATTTTAACACGCTATAAAGATAGCAGCTTTTTATCAGAGCTCGTAGCAGTTGCTACTGCTACGAACCAAACAGCAATTCAAAAGTAGCAGACTGCTGTTTTGCATCCCATCACTAATTTCAACCGGGTGGGGAGCTTCCAGCCACTTCCAGTAGCTGTCAATTTTTTATTATATTATAATAAAATAAAATATTGTGAACTGAATACCTAATAATACAAATAATTAATACAAAAATGGATAAAAGAATGTATTGGTTTCTCTTTTTTTTGACTCATTTATAATAGCTTGATTTATTTATAAATATGTACAAAAAAATCTTGCACTTGGATGTAATTAATTTTTTTGTTGAAATAATGCAATCTGCAGATGGATATTAAAAAAGTCATCACAGTCACAATTATGGGTTTTAAGAAAATACCAGTTACCAGACATCTAATTAATGTTTTTAAATCATTTTTATTTTCTAAAACTGTACAGGGTGGCCAAAAATTATTTTTCAATTAAAAACTTTTTAAATTGAATTTTCTCAATTTTTTCAAACGGAGCACCCTGTATATTTTTCAACGAAATGAAAAACGAAGATTTTTTGTGAGTACTTCCCTATGGCTAATTGCAACCATTTTCGTTTTATAAATAAATAAGTGTCAAATTCAAGCATAAACTTAAAAAAGAGGTTCCCTCAAATAATTCATTAGAAAAATTTATAACAGGTGTTCGACGTGTTGCCCATTTTGATTGACACACGTCTTTATGCAAATTTGAAATGAGGCCATTTAGTGAGACCATTTCTTCCAATCCATTGAGATGAGTAAATAGTATGTAACAGGTCCTTTACTGTAATGTTTTTTTGTACGTCTTTCGCCGTTTTCGTTATTCGACAAGCAATGAAACAATTTGTATTGAATTTAAAATATTTTGAATTGTACAATATGAATTTTAATAAAGCGGAACTTGTAGGCATGACATTTGTTTTGGGCGAGACAGACAGAAATTGTTTACTTGCCAATAGAATTTATCACCAACGTTATCCTGAAAGAAGGATTCCTGAAGCTAGCAGCTTCCAAAACCTTCTCGATAGATCTCTGGGAATTGTAAATGTCGAATATAAAAAAAAGTGAAAGAATAAAACGTTGCTAACGAAGAAAATTAGTTTTCCGTGGTGCTGGCAACAATCCCCATGTTATTCAAAGAGAAGTGAGCTCATTAGTAGGAATAAGTAGACAGTCTGTGGGTCGAATCTTAAAAACAAATAAGTTGCATGCATATCATATTTAAATACACCAGGAATTATCTGATGACGATTTTTAAAAGCGCCTACAATTTTGTAATTGGGCCAGAGGTAAAATGCAAGATGATGTCAACTTCTTCATAATGTTTTATTCACTGATGAGGCAACTTTTCATAAAAATGGATTTGTTAATAGGCACAATTTCCATTATTATGTTTCGGAAAATCCTCATTTTTTTATGCAAGTTGATAACCAACACAGATGGTCTATAAACGTTTGGGGAGAAATTATTGGAGAACATGTAATAGGGCCACATTTCTTTGATGGTACATTGACTTGAGCTATTTATCTTCATTTTTTGGAAAACTATCTGCCACAATTATTGGTAAATCTCCCTCAAAGAATTCGAAATAGGATGTGGTTTCAGCAAGATGGTGCTCCACCACATTATTTAAATGCAGTTAGAGACCACTTAAATAATACCTACCCTCATCAGAGCCTACAAAAATGGATTTCTTTTTATGGGGATACGTGAAGGAAATTGTTTATAGAGACACACCAACAATAGTACAAAATATGAAGGGAAGAATAATAACTGCCTTTAGATCTATGACACCGGCAGTTTTAGGAACAGTGGGAACCTCATTTCAAAAGCGCATAGAGATGTGTGTCAGTCAAAATGGGCAACATATGGAACATTTATTATAATTTTTTATTTGAAGTTATTTGAAGAAACGTCCTTTTCAAAGTTTATTTTTGAATTTTGTAATTATTGCTCAATAAAACGAAATTGGTTGCAATAGCCATAGGAAAGTACTTACAAAAAATGTTCGTTTTTCATTCAATTTAAAAAGTTCTTAATTGAAAAATAATGTTTGGTCACCCTAAACAGTTTTAGGAGATGAAAATGATTCAAAAACATGAATTAGATGTCTAGTAACTGGCATTCACATAAGTTTTTCTTAAAACCCATAATTGTGACTATGGTGATTTTTTTTAATATTCATCTGCAGATTGCATTATTTCAACAAAAAAATTCATTACATCCAAGTGGTTTGGAGATACTCAATGCTAAATATAGGAATGAATAGAGCCTAGAAAAAGGCTTAAAAAAATGTACTGATATACATAGCATTCCATTTAAAAAAAAAGATCCTGTAATTTCGTCATGGCCCGCCCTGTATGTTCGAAAATAATTTCCAGTTATAGACTTTTTTATCTAGTTTAGTTTAGTTAACATTGCGGTACACGTACGTACTATAAAGATATTTGGAACTGGATTATATTTTGAGATGATTCCGTTGAAAGGGTGGGGGCAAATAGGAGAAAATAAGTAAATCAAGTAGGTAAGAGTACAGAAACTTGGGATTTGGTGTATATACTAGAAGTCAAGGTCTCAGATTTCTTTATAATATTTTTAACTCCCCACCACCTCCACTACATTATTAAGGGGGTTGATAAAATAATGTTGAGAGGAAGAATAGATAATATTATCTAACTTTCACCTTATGCTGTGTAATTATTTTTTATCGCGCTTTTATTAGGTCGACCTGTATGTATATGTTGTAATAAAATCTAGGGAACTGAGTTTCACCCACTTCTAATTGTTGTATCATCATGAAACATGGCAATTGTGTGTATCTCTGATGACAATACAACATAGTCTACTCAATATTATGAAAGATTCAAAATGGCCGCCGCCCCAAGATGGCGGATAATCATTCTCTTTACAACCCCCTTGATATGGGTATCAAATGAAAGGGCTTGACAAGCAGAAAACGATAAGGTGAGTGACGTCATACTAAATCCAATATGGCGGAACACCTATTTTGTAAAACAATAGTTCTGATCTATGTTTTTTTTTAATATGCTCCTATTAGCTTGATCTGTAACACTGTAAGCAAATCTTACAACTAACTTTTCACTCACTTCCCGATGTTGTATTGACTTGAAAGTTGGCATGTGTATATGGCATTTTCATTTAATATCAGATTCTACTATAAACTGGTATATCGGGATTTTGAGGCCGCAGACATGTGATCAAAACTCAAAAATTCAAGATGGCAGATCAATATAGATCAAACTTAACAATTCAAAATGGGGGCGTCAAAATGGCCCATAAGTTTTGTATTTTATGGTCTGATTCTTATGAAAATCGGTATCTGGGGTCGCAGATTATAAATATTTTGTCGAAATTCAAGAATTCAAAATGGTGGCTTCAGGATCATGAATAGGTTTTGTCATGCATAGTTAAGAAATTTTATCGAACAAATTGGAATGATACTAAAAAGAAGAAAATAAAAAATAATATAAGAAAATTAAAAAACGCGCTTTTAAAAACAAACTGAAACTGTTCAAAATGCACTAAAAAGAAGAAAATAAAGTGAATAACAATAATTATGTTAAGAAACGTAAAAGCATGGGACATTCAAAGTAGTTGGAGAAACAGAAAATTTTACTCATGAGGCGCCCCATGCTTTTACGTTTGTTAACATAATTATTGTTTTTATTAACTTTATTTTCTTCTTCTTAGTGCAATTTGAACAATTTCAGTTTATTTTTAAAACTTTTTTGATTATTTTTTCTCTTCTAATAATAACAATAATAATAATAATAATAATAATAATACACAATAGACCCGACATCACCGTGATTGATAAAATACATAAAACTGCAACACTCATTGATGTGTCTATACCTAGCATTAATAACTTGGAACTCAAGCACACTGAAAAGATAGACAAATATAATGACCTGAAGAGGGAAATCGCACAGATGTGGGGCATGCACACCGTTAAGATCGTCCCAATTATCCTATCAGCCATGGGACTGATACCCAAAAAATTGAAAGACTCTCTGTGTGAAATTAGAATACCGTGGAACTTATATCGAGATATGCAGAGGTCTGTTATTCTTGACGCAATGCACATCGTGAGATCGTTTTTAGAAACGTAGGTACCAACAGCAGCAATCTTGTCCAGTCGACCGATCGTTGCTAACAGACCGGAGAAAATCCGTGCCAGGAACAAATAAAAAAAAAATAAAATAATAATAATAATAATAATAATAATCTATCTATTGAAAATGAAAAAAACTTTAAAAAGTCCGAAAATCATGTATTAAAAGAATGTGTAGTATTACATCAAAATATACAATCTATTAAAAACAAACTATTAGAAATTGAAGTGCTTATAAAAGATCCTGATGTGGCCCCAACTGTGGTTTGTTTCACCGAACAGTGGTTAACAAAGGAAGAAGAATTTTCGATGCAACTAGAAGGCTACAACTTGAAAGCTGCTTATTCCAGGAGAAATATGGGCCATGGTGGATCCTGTATCTCTTTGCGTGATGGTGTGGATGGAAAGGAGATGCAGGAACTAAATGAAAAAAGTGCAAAGGGTATCATTGAATGCTCGTCCATTGTATGTAAATCCTTAAAAGTTATTATTATATGTATTTATAGGCCTCCTAAAGGTAATCTTGAAATATTCTTTCAAATTTTAACAGACATATTAGATACTGCTCAAAATGACTATAAAAACTACAGAATAATTTGATGTGGAGACTTTAATCTAGATTTATTAGAAGGAAGTAAGACAAGCATTCAGACATTTTTAACACTGTTGCAGTCATATAATTTAATGCAAACAATCAATGAACCAACTAGAATAACAAAAACCTCAGCTACATTATTAGACAATATTTTTATAAATTTTGAAAATCCTTATGTCGGACAAGTTATAACAACTGCATTAAGTGATCATGAAGCTCAAGTTTTAAAAATAGATTTTCCAGAAAATAAAGTTAATTTCAAAAAGGTAAGCAAACAGAGTGTTCTCCACTGCAAAGCTTCAACATTTCAAACAAGAAATACAATCTACTGACTGGAGTGACATATATACTAATCATGAAGATCCCAATCAAGCCTATGAGTTATTTATACATAAATTTACAACAATTATGAACATGATTTTTCCCAAAAAATTGGTGAAACGATCCAATAATGCAAAAATATGGATTACGAAAGGCATTAAAACATCTTGCAACACAAAAAGAAAATTATACAAACAAAAAATTTGTGGTGAAATCTCAGAATTAGAATATAAAAACTATTGTAGAATTCTAAAGGTCATATCTGAGGCCAAAATACATGCAAATATTTCATATATTGACTTGTCAAATAACAAGGGCAAAGCAGTATGAGACCTTGTAAAAAATTATACAGGCTCTAAAACTTACAATAATGATTCCATATTACAGAATATTGACACACAAGAAAATAATAAGCGTACAGTTTTAAACAATGTCAACAATTTTTTTATTAATGTCAGTCCTAACATAAATTTTAATACAGTTGTAGTAGATCATGTGAAATATTCAGGAGTGAACATATTTCTGTCGCCAACATGCCCTGAAGAGGTATGCAATGTAATAAAGAACTTGAAAAACACAAAGTCTATAGAGGAAGATGAAATACCAGTAAAACTTCTGAAGCATGTTGCTGCAGAAATATCTAATCTTCTGAGTCATATAATAAATTTATCGTTGCAAACTGGAATATTCCCAGAAAAGTTAAAGATTGCTAATGTAAAAGCTGTATATAAGAAAAAAGGGGATAAGAATGTTATTAACAATTACAGGCCTATTGCTTTACTCTCAAATATAAGCAAAATTTTTGAAAAAATAATATACTCAAGATTAATAAACTATCTAGAGAGTCAAAGTTTATTAATCAATACACAAAACGGTTTTAGGAAGAACAAATCCACAATTAGACCATGTTATCAAGCTCTGTATGAAGTAATTAATTCCCTGAACAACAAGGAACATACAGCTGTCATCAGTTTAGATATATCAAAAGCATTTGATAGTGTAGACCATCGCATTTTATTTATGAAACTGGAGAAATACGAAGTTAGAGGCATTGCTTTAAAACTATTAGTATCATATTTAAGTAATAGATTACAATGTGTAGTTGAAATAGACAGTAATGGTGAATTACAAAAATCAGAAAAACTAAAAATTAAAAGAGGTGTCCCGCAAAGCTCAATCTTAGGACCGTTACTGTATATTTTATACACTAATGATTTAACTATAGTACTTGATGAGTATGCAGTTCAATATGCTGATGACTGCACATTAGTTATCCACTCATCTGACTCTTTAGCTCTAGAAGAAAAGGTCTTTTCATCATTACATGTTTTAGAAAAATATTTCACTTCACTCAATCTCAAATTAAATACAGACAAAACCCAAGCTTTATTATTTACATGTAACTCATCTAATATTGAGAAAACGTTCGACAGCGGTGTTAGTACATTGACAAGTATCCCAGCAATGACTTTCTTGGGATTTAAAATTGATGCTAGACTTGACTGGAAAGCCCATACTGATGACGTCGCAAGTAATATAGCCAAGTATTGTTATGCCCGGAAAGTGATATCGCAAAACATCAGTGTTGAAGCAGCCCTTATAGCTTTTTATGCCTATGTGGAATCTAGGCTCAGATATGGTATTATCTTTTGGGGTGGAACAAGTCATATGTATGGAATATTTGTGCTACAAAAACGATGCTTGAGAAATATATTCAACATTAAACGAGCCGTTAGTTGCAAACCACTATTTATAGAAAAAAAAATATACTCACCTTAGTCAGTCACTATATATATGAGTCTGTTATTTTTGTTGTGCGAAATACTTGTCTCTTTGCAAATCATGACAGAAACCACGTACACGACACAAGGAACAAAGATGATCTTTTAAACATTAAAACAAGCTTTACTTTTATCCAAAAAAACATGCCATATACCATGATCAAAATTTATAATAAGCTTCCACATACTCTTAGAAATGGCACAATTAAAGAACTACAAACTAATTTAAAGGCCATACTTGTAAAAAAAGCCTATTACACTCTGGACGAGTATTTTAAGGATAATCTGTAGAATGTTTAAAGAGTTTTTAATTTGTAAGTTGATATGTGTATGTTTGTAAATTTAATGTAAGATTTTAATCTTAAGTTTCACCTTTTATCTTTTTTATGATTTGAAAAGAATGGTAACCAATATTAAAACAAAAAATAATATTAATGAAGTTCTAACGTCTAATTTCATTAAAAACACATTTGATACAATGGGATATGCCTATCTTAATTTTATCAATACTTCCCTAGAATATGGAAATTTCCCCGAGGAGTTAAAAACTAGTATAGTTACACCAATTGAAAAAATTGAAAAAGCTGTTGTAGAGGGTGACTTCCGACCCATTAATACCCTACCTGATATTGAGAAACTGCTGGAACTATCAGTGTATGAACAGTTGCTTGAATATTTTAATTACAATAATTTATTTATGGGATATCAGTCTGGTTTTAGGCAGAACCACTCATGTGAGACAGCAGTTCAGCTGACAGTCAATAAATGGCAGCTCAGTATTGATGAAAATAAATTTGTTGTTGCTGTTTTTCTCGACTTTAAGAGGGCATTTGAGACTATTAACAGACAAATATTGTTAGATAAACTAAAGTATTATGGTATCAAAGGTAATGTCCATAAATGGTTTCAACAGTATCTCAGTAACAGATTGCAAGTAACAAAGATTGGTAAATCAACATCAGACCCTATAGCAAATAATATTGGGGTACCACAGGGAAGTATTCTTGGACCACTACTGTTCATAATTTACCTAAATGATATAAATAATATTGAATGTGATTTTATGAATTTATTTGCAGACGATACGTTAATATCATGTAGTGGAACAGATCTTACTGAAACAGTAACTAGAATGAATGAGATATTAGATAAACTAAATACATATTTAAATATAAATAAATTAAAACTGAATGTTAAGAAAACTAAGGCTATGGTCTTGAATACACCATATAAACTGAATATAAGTAACGTAGATGCACTCCAACTAAAGATTAATAACGAGGAAATCCAATGGGTAAAAGAAATTAAATACTTAGGGGTTATAATTGACAATACGTTAAAATTCAAAAATCACTTTGAATATATCAAAAAGAAGATTTTAAAAAAACTGTTCTTTTTCTCAAGAGTTTCCTCATTTCTTTCAATGTATGCAAGAATTACAGTTTATAGAACAATTATTCAACCACACGTTGATTATTGTTCCACAATTCTGTACCTATTGGATAAAAACCAACTTCAATGTTTGCAAAAATTACAAAATAGAGGAATGAGGATAATTTTGAGATGCGATAGATATACATCTATAAATTGGATGCTTCAAACGTTACACTGGTTTTCTGTTGAACAAAGGATATTTTATATGTGTATGACTTTTGTTTTTAAACTTTCAAAAAATATGTTACCAAATTACTTTACTGATTTTACAATAAGAAACAATTTTATACATCAACATCAAACAAGAACAAGAAATAATTTCCACATAAATAGAACTAGACATAAGAAGTCGATGAAGTCATTATTTTTTAGGGGTCTGAATGAATTTAATAAATTACCTGATAATATTAAAAATTGTAATACCTTGAACAGTTTTAAACAAAAAATTATTTCATATATAACTACAAATGTAAATTAATGTTCAATTTTTTTTTTTTTTTTTAACAAACGGTAATTTTCAATGTTCACTGCAAATATAATAATACTGTTATTTATATTTAGCTTATAGTTATCGGTAAATTTGCTTATCTTTTTTTTTTTATGTAAGTATATGTATAATTATTGATTAGGAAATGTTTGTATATTAGGGTTTCTTCCTACTTGAATAAATATTATATTATTATATTTTATATTATACATACATTATGCAATATTTTATACATTGTGTTAGTTTTTCTGTGACATGTTCCACACCCTTTTGGGTACTTGTAAAGAACAAATAAAGGCTTATCTATCTATCTAATAATAATAATAATAATAATAATAATAATAATAAAATGCTGTAGAACAATCACCACCAAGTAAGACGGAGGAAGAATTTCAACTAAACCTAATGCTATATGACGGACTAGACCCATCAGTAAAACCAAGAATACCAAAGCTACATTTCAAACCTGATACGAACAAGATACTAAGTGAGGTCAATGACATTATAAAGTCAAGAATAACATGTGAGACAACAATGGAACAATTACATACTCTAATATACACGGGAGCTTACACAACATTAACCCTTAACAAACAGAAAATATCAGAGAAGACAGGTAAAACAACAAAACCAAACAGCCCTGCATGGGAACGCCGGCTTGTTTCAAAGATTGAGAAAATCAGGAAAGAAATTGGAATTATGACACAGAGCCAGAGAGAACAACCTAGCAAAAAAGTAACCGAGAAATCTAATTTACTAATGTCCCACTACAAATCAGAGACGAACCCGACCAAGGATGAGGTACTAGATATGCTCAAGCAGAAACTGGCGGCATTGGCTAAACGCCTAAAAAGGTACCAAATAAGTAATGCGCGCCGAGAACAAAATAGCTTATTTACCAGAAACCAAAAAGCCTTCTACAAGACCATTGAGAAGGTACCAGTTGTACCAGTTGAGGAACAACCTGTAGTTCCTACAGAAGAGCAGATTAAGAACTTCTGGGAGGGAATATGGAGCAATCCGGTGAGCCATAAACGGACCAACTGGCTACACAACGAAAAAGCAAGCGTAAGGAACTTAAGTACAATGCTCGACTGGAAGATCACTGAACAAGAAGTTAAAGAGGCCATACGCAAAACACATAGTTGGAAATCACCAGGAGTGGACAAAGTACATAACTTCTGGCTCAAAAAGTTCCAATCCGTTCACAACCATCTGGCACACTGCTACACTTTTCTGCTAGAAAATCCAGAGCAAATATCGACATTCATGGTTGAAGGGTTGACATACCTGCTCCCCAAGTCCAATCAGGCCACTGCTGACCTCTCTCGATATAGGCCGATAACCTGCCTCCCTACGATATATAAAATATTGACCGCAATTCTCGCAAGCAAGATTTATAAACATCTGGATGTCAATAACTTACTAGACGAAGAGCAAAAAGGATGTCGCAAAGGCTCTCGGGGATGCAAGGAGCAACTGATTATAGATTCGACAATCATGAGCAGCGCCAAAAGAACGAAAACCTCGCTGTACACTGCGTACATAGATTATCAAAAGGCATTTGATAGCGTGCCCCACTCATGGCTTGTAGAGGTACTCGAGCTCTACAAAATCGAAGATCACATTACCAACTTTTTGAAACACTCGATGACAATGTGGAAAACAAGTTTACTACTAAATACGGACAATAACACTATAAACGCTGGGAAGATAAGAATACAACGAGGTATATTCCAGGGTGACGCACTCAGCCCTTTGTGGTTTTGTCTGGCACTACGCCCACTAACAACATTGCTCAATAGCCAGAAAAAAGGTTATACCCTGATACAGCGGAACCAGCAAATAAGTCATCTGTGGTACATGGATGACTTGAAATTGTTCACAAAAAACAAAAAACATCTCCACGATCTACTATCGTGTGTTGGCCGTTTTAGTAGTGACATACAGATGAAATTTGGACTGGACAAGTGCAAAATAAGCTGTATGGAGAAAGGCAAATGGGCAGAACACGCTGGCTATACAGTAGATTTAGACCAAGGGACAATAGAAGGGATGGACGCTGAAGACAAATACAAATATTTAGGTTATTTACAAGCAAGAGGAATAGACCACCGAATAGCCAAAGAAACAGCAAAAAACACATACATGAGCAGATTGAGGAGTGTATTGAAGTCAAAGCTGTCAGCCCGATACATAGCAAAGGCAATAAATGCGTATGCAACATCTGTACTCACATACACATTTGGAGTTATAAGATGGACTACAACAGAACTTGCAGACCTAGACACGAAAACAAGAAAGGAGTTCCGAAAATATCGCGCACACCATCCAAAGTCAGCAGTAGAACGATTCCATCTGCCAAGAAACCAAGGAGGCAGAGGAATTCCGAATATCGTGGCTAGACACGCAGGTCAAGTAATAAATCTACGCAAGTACTTCCATGATAAGGCCGGAACTAGTAGTCTACATCAAGCAATAGTAGCGACAGACACCAACCTAACGCCGCTGAGACTGGCAGACAACAACTATGACCCCTCTGTGGAAGTACAAACAGTGCACGATCTAAAATCAAAGTGGAGAAGCAAACCACTACACGGACGGTACCTCAATAATATCGAAAGCAGAGCAATAGACACCGAGGCATCCACAGCCTACCTGCGAACAGGAAATTTATTCTTGGAAACTGAAGGGTTCATTGCCGCCTTGCAAGATCAAGTAGTCCCAACTAAAATCTACAGGAGGAATATTCTTAAAGAACGGGTAGAGAACGCGAAGTGTCGTATTTGTGGTGAAAAAGATGAATACCTTGATCACATTCTATCAGGTTGCACTGTACTTGCACCAAAAGCATACCTAGATAGACACAACAGAGTAGCAGGGATCATAGATCAAAACCTGCGTGTGGAGCACATGAATCTCACAGAAACGACTCCATATTACCTATATGAGCCGCCACCAGTTTGCGAAGATGAAAATGTGCGCCTCTACTGGAACAGGCCAATATTAACTGACAGAACGATACCCAACAATATTCCGGACCTAGTATTGACACTCAAAAATGAAAAGAAGGCATATATAATCGATATTGCCGTTCCACTACCTGCCAACATATTGAAGACGCAAGCGGAAAAAATCAACAAATATATGCCGCTGGCAGATGAGATTAAAAAGATGTGGAAAATGGATAGCGTCACTATAGTACCCATAGTCCTAGGAGCGACTGGAGAAATACCACACAAATTACACGAAGGCCTAAACTTACTAAAACTACAAAAGAGCCTATACCTAGCAATACAAAAATCGGTGCTATTGGATACGTGCAGCATAGTGAGACGAGTACTTGGCCAATAAGTATAGAGGCGTTTTTAACGCATGCAAAAAGTGGAGCATCTTGTCTACGGACCGATGTAAACTGCTTACAAACCAGAGCAATCTGAGAAAAAGGGAAAACAATAATAATATGTGTGGGATGTGGGGAGTGGTTGTAGATAATTCGCTGGCGCTTCCGCCGTGAGAATATCGGAGACACGGGAGAACTGTCCAGCATCGCTAACGCGAAAAAAAAAAAAAATAATAATAATAATAAGTGATGACGAACTATGAACGCGGACGCTTTAAGTGGACGAGGGAACTCCGGGATGACTTGCTGACCTGCTATGAGAGTAGCGAACCTGCGCACAGAGGGTACATGGCGCAATTGCATGAGATCTGGTGTGATATGCACCCAGAGCATCGCGCCTTCTCCGAACAACACCTCAGAGATCAGGTATCCTTCCTGCGCAGGGTACCAGGTTATGTAAGGGCACTCCGTCAGCAGGAAGAAGTGCCAGCCGCACTTCCACCGCGGCAAATAGCAGCTGGTAAGGGCCATCCGATAGAGTGCACTGATGTTGACTTAAGGACGAGGGTTAGCCTTAACAGCAGGGCTGCCGTAAAGCCACAAGACCTGGCACGAATGGACGCTGTCATCGATGAGGAATTGCTAGAAGACGCCGACGTTTGGCAAATTAACTGTGCCGTGTAGAACGCCGCCAGCCAACTTGTTCCCCACGAGAGGACAACCAATGCCTCGAAAGGTATCGAGAAGGCTAAGCGGCGTGTACAAAAAATAGAGGGCAAGATAGAGTTGGCCAGACATCACGCTTCTCGAATCCAGAGTGTGGTGGAACACGTAGTAGCTGGCGAGGCTTTTACGCCAAAAGTTCGGCGTATAGCTGCAGGACTACGGCGCCAACACCACACTTTAAATCTAGCAGTGATGCCTACAATTAAGCAGCACTGTCTAGATAGGATTCGAGCGCTTATGGCTATTAAGAAGAAGCTAAAAAGGCGGGTGAGGAGTATGGAACAAAATTCGTTGTTCCGTACGAATCCTTCCCGCCTGTTTCAAGAGCCACAGCGTGTTGTGGATAATCCGCCAAGTGTAGCCGATGTCGAGAGCTTCTGGAGAGGAATCTATGAAATGACAGGTCCATTCGATAACAACACACCAGCAATAGCACACTTCGAGGCTGTCACAGAACCTTTGAGGAGCCGGAAGAGGTGTGCCCGACAATCAGTTTGGGGGAAGTCCAACAAGCACTTGTTGGAACCAAGAACTTTGCTGCTCCGGACCCAGACGGCATTAATAACTGGTGGAGGAAGAAATTTCCTTCCACCCACCACCGCCTGGCTCGTGTTTTCAACACGTAGTTGAACGAAGGGCAGCAAATTCCGGACTGGTTTGTCGAGGGACGTACCGTGCTAATCCTCAAAAAGGGAGATCTGTCCGATCCAAGGAATTATAGATAGATAGATAGATAGATATTTTATTGATGTTACAATAGGTACATTAAAAATGCATACACATGTCAGAAATGTGAGTATAAGATAGTTAGGTTGGACAATAACAAAATTGTACAGTAATAGTATGAATAATACATAAAATTGTTGTGTGAGATAGGATAAAATAATGTGTAGTAGCGTCAATAAAAACAGTTAAATTCGTAAAACATAATAAATATAAAAACAAAATATATAGTTAAAATAAAATTATTAAATATGAACAGTGTCTAGGCAGTTTTTAAGTCTGAGTGATCGTTATCAAGAAATTCATTTAATGTATAAAAGGCCTTGGATTTTAAGTAGGCTTTAATTTTTTTTTAAACTGCAAGAGGTTTAGGTTCTTTACAGAATTCGGCAGTTTGTTATAAAATTTAGCTGCATAGTAAACTGTTCCGTTCCTGCTTTTTGTCAGTCGAAGAAAATTTAAATGAACTTTGTCACAATGTCACAATTATAGGCCAATTACCTGTCTGAACTCCTGCTATAAGATATTTACACGTATCCTGTATGCACGGACACTACGGCAGGTCGATCCGGTCTTCCAACAGATTTATGAGCAGCGTGGCGCCAAGAAGGGCATGGCGGGTTGCAAAGACAGCCTGCTGATAGACCGCTGTATTACACAGGACTCTGTGCAGTACAAGCGGAATCTATCGATGGCCTGGATTGACTATACAAAGGCATTTGATACAACGTCACATCAACTATTGTTGCATTTACTCAAATGTCTTGCGATAGTAGAGCCACTAGTGAGATGCATAGAACAGCTGCTGCCACTCTGGAGGACTCGCTTCACCATAACATCTGGTGCACAGCGAGTTACGACAGAGCAGGTGGCATTCCGAAGAGGAGTTTTCCAAGGAGTCTCTGAGTCCCCTCCTCTTTTGCATCTCACTACTGCCATTATCTGTTGAACTCCGCCAAACTCGCGGGTACTATTGTGGACCACCCAGCAACCGGCATAAGGTCACCCATTTATTTTATATGGATGACCTCAAACTGTATGCCTCTGGAGAGCGTGAACTTCAGAATGCTCTAAGGGTGGTCAAGGAGTACACGCTGGCCATTGGCATGGAGTTCGGGTTGGACAAGTGCGCGGTCGTCCATCTCAAGAGAGGACAATGCGGGGACTTTGCTGAAGACGCGCAGCTCGCAGACGGAAGCATCCTAAGACATCTACACATACTTGGGTGTGCAACAACATCACATCCAGGATGTGCAGCAAGTTAAGGAATCTGTCCGCGGCAAGTACAGGTGCCTACTCCGAAAGATTTGGTCATCCGAACTTTCGGGGAAAAACAAGGTGTCTATCACTAATATGCTTGCCGGTCCTGTTCTGCTCTACTCCTTCGGAGTAGTCAAATGGACTGTAGATGAGCTGCGCCAATTGGACAGAGGTACCCGCAAGATGATGAATATCCATAGGAGCATTCATCCTAGATCGTCCATTCCTCGTGTGTACCTCCCACGAAATCGGGGGGGACGAGGGCTCTTGGGGTTGGAGTGTATGCATGGCAGAGTAGCAATGGCATGTAATAGAATAGAATAGAAAAATATTTATTAGCTCACCAGAGAAGACATCTGCTGCACATCATCCGCAAGATGAAACCGAATTGTGCCCTGGCTCGACGAGCAAGACCATACCGCCCACCAGGTATCCGTCTCCGTCCGCCACGACACCCCCGTCCCTGGAACAACTTCGCCGCATACCTGTACACCTGCCAGTGGATCAATGGGTGTTATGCTGGAGGTGCGGCTATCCCGACCAAGATCGCCGCACTTGTCGACGGCCCGGGCGGATCTTTTGTTCCAGGTGTGGATTGCTAGGAGTCCTGTCCCGTGACTGCTCTTGCACGGCCCAGCCCCGCATCCACTGCCGCCCATCCCAGGGCAGACAACAATTAACCGCCCGGCTTCCACACCTACCCAACCAACAAAGACGAGCTCTTCACCTCGTCCACGGACCGCTGCCCGTAAAATCCAGGGGGTGCAGTGTTACATGTTCCCTCCAGCCCGTCAAATCGACACCACCTCCCGGGGGATACAATGTGACCTGGTACCCTAATGGGGTCCAAAAGACACCACCGGTGTTCACCAGGATGCACCATCCGTACTAATGATATTGCAGGGTACCTGGGTTATTTTAAGAAAGGAGGTACATCTGGGAAAGCAGATGACCTACCGGATTCATTATGTTTTTTTTTTTGTTTTGTTGCACTAATGTAACATTACTTTAGTATTTTGCTAACTTTGAATCGAATATTAGATATGGTATAATATTAGATATTGGTATAATATTCTATGGAAGTAGTGGTGATTTTGATAGAGTATTTATAATACAAAAAAGGGTTTTAAGGACGATTTTAAAGCTAAGTTATAAAGAATCTTGCAGAAATAAATTCAAAGAAAACAAACTGCTAACTGCATCGGCCATTTATATACAAGAATGCTTGCTTTTTCTTTTTAAAAACAAATCTCTGTTTGTGAAAGATGAACCCAAACATGAATATCCAACTCGAACATTGAATTACAACTATCCAATACACCGCCTTACACTTACTGAAAAAAGTGCTAATTATAATTGTTTAAAATTGTTTAATAAACTTCCACGACATATTCAACATACTCAAGTGTTAAGTAAATTCAAATCTCAGATTCATGATCTATTAGTGAGAATAGAACCATATAATATAAATGAATTCTTAACCCAGCAATTATAAATGGTGTCACAGTTACTCAGTTGTTCTTTCTATACCTAATTTGTGGTTCTGTTTTGTGGTATTACATTATTTTACATTTACAGTATTTTTTAAATGTTTCTAGTATGTATTATATGTGTGCAATATTTGTGTATTATACAATATATTTAAAATGTTTGCTATGTTTCAAGTACTGAATATTTCAGTATTTGTTTGGTGTTGACGCTAATTCATTCTATGTAAATATTTAATATGTACATTCTATGAATAAAGTGATATTATTATTATTATTATTATTATTATTATTATATTGTTTTCTTTCTTCAGCTTAGTTTTTAGGATTGTAAAAGACGTACTTACCCCCAAATAAAGTTTAAGTAACCACTGTGGGGTAAGCGCCTTAATTCCGATAGGGACCATTATTTTTCTAAGGAATGATTTCCTTGTCTTGTTTTGTTTTATTTTTAAGAAATTAGCTCCTTGTTTTCAGTTTTCTTTCTTTTTAGCAACCAAGGAAGACACGAAAAAAAAAAATAATCATTTCATTTTTATTATTTTTTTTAGCGAAGTAAGAGGGGGATGTAATGAAGCATTTTTATAGTGCGGAAATTGCATCCAAAACCGCCGTCTATTTTTCTATTTTTAATATTAATATTTTATAATGTAGATACAGAAACAGCTTGCAAAATTTATAAAATGATTTGTCGACCAATACTAGAGTATGGTTTTATATTATTTGGAAATTGTCGGAAGCCAGCTTTAAACAACATCGAAGTAGGAGAGAGAAGCAGTCTGAGGAAAATCACGAAGATTAGACACCCCAACAACCCCTTGCATAATCCCTCTAATAACTTTCTTTATCAAAAAACCCACACTGAACCTATCCTCTCCCGATTTAAAAGACTATCACAAAAATTTGCCAATAATTCACTTAACATCGAAATTATAAATCCTTTAATACACCAAACCAATCCCAACATCCCACCTAAAAGAATATTCCCTACACAATCAATTTACGAATCCCTTATATTGCTACGTAGTGACTAATATTATTAATTTAATTTTGTCATACACATAAACAACTACTTATATATAATATGTAATTTTTTTTTTTTTTTTTGTAAGATTATATTATACAAAATCAATGTGACTGTAAAATAATGTATTGTACATAGGCTGGAAGACCTCGGTCGTTAGCCAATTGGAATTTTCAATAAAGCTGTATACTACTACTACTACTATTTTATAATGTCGATACCGAGCATAAATAAGCGTTATACTTTAATTATTAAAATTATCAAATAGGAATACACTCCGCCAGATGGAGCCACTGTCTCCACCGCTGACACGATCGGCTTCACCGTTAACGAATACTTGGCCCAGCCAGCGAAATATCATCAATTAATTTGGGGTATATTAATTTGGATGTCTATCCGTTGACCGCAACCGCCATTTCACAGGAGAGAGAGAGTAAGTAAATCCGACCGTAAATAAGCAGCTTGGCTGGGACTAAGTGCCACCTTGTGTACTAATCCCGGTTTGCTCCGTCGTGTGTCTGGGAAGATACATTGGTTGGCAACAGGTCTCGTGTTTGCCCTCTGGCCTAGCACCGTCGTCTGGAGGACAAGCGAGTACTTGGGAAGCTTGGGGCTTTCTGGTCTAGTTGTCCTCGGCCGGAAAGTCACAAAGCCTTCTAGCACACCGAGATATCATCCCCGACCAAATACCGCCTACAGGAGTGAGCCAGTGTGCAAGTTGGGAGAGTGTGTGACTGGGAAATTTTCCGCCGGTAACCGGACTCGTGTTTGCCTTCTGACCTAGCACCGTCGTCTGGGGGACAAGCGAGTACTGGGGAAGCTTTGAGCTTTCTGGTCTAGTCTCCGTCGGCCGGAAAGCTACAAGGACATCCACCAGCGCAAAGTAGCGCCCGTGAACCTCGTTGGTTTAATCTCTCCTTTGGGGTGATTACACCAACAAGGAACCGTGATCAGAAGTATGTACTAACATTAGGCTCTGCGCCTTAGCCAAGTTGCCTGAGTATTTGTGTTTTTTTTTAAATCTCATTGTTTATTGTGCTTTTGCCTTCCTCCGCCTGGTATCTGCTCTGTCCGCTTTTATACCGATAGTAGTTACTTCGACTTACCGCTCCGTTTCTCTAAGCTCGTATCCTGCTTATAGCCGCCCTCTTGCTCCGCTACCGTCACCATAGTTAACCGTAGTAGTTATAGGTTAGGTAGAATTATATATATTAGGAATAATAAATATCTATATATAGGATCTGAACTGTGCCTTTTATTTTGGTGTGTGTGAAGTCTACTACCCCTAGACCCCTGGACGTACCATGTCTCCTCTGATGCTATCCCAGCCCTACTGCAACAGGCTGTGTCAAGAGGCTAGCGTGGGTCCTTTACACCACGAGAAAAACTGTAAAGGTGGCGCCCGAGCTTACCGTAACCGCACCGAGATCGAGTGCCAAAGTGACGCCCCTTCACTCAACCGACGAGTGAACGAAACGTCACACCATTAGTTTAAACAAATTTTCGCCTTGTATATGCACACTTTTATGTCTTGTTTGTACTTATATGTAACTATTTTAAATTAGTGATGTTATATGATTTTATATTTTATATAGGTAATAGATTATTTACAAAACTATTTTATCTTTTAGGATAAGGTTAATATATCAGGTCTCTGTATCTTATCCATTTGTATGTTTATAGCTTGTTTGTTATTCCATACAATAAATTATTTTATTATTATTATTATTATATGACGCAGACTTTTTTTCCAATATATATCTAATTCTTCAGAAAATTCTGATTTTAAAGCTATATGTTGCATTTTCTTATGTATACCAATAATGATTTTAATCACGGTGTCAATTTCAGCACATTTCAATATTTTTAATTGCACTGCTCGAGCGAAGGACAATGACGTGATATGACGTCAATGTCCGTCAACGTGTTAATTGAACACCAGTGTTTTAGTTTATAGATCCCCAACATTTAATCTAAATTTATTTCCTTTTTAGTATCTTTTACATCAATATCATTAAATACGTTATTAAAAAGCAAATGTAATAATTACTGTTTGCTTAATTTTATGCATTTTGCATTTCTTTTAGGTAAATTCATTTTAATTTGATGTACTGAAGTAAGCAAACAGTGTTAAGGTTAAGTGTAAGACTGATGGTCATGACTGTTTGTGTACCAAATGGTTGTGACACATTAAACTTCGCCTCTTGTATACCACATAACTAAATAGTAATATTGTTTTTTTTTTCTGTGTAATATTTTGTGGGATATAATAAAGACATTTATTATTATTAAATAAATAAAACCAAAAATAAAATTATTCAATTCAAACCTTAACACAACCGCAGAGAAGCTGGTTGCTACAGTCTCGCTCACTTTTTCGTTCAGCCGCCAACTGAAAGAAAAGTAGTGTTACAAAAACTGACGCCCGAACTTGAGGCCTGGGGAAAATGTTTTGAAAACTTTAACATACAGGGTGAACAATTTTTTTGGCACTTTAACATTAATTTTAAATTTTTGAATGTCACCATTAATCAACAGATATTCTTGTAAATTCAGAGAACGATACAATCAGCAGTTCTGCTGCTCAATCCAAATCTAATGTCAAATAGACGATATTGACAGTTGGCAGCTGTCAATTAGCAAGGAACTATAAAAAAGTAAAGATCAATGTAAAGCTTTATGTTTTTGAGGTTGCAGAATTTAAATCTGATGTCAAATAGACGATATTGACAGTTGGCAGCTGTCAAACAGCAAGGAACTATTGAAAAAGTTAAAATCAATGTATAACAATATCATCTTTTCCGGGTGGTGTTTTCATCAGTTTGTGTGTGCTGTCTGGCAACATTCATTACCAAGACTTTCCTGCTCCTGGATTTAGTGGAGAATGGATATGAGTCAAACTACTTTTCATCCTTTTCGTTTCTTTTTGACTACACGTTGACTTTTGATAATCTTGAAGTTGGTGCTGCCTTTTCAAGTGACAAAACGATTTTTCTTGTATATGTAAATACAATACAAGTCTTATTTCCTCTTATTTCTTCTTCCATATCTTCTCGAGCAGATAAACTGTGCGATAACAATAGAATATACCGGAAAAAGGGAAAACATTTTTATACTACACCGAGTTTTCACTTTTTTTTTCGGTAGTTCGGGTGGTGTAATGAAACTTTTGTCCCGTTGCATAAATTGTCATTGTAGCATCAGGACCATCACATATCCCACACATATCCGGGTTAAAAGATCACATGTTGTTTCACGCGGGTAGGCATGCGCGAAAAGAGAAAGAAGGGACCGCTCTTCTTCTGGCGATGCGAAAGGACACTTTTGGTTTCATCGTTGACTGGGTGAGAGGTTTTGTGCGCTTAATTAAAATTCTAGATTTGATCTAATCAAAGATTTGTTTTATTTATTTTTTGGTTTATTAAATAGCATTTAGCCTATTTTGCGAATTTTAGAGGCACAATTGTGTTTGAACTTGTGTTCATTGCAGAGTACCTGTATAGAAATTAATATAAATATTAATTTTGAGGAAGACCTATGGATTAGGTCTATGTTGAATCTGCTTAGGGGAGTAACTTCTCTGATATTTAATCTTTTAGGGGCAGATTGTATTGCTAAAGGGACCGCATGTAAGTCCATTATTGAGATTATAGAATTGGAGGCAGAACCACAAGGTGTAAGCAGCCACTGAAATTAGATTAACTTATTGTTAAATTTGAATATTTGTTCACTCATCTTGAGGGTTAACTTCAGTGTTGCTCACAGTTGTTGGTGAAGTCTCCTGAGTCCCTGTGCTATGCCCTAAGTTAAAAAATGCTAATAATTGTATTCTTGAGTTAATATTTTGGTGGAGAATAATCTGGAGTGTTTTTTATTGTTGCACAGTTGATCGCTCACCTTGAATAAAGTTAAATTCTTTGTCATAAATTGGCAATAGTAGTTTCGATTAAAGTCCTCAGGGCTAAAGTTTGAATTTAAATTCCAAATTTATCTTTAACAGGATTTTCCGATTTTGTTTTAGTAGTCACATTTTATCTTGAAATATTTCATTACGTACATTTTACAATTTCTCTTTTTTTCATTGATTTGCAATTTTTTGAAGCAATTGTGACTTTGGTCATACCATAGTTTTTCTGTAGTTTTTTTTCTGATAAATTCTATAAAAATTTAATATTTTATTAGTTATTTAATATTAAATTGCTAGTAAAATTTGCTGTATAGTCCTAGTATGTAGACAAAAATTAGAGACTTTGCTTATCCTCTGAGTTTTTTCTCTTATCAAGTGGTCCCTCAAGTCTCCTTGTCTTTTTTTTTTTTTCATGTAAATACCTGGACCACCCATCAACTCACATGATAGAGACCTGCTATTGGCTAGAGAGATGACTCACTATTGGCTGGACATCTTCCGAGACGTGTTGTCGACATGGTACTTCTTCGAAGACGAGGACAGGCACATTTAAATCCTCAATTCCCGGGTACCCGTGGCCAACTTCAGGAGCCCGACCACATCGGAATTCTATGCGATCTACCACCAAGTTACATAAGCCAACTATCATTGTGCTAGAATCAGCAGCAACTTTGGATCAGGAGACAATTTTTGTAAACCAGTTGATATTTTCATTAAAATAAATTTACATTTAAACCTTAAATTTTTATGAAATTAAATATTTGCATTTAAAATTCGATTTTAAAGTTTCACTTAGCATATTACTTGTAAAGATTTTGTAAATTTTATATTCCCCCCCTCCCCTCGTTTCCTTCACCCTTCACCACCCATGAGAACGGTGTAAGTTACAATATCTAATATAGTTAGGTTATTTATTTAAAAAAATAAACTCGTTAAATGGCTATTATTAGGTAATAATGTGATTAATTCTAAATACTCTTACACCCATCCCCACCAATTAAGGTGGTGGATTTTATCTTTTTAGAGTTTTTATTGGTTTTAATTGCAAAAGAAATTCCTAATCACCCAACCTATTGTAGTTCTAGTTCTAGTGGCAAGTTTTAATATCAATTCCAATGTCACCCCCAAATAAGGGTTAATTTTTAATGTGTTCCAGAGATTTCTCTTTTTTTAATGGCCTTATTTATTTTAACGTCCTGGCGGACTTCAGCTATTGCTGTTCTACCACTCAACCAGGACACGTACACATAGACATCAACACAACAACCATTCCCTGCGATATTGCTATCTACCGCAGCAGAGACTCGAACTCAGGAGAGATAACAGAAGCTAGACAAATTGTGCCACTCAACAGCGGTCTAGCTCACTGCTATAGTCTCGGTAACACATGAAAAACACCACTACACATCCATACCCAGGCCAGGATTCGAATCTGGGACTCCGTCGTCGCAAGCCAAACACCTTAGCACTGCGCCACTGACCTGGTATTATAATTTGGGTCCAGGAGACCACTCACTATGGAAAGCTAGAAAAAAATTTAAAAGACCGATAGGTGCTATACCACTAATTAGAAAACCTAATAGAACTTGGGCAAGGTCAAGTATTGAAAAAGCAAACGAGTTTGGAGAATACCTTGCCAGCATATACACCACACCCCAAATCAACAACAATGACGAAATTGAAAACTACTTAAACTCTCCATGCCAATTATCACATTCAATAAAACCCTACTCACCAACGGAAATTTGCAAGAAAATAGGACTACTACAATTCTCATGATGAACTAGGATGTGATCTCATAGTTGCAGAAATTTTAAAGAACCTTCCAAGAATAGCAAGTGTACTAATAACAAACACGTAATAGCATGCTGCATGTATGTTACTTTCTCATTTAATGGAAATATGCACAAATTATCATGATTGCAAAGCCTGGAAATTCCCCAACAGAAACTAACTCATACAGACCAATCAGCCTCTTACTCATTATGTCCAAAGTATTCGAGCGACTCATCGTCAACAGAATAGAAGAGGCAGTGCCCATTAATAATGTAATCCCTGAAAACCTGCTTAGATTCAGACATAATCACTCTACCATCCAGCAACGACACAGAATTGTAAATAAAATCAAACAATGCCTGGAAGAAAAGAAAATGCGTGCTTATCTTTCTTGACATACAACAATCTTTTAATAAAGTTTGACACCAGGGACTATTATACAAATTGAAAATGCATCTTCCTGTCCAACTATACCTAATTTTAAAATTTTTCGTAAGTGATCGTTATTTTCAAGACCATGCTTTTTCTGATTATCACCTTCTAAAATCCGGTGTACCACAGGGCAGTGTTCTAGGGCCGTTTTTGTATTTACTGTTCACAGTAACAAATGACACACTAATGGCGACATTCGTGGATGATACTGCAATTCTGTCATCAGATCCGGTAAGAGCATGAGAAAATTTGCAAAATCACCCCGACCTATTACAAAACTGGCTCGAACACTGGAAAATTAACGTCAATACTAATAATTCCTCACAAATAACCTTTACCGCAAAAAAAGGAACTTTTCCATGAGTGAGAATAAACGATGCTCCTGTACCAGTGAAATCAGAGGTAAAATATCTCGGGTTCCATTTAGATTAAAAATTAACCTGGAGAACATATATCAAAATGAAGAGACGTCAACTAGATTTAAAAGTAAAAAACATACACTAGTTAATAAATAAAAAGTCAGTTATCCCTGGAAAATAAATTAATTATATACAAGACCATATTAACACCAGTCTAGACATACGGTATAGAATTACGAGATTGTGGTAAACCTTCCAATACTATGATTCTTCAGACATTCCAATCAAAAAGTCTGAGAATGATAGCAGATGCCCCGTAGTATGTCTTAAATCAAACTCTACATAATGATCTTGACATTCCATTTATTACAGATATCATAGCTCCATACTCAATCAAATACCGGAATCAAAGCACCGACCATAGTAACCAGTTCGTAAATGAGCTATTTCGTCAACCACCCGCAGAAAGGAGGCTAATGAGAATAAGGCCAGAAAGACTAGCCAGGTGAACTCTCAAAGGATGGTGCCTGATTCAAGTCAAATCCTCTACAAACTATTTACTTATTACTTTGTATTTTTTTAAAAGTAGCTTGTAAAGTAGTAAATAAATGAATAAAAAAAAAAGAAAAATGCATGTAAAAGCAATTCTGACATGTTTTAAATGTTCTGGATCTCACGTATCAAAATTATTCAGAAACTATTTGCTGTATAAATGGTCCAAAAATTATAATAAATTCAATTCAAATATAATTTTTCAACGAATCATGATGCGAATGATCCACTATGCGCATTTTATAAGTAAAATATGACTAATAAGCCTATAAAACAGAGCTTTAAAATTGGTCACTTAAATGCTAGATCATTATCTACTTGATTTGATCACATTTCTAATCTAGTTTTAGAAAATAACTTTAATATTTTGTGTGTCTCAGAAACATAGTTAAACGATAATATTCTCACATATATTATAAACACAAACGGGTATGAGTTTGTCCGGAAAGATAGAAAGGGTAGAGGTGGCAGCATAGAGATGTATGTAAAAAATGAGAAAATACAAAAAAGTTTTCACAAACTCTTATGCCGCAAATGGAACTGAATATATGTGTATTGAAATTAAAATGGGTAACTAATCTCTTATACAGAACTCCAGGTAATAACTGCAGTGCGCTTATTACATTTTTAGACTTCTTATGTTATGTACCGTCAGGTACCCTTAACGCGGATTTAATATCCGACCACCGTATGGTATTTTGTGAATTTTTGGCAGTATAAAAACTAAGGCCAAAAATGATAACATATTGGGATTTTAGCAATCTCAATCATAGCAAATTTTTAAAGCATTTGAACAATAACCAATGGGATAACCAGCGGCGGCCCGTGAAATTTTGGTAAGCTATAACTTACTAATGGAGCATGGGACCCATGCCAAACTTTAATGGATCACTACCAATGCCAAACGGAGACGTTTTGTGGAAAAAAATATTTGATTGGAATTTCCCAGGGATCTAGGAAAGTACTTGTAAAATATCTATAGTGTATTTTTTTTCCAACAAGGAAGAAAATATAAGGATAAGTTTTTTATTTTATCAAAAAATCTTCATTCTTTATAAAGTTACATCAATTTGAAATTTTATTTTACACTGATATTTAATTTATAAAATTTCAAAATTATGTACCTAACTTTATAAAGAATGAACATTTTTTGATAAAATTAAAAAGCTACCCTTGTATTTTCTTCCTTGTTCAAAAAATAAAACTACACTAGAGATATTTTACAAGTACTTTTCCAGATCCTAGGGTGGGCAGTGCACTTTAAAAAAAAAAAATGTCGCAAATTTCAATCAAATATTTTTTTCCTCAAAACATCTCCGTTTGGCCTTGGTAGTGATCCGTTAAAGTTTGGCAT
Organism: Stenurella melanura; assembly: GCA_963583905.1. Taxonomy (NCBI): domain Eukaryota; kingdom Metazoa; phylum Arthropoda; class Insecta; order Coleoptera; family Cerambycidae; genus Stenurella; species Stenurella melanura. The sequence continues at coordinate 98,202,682 of OY757310.1, read as the reverse complement.
GGGTCCCATGCTCCATTAGTAAGTTATAGCTTACCAAAATTTCACGGGCCGCCGCTGTTGATCACATATTTTATGTACATAATATAGATTATAAACTTTTTTAACAGAAAATATTGATAGTAATGATAACTTGATAGTAAACATCTATGGAAAGCCCTACAAAAATTAAACGTAAAATAAAACCACATTCCATATAATTTTAAAAATGTTGACGATATCAACACTTATTTCACATCTGTTTATAGTCCTAACAACAGTCCAGCAACTGTAAATCAATATTTGACCAATAAATTTAACGGCGAAATTTCTTTTAACTTTCAACTAGCCACAGTACATCACATGAATGTAATAATTCGTAATCAAATGATTATGGTAGTGATAATGTAAATGCTTACATGCCACAATTGTGTACACCAGTTATAAGCAAACATATTACCCACATAATTAATTCTTGTTTGGAATGTGGTTATTTTCCCAATTCGTGGAAATAACTATAACTTGCCCCTTGCCAAAAGTTAGTACTCCTAAGGAATACTCCGATTTAAGGCCCATTTGTATTATAATGACACTTTTAGAAACATTTATCCTGTCCCAAATTTTTGAATATGTCACAAGTAATAATATCATCTACAGTCTGGATTTCGAAAAGGTCATAGTACTGTAAGCGTATTGACAAACATTACCGATGACATTTTAAAATCCCTTAATAGCGGTTTAGCATCATTTTGGATTTATCAAAAGCATTTTACACTCTAAATCACATTTTCTTATGGGCCAAGCTTACCTACTTTGGATTTAATGAAAATAGTATCAAGTTTTTCAGGTTCTGCTTGAGCAATAGATATCAAACTGTCAAAATGAATGACATGTTTTTAATTACCTCAGGTGTTTTCCAGGGCTCTGCTCTAAGGCCTATTCTATTCTTAATATATACAGCTAACATTTTCAATAATGTAAACTACACTGCAGATGACACATGGACTATTGATCCAAATAATATAAAAACACACCTGATAACATAAATCATGATCTAACCTCTATCGAGCATTATTCTAATTCTCGTAATTTATAATTAAATATTGAAAAATGTGCGGCAATATGTTTTTCTAATTAAAAAAATATTAACATTGTCAAGGAAAATATTAAACTAAAGGTATCATATAAAACCCTAACTGTTGTAAACAAAGTAAAAAGTACTCCTAACTTATGATGAAAGAACGATGTTAAAAAAGGGCTTTTTTGCCCATCTGCGGTAAAGTACGGAAGCCATCGTTTTTTACTAATATTGAGAAATTTATAAACATATTATCTATGCAGTTGCCTAGTCTAGTATTTTGAAAAATACTTTGTTCATAAGACGTCAAATCTAATAGTTTTTTGTATTTAATTCATCCGTGTTAAATTTTACATTAAAATCACCATTTATGATTACAATTTTATCAGAATTAGACAAAAGTTCCAAAATTCAAGGATAAATATCATAGAAGGCGTCAAAGTCACCATTAGGGGATCTGTACATTGTAACTATGATGGGATTTTCTCTCAAAACTTCAATAGCAGAAATCTCACAGTTGATTTCGCTAGAGTATTTTGTTATATATATCAAATCTTTCTTTAAATTGTAAACTGTTTTCACAAAATATCATTGTACCACCATTAATATGATTTAACCTAGCATAAGCAGAAGCCACATTATAATTTTCAATTTTTATGTTGTCAATTTTATCCTTATTTTAAAAATGTTCAGAAAAACACAGCGCTCAGAAGGATGTAGTTGAGCACTTTAAGTAACATTCCAGTTCGCCACATTTATCATTTAGCGATTGTATATTCATGAAGAAAAAGTTTAGTTTATTTGCAAAGCTATTTATCTATTTTATTTGAACATCTAGCGCTAGTTCTTCTAAAAATAATTTGGGTCTATTACTGTTAACTTATTATATTGATTAATTCTGTGTTTTTGGAAGTCAAACCTTTCATATCCGGTTCCTTTTGACCAAAAACTGGTCTTGTATACTTCTTTCATAGAGAATGGTGCTCCAAACATAAAGCTTTTATTTTGAAATTTTCCTGATAGTTGTTCTTTAACAGTAAATTCAATATCCTCACGCCCTGGTTTTGATTTTACAAATAAAATATATCTTCTTCGGTAGTGTCCCTTTTTATTCGTGAAAGTAAGAGCCAGATCTTCTTTTCTATTCTCCATGATGTTTGCAGGAGTTGAAGAATTTGCATTTTCCCTTTCAGCTATTCTTTTCCTCTGAACATATCTTCTGTTTACAACTTCGCGAAACCCTATTTTGTTTTCATTTGAAGGATTAGAATGTGCCAAATTGTCATAATTCAAATCAACATCAACATCATTTTGTTCTTGATACTTATTATCTGTTCCTAAATTTATAACTGAGTTCATCATTGCTTTTTGTTTGTTTTCTAAAGCAATAAGATTTTTCTTTTTACTTGGTGTGTCCTTTTTTACAACTTTTGAGAATTGTATGGGTAACACTGGATTTTTATTTGTTGGTATTTGGGGTTTTCTCATAGGATGGCTTTTTGTTTCATTACTTGTTTTTAAAGAACTCTTATTTTCATTTATTTTGTTTATTTCACATTTCAAATAGTTTAGTTCTTCCGTCAATGTTTTAAAACTAATATCAAATGTTATTGTGAGTGTCTGCAATTGATTAAACTAGTACATCTTGTATTTCATTTGTGTTTTTAAATTTTTCTTTCAAGTTGATATCTTCTATTTCTAAATTTTTGATTTTTTTAAGATTTGAGATGGTATCACAATTTTGGCATGTTGGGCAGAAGAATTTTAATGCTCTGCCCTCTTTAAGTTGAAGAACTTTAACTTCAGAAGATGTAAGATTCCCACAAGCTTTGCACATTGAATTTTCACAGCCATCACAGCCGAACACTTCTTTACTTTTTGTTTCTTTACATATGTCACACTCCATCACTTGAATTTTATTTCCTTATCATTTAGCTAGACCACCCTGTACACTTAAGTGCAACAACAATAAGATTAATCTTGTTTTATTCTTTAGTATAAAGTAATTTAACTATGATAAAAATTTAGCTTCTTTATCTGTTTTTTTATTATTTCAACAACTTATTTTAAATAAATTTGTTTATATATACAGGGTGATTCAGAACTCATCCGGAAGAATTTAAGGAAATATGCGCCTTTAAAATTAGAGTCGACACCACGAAAAAAATATAATAAAATCCTAACAGAACTGCCGTAAATAAACATTGGAGTTATGGTATTATTAAACGTTACTTAGCTGGACGACTGGATGAAATACTGACCTACCACTGTTCGCGCAGACCTCTTGAATCCTAGACTAATACATATCAAGCAAGTAGCAACTAGTTCAGATCGTCAGTTTGTGATTTAATCACGTTGATAGTGGGTGTTTATTGTATTTTAGTGCTGTGAGTCTCTTTCAAAATGCCATATGTGTATAGTAACACGGAGTATATGGACATGAGGCAAAATTGGATACGACGTTGTCAAAAGTGCATATAGGTCGGCGGACAAAATTTCGAACAGTTATTGTAACATCAGGTCTGTACAAAATTTGTAATCATTTAAAGTAAATAAAAAATTGAAAGTAAATTTTTTTAAATATATATTCACCAGAAACTTTTTATATCAAAGTATTTTCTCAGAAAAGTGTAATTTAATGAGGAAAATGTTGTAATCACACCACAGCTTGAAAAAAGGTCATAGGTTTGTCAAATGTTCTGTCTCATCCCATCCGGGGTAATGGAAGCTGTCTTTCTTCATGATATTGTTTAATTTCCGATAATCAACAGAAAATCTCAACGTTCCACCCTTCTTGGCAACCAGAACTACTGGTGATGACTTAAATAAAGGCATTCTGCTGGTTCTCTATAATTTTCCTCAATTTGTCATTTTCTTTTTGTCGCCGTTTCTCTTCTTCTTGTTTTTCCTCTTGACATCGTTTCTCTTCTTGATGCCTTCATTCCTGATCCTCAAGAATGTTTTTTAATTCTTCTTGGCGTTTTTGTTCTCGTTGTTCTCTTTGTTGTCGTTTTCTCTCCCGTTCCTCTTTCATGTTCTTCTTTCTCCTCCTGGAGTTTCATTCCTTGTCCATCATCATTTTTTGCATTTGACCCATAAAGTCCTGCATTTGTTTTTCGGACGCCATACTTCTGGATGTTATAGGCACATGATTATGTTGAAACCAAATAAATTTAACGATAATGAAACTTTCCAGAAAAATCTCGAAACAGTACGAAAAAGTCTTACTTAGAGTCTTTGTTACTATTCAGTTGAAAGAATTTAATAATTTCTACTACTGCCGGATAGAAAACTTCTAGAAATATCACGAAAATGCACTAAACAACACGAAATACTCTTGTTTTAAGTATATCACTTCTCAGTTCAAAGGATTTAATTACTACCACTAATGTCCTAATAAAATGTTCCAGAAATGTCTCAAAAACGCACTTAATTCACACTATTTTCCTGTTCGACAATAACCCTCAAACAATGTACAGTAAATGAGTCCTCCATGTTAGCACTACTTCGCAAGAATACTGTCTAACCTTCTCGAACACTTCAGAACTCCTCATTATAAAATTCCGTTCTGACACCAAATTGTCACGTGTTTCCACCCCTAGGAAACCTCCCTTAAGAATCCGTGGGTTCCAAAAATTACAACAAGGGATAAACACTAACACGCTTGATTTAATAACTTAGTGAAAACTTCACTATTTTCATTAACTAAAATACACTTTTACTGACTAGAAATAACCTCAATCAAAGTTTATTACTTGATATTTCCACTTCGTATTGTCTTCATATTTCTAACTTCACTTGTCATTAAAAACTTTTCCTTCTGCCTGTTTGCATTAGCTTATATACTCTAAAAATGCCTCTAGATCCATCTAGAAATCTTCTTAGTAAAGTCTTGAACATTGTAGAAAACTCGATCCTTTTCTATAAGCTTCTAGAAAACATATTACCTCGGAGATATGGTGTGCATGAACCCAGTTGTGGAAACATGGTATTGCAGTTACTTGCATCATTGCTACTTCACCACTCAAACTTTGAGCTCCAGCCCCTAGGAGGCACAAACGCGTCACAATATTTACTAATACGTGTGGGAATATTGCCATGACCACTCGTATGTTTATTTTTTAATCTGTTAAATTTATTATTTCGTTCTCTGATATGGGTTTCAAAAACATTGATTGATTATTTAATTGGATGCTACAATTAAATGGTACATTATAAATGCCTTTCAATAACTCTGGTATTACATTCACAAAACCAATATAATCATTGGCTACATCTGCTGGATTCCCCCTTTCACATTCCTCGTATCTTTTCCTGTAATTTCATTATGAATGCTCCACATGGTTTTAAGTTTATTATCTTTTATTATCTGATTTTCCTATTTTCTCATAACTATCTTTTCCTGCTCGTCCTAATAGATTTCCATAATTTTCATTCAGTAGATGAATTCTTAAGCTATCAGTTTTAAGCTGTTATTATTATCCAAATATGTTCTTCTCAAATTGTATATTTATCCTTGTGTATTGTCATGTATGTAAAATTAAGATGTATTTTTCATTGTATTGACTAGTCAGATAAGTTAACTTTATATTTGTAATATATAACGTAGGTTTGTTGATATTAAAATGATCGATTTTCTTTTTTGGCAAAAATGATTGCTATTATTTACATTAAAACGATAACAGAAAATATAAAGATTTATTTGCAGTTCAGAAAAATCTTTTAAAATTTAGCTATTATACCCACACTGTTTATAATACTTACTTCTTTTAATACGTATTTGAATACCTCTCAATCTCATTTCAGCATTTTTCTCAAGAGATCTGAGGGGTATAAGTTTAAGAGCACGTTTTTGCAGATTTTCATTTTCATGTTGTAAAATACCATCAAAATATGTTTCTATTCTTCTTAAAAATGGATTAGTGAATATCTGAAATTAATAAAATATATACTGTTAGTAGTAGTAATAATAGATAGATTCACTTGTGAACAATCTGATTTTGTATGAAACATACAATAGTAAATATATCTATATACATACAGGGCAATATATGCCTATATGTGATAAGAGGGACATTTATTTCCTCAAATACATTATACACCTCATTATCATCTAGTTTCAAAAATGGTGACCGCGCAAGGTTTGCGATCGGAGCTCTCTAACGAAAATGAGATTATTAGCGTAAATAATGTGCGTAAACACTGTAAAAAGCAGATAATTAAAGATAAAGTAGTGTGTGTTAAGTGTAAATGCAGACTTCATCCCGGGTGCTTGAAACAGGCGAATCAGGAGAAAATTACAGATTAACGAACAAAACAAGCAAGATATATCACAGTTTAAAATATAAATTGAGTATCAGAGAATATTAATTGAAGAATTAAAAAGAAAGAACAGAATTCTAGAAGAAAACAATATATTATTGCGGGAATAAATAACGTACCTGGAAGAAAAAACATCTGAAAATATAAGAAGTCAAAGACCCGACTATAAAAAAGCACTTAAGAACAAAAGAAAAGTTATACCAGCTAAGAAGAAAAGGTCTCTTTGACAGGAAAGGAAAATGACGCAAGGGCCTTTGCAGTAAATCATAATCGTGACGAGACCGGTAAGAACGGTTGGAAAACACAAAGAAACAAAAAAAATCTTAACAATAAAATAGCAAGAGGGAGCCCAACTCAGGCACTCTAGGTAAACTAAAGGTAACCCAGAAATTAAGCTGGATATTTCTGTCCTATTTTGATTTCAAGATGTTTAGTCCACATACGTCAATTTGGCGAGAAAGAATTAAATTCCACGAAGCGCAACAAATGGTTAGTGAGAACATAGGAGAGTGGTTCGTGCGAATAAAAACCTTAGCAGTAAACTGCGAATTCGGAAGCCAATTACCGACGATGATGAAAGATAAATTCGTTACCGAGCTCAGAAAGGGTAAAATATTGGACAGGTTGTGTGAGGAAGAAGCCACGAAGTCTTTGGAAGATTTGGTAAGAATAGCAACCCAAAAAGAATCGGCAATCACAGCCATCGAAGAAGTTCATCAAGTATCAAAATGGCCACCACGGTATGGAGCCGGAAGTGGCGTTGAACAACGTCAGCCAATGGAAAGGCAGAGGACTAGAATGACAGCTCAGCAACAATCGTTCCACTCGCGCGAGGATCGGAAATCATATGGGCAAAGTCAGAAGGCATTTGACAGTAAGAAAATGGCGGACGGAAGACGTCAAGGAAATGGGAATTGGTATAATAAAAATAAGGGTTGTGTGCATTGTGGTAAGAATCATAAAGGAAAATGTAAGTATGAACAGTACTTTTGTAACAAATGTAAAAATAAAGGCCATTTAGCCCAGGCTTGTAAAGAAATAAGACAGTTTAATAATTTTATGGAAAACGATCAGTATGACACTGAAGAAATTATGGACAATCAAAATATTTATGCTATAAATAAGCCAGTTCTAAATAAAGAAAATCTTTTTAAAATTGATATTATCATAGATGATAGAGTGCATAAAGTTCAAATAGATAGTGGTGCAAGTATCAGCGCTTGTAGCGAACTTACATATAAACATTATTTTAAAGGTTATACCTTGAAGGAAGATAGAACTATTTTACGTAGTTATAATGGTAAAAACTTAAACATTTTAGGATATTTTGAGTGCATAGTGAAATTTAATAGACAGACTCAAAAAGTTAGATTTTATGTACATTGACTGGCTAGTTGGATATATCCAGTGCCATTGAGACATAAACACACACACACACACACACACATACATGTCTCCACATAATTATTGGGACACACATATAAACACCTACTATCGAGGTCTTGGAAGTTGCATATGACAGCGTGTAGAGAACGCTGAGCTCATTACGTACCTACAATTCGTTTTTCGATACACACCACACAACTCGTTTTATAATGGCTAAAAGAATGTCCCGAATATTATTTTAGAGGCTTGTTTTCTGTGTTAAGGCCCGATAAACTGATACACTTTTGTGTGTAGGCCCCGATTATTCTGTATAGTACGCACAATGTGTATAAAGACCCGATAAATTCTTAAATAATTGCATGTTCCGAATATTATGTTTGAGGTCAATTCTGTGTGAAGACCCGATAACTAATACACAATAGTTGTGTGTACAGCCCCGATTATATGATTCGAAGTGCAATTTGTGTGAATACCCGACAAGTTGGTAAATAATGGATTATGTGCCGATTATTAGGTTTTTATGCTCACTCTGTGCGACAACCTGATAAATGGATACACACTTGTTTGTACACTTGATTTAAAAAAAACTGGTACACTTTCTTTTAGCTATGTAAATCATTCGTTCTTTGATTGATATTAATAATCTTACAAATGTCACTTTGACGTTAATCAGTGGCGTCATTATTAAAAATGGTTCGACATCTAACAGATATTCAAAAATTTCGAATTGTTTCTAAAATTGAAGATGGTTGGTCCATAAGAAGACTTACTGCTGAATACAATGCGAGTAAAACCACGATAATGAGTGTTAAAAAACAATGGGAAACCAACCAAACGGAATCCCGTAAAGTTGGTTCCGGTAGGTCCAGAAAGAGCAATAATCAAGAATATGAAAATCTTATAAATTACCTAAGAGAACACCCTTTTCAGACTGCAGTAAATGCAATTCCAGAGACAAATTTCCCTGCAGAAGAATAAAACTACAAAGCGACTTGAAGAGTTGTTCAGCGGCTAAAAAATACAAACTTTCAGAAGAAAAGAAGCAGGGCTGGATTATTTTTGCACTGAACTATATAATCAAAACAAAGAGTTGCTATTAATGCTCAAGGGGAGGAAATAAAATCTGACATAATGTCCATTAAGCTAGGCATACCGCAAGGGAGTATAATGGGACCGATTCTTTTTATTATTTATATAAACAGCTTAGCCAAAAGTATAAATTCTATAAATTGCTGTATGACAAACTATGCAGATGATACAAATTTTCTAATATTTGCTCAAACACTGCCATGCATAATAACTCATTCCAATAAATTAATGTTAGATGCAGAAAATTACTTTCAAGCCAACAAGTTAATATTAAATCGTGAGAAAACAAACGCAGTCTTGTTCGTACCATGTCACGCAGGCTATGACCGCTCAAATAAAATAACAATTAACGACTCCAAATTATCATTGAATGATAATACTAAATTTCTGGGTATGTATATAGATGACACTCTTTCATGGCAAGAAAATGTAAACAATGTATGCAAAAAAATAGGTAAAGCTTCTCATAGTATTAGAGTCATATCGAGGTACGTAAACCCCCAAACATTAAAAACAGTTTATTATGCAAACTTTGAATCGTGTATGCGCTATGGAGTAATTTTCTATGGAAATGCAAGCAATGTTAACAGAATTTTCATTATACAGAAAAGAGTGGTAAGGATTATGTTTTAAGCTCGGTTTTGAAACTTGTAGAGGTAAATTCAGAGCAAACAATATGTTAACATTTTATGGTATTTACATTCAGGAGTGTCTAATATTTTTCTTTAAAAATAAAGATACCACATTCAAAGGTTGCGTATCCCATCATCAACACAACACACGAACTGTAGATTACATTTATCCTCAGCATCGCCTTACAGTCACAGAAAAGGGTGCACATTATAGTTGCATTAAATTTTTCAACAATCTTCCGCTACACATTAAGCAAACAAATACACTGCAAGGATTTAAGAAAAAAATACATAAGCTCTTAATTGAAATGGAACCGTATAATATATATGAATATTTTAGTTATAGAGAATAATATTCATATCTGCAAATAGATAAATATACATATATAAATATATTACTCCTAATTAGTCTCCATGTACATGTTTGTAATATTTTGATTATTTTTTAGTTATTAGGTACACAGCTGTTAAAATAGAGAAATGTTTATGTGGGTATTTTGGGTATATGTATGTTGTAGTATATATATTTTTTTACATGAATCTCAGTTGTTTTGACGTCTATTTCATTTTATTGTTGTTTATACACTTTACCTTGGAATAAAGATTATTTGATTTGATTTGATTTGAATGATGAAAACTTCTGGGGACAAGTTATCTTTTCTGACGAAAAGGTTTTTAAATCCTGTAACGATGGACATGTTCGCGTATATAGGCCTCCTTCCACTAGATATGATGAAAAATATACTTTCGATCCACAAACGTCAGGGAAGTTTTCAGTCAATGTCTGGGCTTGGATGAGCCTAAATGGGTTAGGTGTGTGTTGGAACAGTGGTGGTCATCTCAATTCCATTAAATATATTGAAATATTAGTCATTATGTTGCCATCAGTTATAGAGGTGTTTCCGGAAAATAATCTTATTTTCCAACAAGACAACTGCTCCATACATACGGCCCATCGTGCCAGGCAATGGTTTCTTAATAAAAACATAGAGTTGTTACCGTGGCCATCTAAAAGTCCGGATTCAAATCCAATTGAAAATGTTTGGGGACTAATGGTGAAATATATAGGAAAATTAAATAACCATCCAAACAATGCCCAAGAATGGGGTCGTTGCAAGTATTTTTTTTTATTGCATATTCTGAAAACATAATGAAAAATATTAGACCCATGTTTTTTGTTTTTTTTTTTTGTTTGCATGCGTTTTAAGGGTGTAAATTAGCATGAAAGTTTGGTCTGTGGCTCTTTAAACCCTTTAAATTATAACGTAGAGAGGGAAACGTCGAATAACTCTGAAAATAGTCGGAACTTACCGATCTATCCGTGCCCGTTCCTGTCATTCAAAAACCTGGCGGCCGAACGTGGACCATGACCTAGGACTACGTGTCTATCAATAATCGGGCGCTACCGCGTCAGCGTTTTCAATTTATGACGTAGCGGGGGCAAAGGAATTCTGCTGACGGCGCGCTTTATTTTAAATTGGTGTAGTTTAAGTTTTGGGCAATAGTTTGGCCATTTCATGTAACACAGGGCATTAGCAAACCCACAGTTATATTTTCCATACAAAAGCAGTCTCAATTTCGATATAGTGCAACGACCTCATTGAAAGGAATAATTGAAAACGCTTGGGAGAGCTTGTCGCATGAAGTTGATCGACCTTGCAAGAAATCTGATTTTGTCCATGCCTGCAAGATTTCAGGCAGTTTTAGACGCTAATGGAGCAATGACAAAATATTAGTTAATTCTGTATTACGTAGTTGAAGATCATTTATTTTATTTTTTTATTATATTTTTATGGTCAGTTGGCATTGTTTACATTTTTATTTATCATTATTCAGTTAGTATTTTAATTACAACCATTAGTACAACGTAACAATTTATTTTTAAACAATAATATGGCAGGCTTTAAAATGTTTTGAAAAAGTTATTTTCTAATTATTTAAAAAAATTCCATTTGAATAAAATAAAAAAGAAAGTTTTAATAAGTTTAAAAACACTAAGAAAACCGGTCTCCTCCAAAAAACCCAGGTCCGGAGTAAATTACTTCTTCTCCACCTCCCTCTCGACATGCCCGACCAGCCCTATTTACAGACATATGCACACAACTAAACTATTAATTCCATTCCATATTCTAATATGGCATTTCTGCGCTCCATACGAAGTCTATGCCGATTATGGATTTGCTTTTAAGATAGTCGGGAGCGGTATAAAAAATCTAACTTTCTTATTGAATATCGTGCACATTTCATATTTTATAGCCATTTCTGCGCTCCGTAGAAAGTTAATGCCAATGGCGGATTCATTTTTCCGAGGGTCGGAAGCGATATAGATCTAACTTTCTTATTGAATATCGTGCACATTTCATATGTGCACGATCTCATTAGCATTGCCTCGCCGCTCCAGGCGACTGGAAAGAGAATCTGCCAAACTCATTTATTTCTATGGACAGAGGGAATAATGTATCAAAATATGAAATATGCACGACTCTAAAGAAGAAAATTACATTTTCTACACCACTCCCGACGATGGGATACTGAATATGCCAATAACATTAACTTCGTACGAATAGCAGACACGTCATCTTAAAATATGAAAGATGCTTCTAGTAAGATAGTTAGATTTTGCTTACCACCTCCGTCCCTCGAAACGAATTCGTAACCGACACTGACTTCGTATGGACCGCAGAAATGACATTAAAATATTAAATGTGCACGATGTGCGATAGAAAAGTTGGACTTTATATACCGCCCTCGACCATTGGAAAAACGTATCCTCCATTGGCTATCTTAATATGGACCGCATAAATGTCATATTAAAATATGAAATGTGCACGATATTCAATAAGAAAGTTAGATTTTCTATACCGCCCCCGACCCTCGGAAGAACGAGAATCCACCATTGGCTTAAACTTTGTATGGACCGCACAAATGTTATATTAAAATATGAAATATGCACGATATTCAACAAGAAAGTTAGATTTTCTATACCACCCCCGCGACCCTCGGAAGAACGAATCCGCCATTGGCATTAACTTTGTATAGACCGCACAAATGTTATATTAAAATATGAAATATGCACGACATTCAATAAGAAAGTTAGACTTTCTATACCGACCCCGCGACCTTCGGAAGAACGAATCCGCCATTGGCATTAACTTTGTATGGACCGCATAAATGTTATATTAAAATATGAAATATGCACGATATTCAATAAGAAAGTTAGATTTTCTATACCGCCCCCGCGACCCTCGGAAGAACGAATCCGCCATTGGCATTAACTTTGTATGGACCGCACAAATGTTATATTAAAATATGAGATATGCACAATATTCAATAAGAAAGTTAGATTTTCTATACCGACCCCGCGACCCTCGGAAGAACGAATCCGCCATTGGCATTAACTTTGTATGGACCGCACAAATGTTATATTAAAATATGACATATGCACGATATTCAATAAGAAAGTTAGACTTTCTATACCGACCCCGCGACCTTCGGAAGAACGAATCCGCCATTGGCATTAACTTTGTATGGACCGCATAAATGTTATATTAAAATATGAAATATGCACGATATTCAATAAAAAAGTTAGATTTTCTATACCGCCCCCGCGACCCTCGGAAGAACGAATCCGCCATTGGCATTAACTTTGTATGGACCGCACAAATGTTATATTAAAATATGAGATATGCACAATATTCAATAAGAAAGTTAGATTTTCTATACCGACCCCGCGACCCTCGGAAGAACGAATCCGCCATTGGCATTAACTTTGTATGGACCGCACAAATGTTATATTAAAATATGAAATATGCACGATATTCAATAAGAAAGTTAGACTTTCTATACCGACCCCGCGACCTTCGGAAGAACGAATCCGCCATTGGCATTAACTTTGTATGGACCGCACAAATGTTATATTAAAATATGAAATATGCGCGATATTCAATAAGAAAGTTAGATTTTCTATACCGCCCCCGCGACCCTCGGAAGAACGAATCCGCCATTGGCATTAACTTTGTATGGACCGCACAAATATTATATTAAAATATGAAATATGCACGATATTCAATAAGAAAGTTAGACTTTCTATACCGACCCCGCGACCTTCGGAAGAACGAATCCGCCATTGGTATTAACTTTGTATGGACCGCACAAATGTTATATTAAAATATGAAATATGCACGATATTCAATTAGAAAGTTAGATTTTCTATACCGCCCCCGCGACCCTCGGAAGAACGAATCCGCCATTGGCATTAACTTTGTATGGACCGCACAAACGTTATATTAAAATATGAAATATGCACGATATTCAATAAGAAAGTTAGACTTTCTATACCGACCCCGCGACCTTCGGAAGAACGAATCCGCCATTGGCATTAACTTTGTATGGACCGCACAAATGTTATATTAAAATATGAAATATGCACGATATTCAATAAGAAAGTTAGATTTTCTATACCGCCCTCGCGGCCCTCGGAAGATCGAATCCGCCATTGGCATTAACTTTGTATGGACCGCACAAATCTCATATTAAAATATGAAATGTGCACGATATTCAATAGGAAAGCTAAAAAATTTCTATAGCACCCCCGTCCCTCGGAAAAACGAATCTGATATTGGTTTTAACTTTGTATGGACCGCAAATATGTCATTTTAAAATATCACGAATCCGTAATCGGCATTGACTTCGTACGGACCGCAGAAGTGACTTATTAAAATATAAAATATGCACGATATTCAATAAAAAAGTTAGATTTTCTATACCGCCCCCGCGACCCTCGGAAGAACGAATCCGCCATTGGTATTTACTTTGGACCGTACAACTATCATATTAAAATATGAAATGTGGACGATATTCAATAGGAAAGCTAAAGAATTTCTATAGCGCCCCTGTTCCTCGGAAAAGCGAATCTGATATTAGTATTAACGTTGTATGGACCGCAAATATGTCATATTAAAATATCAAATGTGCACGATTTTCAGTAAGAAAGTTAAATTTTCTATGCCGCCCCCGAGCCTTAGAAAGACGAATCCGTAATCGGCATTGACTTCGTATGGATCACAGAAGTGACATATTAAAATGTGAAATGTGCACGATATTCAATAAAAAAGTTAAATCTTCTATACCGCTCCCGACCCTCGGAGTAACGAATCCGCCATTGGCATTAACTCTGTATGGTTCTCAGAAATGACACATTAAATTATTAAATTTTCAATTTTCAGTAAGAGAGTTAGATTTTATATACCGCCCCCCACACTCACAGGAACGAATCCGATATTGGTTCTAACTCTGTATGGACCGCAGAAATGTCATGAAAATATGAAATGTATACAATTTTCAGTTAGAAGGTTAGATTTTATATACCGCGCGCGACCTTCGTAAAAACGAACCTGCCATTGGCTTTAACATTCTATGGATCGCAGAAAAGTCATATTAAAATATCGAATATGCGAGACATTCAATAAGACGATTTTCAGTAAGAAAGTTAGACTTTCTATACCGTCCCCGACCCTCGGAAAAACGAATCCGTAATCGACATTAACTTTGTATGGACCGCAGAAGTGACATATTAAAATATGAAATGTGCACGATATTCAAAAGGAAAGCTAGATTTTTTATATCGCCCCCGGCTCTAGGAAAAACGAGTCCGCCATTGGTTTCAACTTTGTATGAACCGCAGAAAAGACATATTGAAATATAAAATGTGCGGGATTTTTAGTAAGAAAGTTAGATTTTCTATACCGCCCCCGTCCCTCGGAGAAACGAATCCGTAAACGGCATTGACTTCGTATAGATCTCAGAAATGACATTAAAATATAAAATGTGCACGATATTCAATAGGAAGATAAAAAATGTTGTGCCACCCCAGACGACCGGAAGATCGAATCTGGTAATGTAATTTGTTTTCCTGGGACTTATAGAAGATCATACTAAAATATGAAATCTGTATGATACAGATTTCAGCAATTAAAAATTAAAAAGTATTTGGGATTTATTGCTACCAGAGTAGCTCGGCTTAAAACCACTTCACTTCTGAATTCGGATAGGTAACACACACGAAAATAAATTATCGGTACTCTACCTGTACACTTATGCTAAAACCTGGAAAATCGTTAAATATTATTTTGAAACGAGTAAATAAATGCCCACAACAACAGATTCTCTGTAAAAAACTGATAAATAAATCTGACAACTTGTCGGGACATCACACACAGTTAAAGTTTCAACAGGTAGTCGAAGGTGGCGCTAGCAGGCGACTGCAAGACGAGACCCCGTACTTATCTGAAAACAAGAAAAAAGATGCACACATGCACAGTGGACACTTATTGGGTCATTTTAAAATTTTATGCTCTGAAGGTTATTCGACATCAACGGAGCTCATTGAACATGTTCTGGGCTGTCGGGTCTTGTGTATGGCCCGACAATTCGAACCGGCCCGATAATTAAAGTCCAGGCATGTGGTATGGCCCCCTAATTATGTAGGCACATAAGCACACACACAGATTTTATGTAATACCTAATGGAGGTCCGATTATTATCGGTAGAAACTTTTTGTTGGACTTTAAAATTGAATTTAAGGTTATGAATTCTATTTTAGTGAATAAAGAAGTAGATGTTTTAATAGGAAAATATAAACACATTTTTAGTGACAAACCAGGTTTATTTAAACATGCTACTGTTTCGTTACAGCTGAAACCCCATGCAAAACCCATATTCTGCAAACCCCGAAATGTTCCATACGCTTATAAGAAAATGCTGGACGAGGAGTTGGACCGCTTGGAAAGTGAGGGCATTATAGAGAAAATACAGAATAGTGAATGGGGGACACCATTGGTGGCGGTACCCAAGACAGACGGGAAACTGCGACTATGTGGAGATTTTAAGGTCACGCTGAATAAACATCTGGAACAGGTGATATATCCAATACCAGTAGTAGAAGATTTATTTGCGAAGCTTTTTCAAGGTGAGAAATTCTCCAAAATTGACTTATCACAAGCTTATGCACAATTTCAGTTAGATGAAAGGTCACAAATGCTATGCGTTTTAAGCACGCATAAATCACTATATAAATGCAAGAGAATGCCATTTGGCATCAGTCCGGGTGCAGCAATCTGCCAAAGCAACATTGAACAGCTTTTTATCGGAAATGATAATATTTGTGTATTTTTTGACGATATTGTCACGCAGGAAACAGCCAAATCCGGGAAAGTCGCAAATGTTTGTATAAATTAAATATATTCGACCCTAGTCCATATTAAATAAAAAACAATTAAATAATTTCAATGCCAATTAGTAGAATTGTTTAATAATAAAACACAAATATATATAAACATAACATTGACCGTTATCTAAATAAACAAGTATATAATAATCAAAACAAACGAGGCTCTTGGTTCTTTTTAATTAATTGAGTTTCGACGTTAGTGTCGACAGTCAGTCTTAGTTTTGGGGCCCTCATCTTAGGATGTGGGGCCCAGGCCCTTCAGGCAGTTTTAGTGATCTCCACCCGGGAGATCACTAAGTTAAGTGAAAGTGACACCTTTTCCTCCCCACTATGTATATTGGTAGGATTGTTTAAATTTTT
Organism: Stenurella melanura; assembly: GCA_963583905.1. Lineage (NCBI taxonomy): Eukaryota > Metazoa > Arthropoda > Insecta > Coleoptera > Cerambycidae > Stenurella > Stenurella melanura. The sequence continues at coordinate 98,185,611 of OY757310.1, read as the reverse complement.
ATATGTTCTATCTATTTTTGTATTGTTGATTATTTGTATCTGTTGTTTGTTTGTTATCCCTTAATGAAGGTTTTAATAAAACCATGTAAATTCTTAAAGTGCTCCTTATTAACACACACTCTCCAGAAAACCCCCAGCCACGTAGGGCGTAGGGCACATGGGTTAGGGCCCTCGCCCTTTTTCAGCGTGACAATATTTTGGTAACCGGAAAGGACGATGAATCACATCTTAAAAATTTAGAGTTGGTATTTAAAAAATTACGAGACGCAGGCCTAACGATTAAAGAAAACAAATGCAAATTTTTCCAAGACCAAATCGAGTATTTGGGACACATTATAAGTAAAAACGGTATTAGAAAGTCAGAGGAAAAAGTTAAAGCGATAGTTAGAGCCCCAAGGCCAACCGATAAAAGTCAAGTTAGGTCCTTTATCGGCTTAGTAAATTATTATAGTAAATTTATACCAAATATTTCTACGTTACTGAAACCTATTTACGATTTACTAAAGAAAGATCAGCATTTCAGGTGGATCGAGCAGAGCGAGCAAGCATTCATAAAAATAAAACAGGAAATAGCAGAAGATGTAGTGCTAGTTCACTACAATCCAAATTTGCCTCTAGTATTGACGACGGATGCAAGCAACTATGGCGTAGCGGGAACCTTAAGTCATATTTTTGAAGACGGAGTGGAAAAACCAATAGCCTGTGTGTCGAGAACGTTGATGCCATGTGAAATGAATTATAGTGTGGTCCAAAAAGAAGGATTAGCAATTTACTACTCGGTAAGAAAATTCGAAAAGTACTTAATAGGCCGGAAATTTATTCTAAGAACGGATCAGAAAAGTTTGACAACGATTTTTGGGGAGAATAAGCAGCTCCCAGTTATGCATGCCAATAGATTACAGAGGTGGGCAGTGTATCTATGTGGATTTAATTATGAGATTCAATATAAAAGGGAAGAACAATCAGATGAGTGATTTCTTATCAAGAGCCCCATTAAAGGTTCATATGACAGATTTGGAGTACGAAGGAAAGGGAGAGTACCTTAACCTGATCAAAAGTAGTGATGAATGGCCTATCGATAGTGACAAGGTAAGGTTAGAGACAGAAAACGACCCAGAACTTAAGGAAATTATAAAATACATGACTATCAGTGGATGGCCCAATAAAATATCAGAAAAAGAGCAGCCATATTATTTAAAAAGAGAAGAATTGTCATACGAGCAAGGACTGTTGATGTGGGGCCACCGAGTGATCATACCATTCAAACTGAGGCAGGAAATGCTAAAGCAGCTGCATACTTCACATCTAGGCATGAACAAAACCAAAAGCATGGCAAGAAACTACCTTTATTGGCCAAGAGTAGACGAGGACATAGAAGAAATGATCTCAGCTTGTAAGCCTTGTCTCGGACAACACCAAAACCCACCGAAGGCAACCTTAACCCCTTGGGAAACAGAAGGACAACCGTGGCGGAGATGTCACGCGGATTTTTTGTACTTGAACGGTAAAAACATTTTAATTATTATTGACGCTTTCAGTAAATACCCAGTAGTATATGTAATGAATATGATGACAGCGTGGGACACTGAAGAAAAGTTGAGGGAACGCTTTGCGATGTTCGGGCTCCCTGAAATATTGGTAACTGACAATGGAACGCAGTTCGTAGCTAAAGAACTTAAATTATTTTATCAAAGAAATGGTATACGTCATGTGACTACACCAGTTGGACACGCGCAGAGTAACGGCCAAGCGGAGAATGCAGTAAAGACTTTTAAGGCCAAATTGAAAGAAGCTTTAAGCGACTTAGAAAATAAAAATATAAAATTAACGACCTTGATTTCCAGATATCTATTAGCGTACCGGAATGCAGAGCATGGAACTACAAAAGAAACTCCTGCAAAGTTGTTGTTTAACCGGAAGTTAAGAGATCGTTTTGAATTGCTAGCGCCAAGAGCGGAGAAACCTGTTACTCAAGCAGCGACCAACATTCAGAGAAGTCAGGAGTACCAGAGAAGACACTACAATTCAAGGAAAAGGAGGACTTTGTGTATCGGCGACTTAGTCATGGCCAAAGACTATCGAAGGGCAAACAGACAAGAGTGGTCGCCAGCGATCATTACTAGGCAAATAGGCAAGTCCACGTACATGTGTAAACTAGACGAAGACGGCAGAATATGGAAACGTCATATCAATCAGCTTATAAGGCGGACGCAGGACAATAAGCGAGGAGCAGAATTTTGCAAAGGGGGTGGAAGCTCACATACACCGCAAAACATCAATCGTTATGACAAGCCAAGTCCACGAACAGCTTATAGGCCAAGGATCGTAAGTATTAAACTTCCCAATGCACACAAACCCACGGAATCCGCGTCCAACGGAAGTGCGAGTACAGACTTGAGTGAAAACGGGTTGATAAACTCGGAGTCAGCAAAGTTAGACAATTTTAGTGCAAATAATAAATTAAACGAGACGTTAGAAAACAACATGCAAACTAACAATGACTCAGATCACAATTCAGATCACAGTTCTAATAGTTTTGTTTCCTTTGACAGCTCACACGAGGGACAACCAGTAGAAGACTTGGAGGACAAGACGCAGCAAAGCCAACGTACGAGGAAGATGCCGTCACCAGGAAAAGAGATCAGCCAGACCAGTAGTCCAGAGCGGGGAGGTAGCAGGACCCATTCGCAACCCCCAGATCAGGAACAAGAAATTCGGCGAAGTACAAGACTTCGCAAAGAACCTCAAAAGTATAAAGACTATGTAGTTGACAAATATAGCGATAGTCAGACTTAAATGTAGATGTATAATCTAGTGTATAATGTATAATTTAGTTACCCCTACCAAAAAAAAAATTGTATAGCTTATATTGGTGACACCCCTTCGGATAAGATTAAGTAAGACCGAATTATGTAATTAATTAATTCAAAGTTGTAGACAGGAGGTACATTGAACTTACAGGAAGCGATAGGGTTCATAAATTAAGCCGATGGGCTCAATCTAAGAAGGGGGGTGTAGAGTCATGCGCACAGGCGCAGGGTAGGAAGGTTGGTAGGGGACAGAGGCAGTCTGGTTATGATCGCTATAGCGGAAGGTCGCGAAATTGTAACGTAATAAGAGAGTTAATGTCTATGGTTACTAAAATAAAAGAACTAAAGTAAGCGTATGTGTTTCAATCAATGTTAGAAACCCAACACTCTCGACAAGGCATTCCTCGAATATTAATAACGGATAGAGGTCCAGAGTTTTCTAGTCGATTATTTAAAATATTTGCAAAACAATGGGAGTTTGACCACCAAATGTCTTCTCCAAGGTATGCACAAGCTAATGGAGCGGTAGAAAGACAGATTCAGACTGTAAAAACAACATTAAAAAAATGTAAAACAGACAACTCCGATCCTTATTTAGCATTATTGGCTTTTAGAAATACACCCCTTAACGGTGAAAATTCGCCAGCAAACATTTTACATAACAGAAATTTACGAGAGTTGTTGCCAAAACTAAATTCACATTTCCAACCCAAACGAAAACATGATAAGTTTCTTGACGATGCCCAAATGAGGCAAAAATTTTATTATGACAGAAAAGGTGTAAAAAATGTTGACGATTTTAAAAATAATGCGAAAGTATTAATTCAATATACTTTTGGTAGTAGTTGGAAACCAGGTATAATTTTAGAAAAAGTAGGTATAAGATCCTATAAAGTAAAAACGGAAGATGGCTCAACACTTATAAGAAATAGCAGATTTTTAAAGTTAATCAAGCAACAGAGTGTAACGGGTCCATTTTATTTCGCGTAATAAGGAGATTAATTTGGTTAAAATACTTATTTAAATCGATAATTAATCTTAAAAGTTACCTTAAGCCAACCCTGGCATGGTATCTTCCCGCGAAGATGCATTGTTAATTTTTAAAAATCGTTCTATACGAAGCGCTCCCTTCAGGAGAGATAGAAAGTAGCGTTCGGGAAGGGAGGCAATTAGACGGATTCGAAAAGAGATATCCAACGACGAGGTTGTAAGAATTATTCAACTGGTTGGGTTTTTACAAATTTGATAAGTATGGTGATTAAAACCTGCTAGCTTCTGCAAAGTTATTACTATCATAGATAGTGTCAATGTTTTGTAATTTGTTGAATTAAGTAGTGAGTGCCTAGAACAGAAAAATCAAACTGTAAGTAGCATTTTCACTACATTTGTTCCTGTTTTGGTGACGGCCGCCATAATTAACGGCGTCTAAAAACGTTTGTATTACGTTTCCTGTTTTAATTCCTTGCAGGTTTGGAACGTGAATTAAAAAGTTCCAAACATTATTTCCTGTGTTGGAAATTAATGGTTTTCTTCAAAGACAAACTGTTATTAGTGCATTCATCGCGACATCGTTGCAAACTTTTTATTTCAAGTGCCGCGTCGTAAGACTTCCCTTTAGTGCCGAAAATCCATGTTATTTCGGTAACGAACTATCGATATTGTATTTGTCGGGTTTTCTATGTAATTATATTACTGAGATTAAGATTTTTGTACCATTTTATTGTTTAGTAACGTTTATATTAGTTTATTCATTTCGCTTGGATCTGGCCAGACGCATTTCATGTAATAGGTACCTATATTTTGCATATTTTCAGTCTACTGGAAGTCAGTATTGCCTTTCAGCATATTTGTTTATTTTCCTATATGAAAATCTATATTGTAGGCAGAAGGACCTCGGTCAATAGCCTGTTGAATCATTTTTAGTTCAATAAATTCATTTATTATTATTATTATTATCTATATTGTTTTATTGTGTTTTAAACAAAGGATGTTTTGTGATTCGCCTACCCCTGTGATCTCATGCTCTTAAGTTAAATAGAGTCACTTATTATAACTTTGTTTTATTTATTTTTTTTATATTTTCAGGTTCCTTTAACTTTCATATACTAACTTAAATATTAATATTTTAAAGGGGTTAAACCCCCAATTTAAATTAAATAAGTTATATTTTGGCTTACCCACGCGGGGCTCGTTTTTTATGGAAACTAATTTCATAAAACGAACACAAAACGCTTTTGTTTAATAATTGTATATTTTATGTCTCTTTCAGAAATTTATTTCGATATTTTGTGTTTGTTACTTTATTTAGGGTGTTTATTTGCGAAAGCAAGCAGGTACGCGTTTTTTGTATAGTGTTTACCGAGTAGTCCAGGCAATAAATTCCTTAACCGTGACTCATGCTTTGAAGTTACTGCAGTAAATTACATTTTTATGGTTTGATATTTTGTGGCTTGAGATAGCAAATATATTTTGTTCTCAAAACAAAGTCCTAGAGTATTTTGGTTAAATTAATCTTTTAGTAGAAATTTATTATACAGTACGTTATATATTATTTGGGGCTTTAGAAAAATAATAAGTAAAATGGAGCCAAACGATTTATTGACTACAGAAATAGTTTTTGAGCTATGCTCAAGGGAAATAGAATCGGAAAGTACACAATTATTGCGGCGCGCTCAGTTACGGGGTGCATTATTGAAAGAAAAAGAAGGTTTTAAGTATACGGTGAAAAATGATTTTGAATTCGCTACAGAAGTACAAGAAATAAATGAAACTTTGTCAAAATTACTTTCCTTGTTAACACGTGAAGATCCAGTATTGACAGAATTAGAAATACGTCGTATAGAGTCGCGTTTATTACATGTTCAGAGGCGTTGTACCTTTTTAAAACCTGAGGGTGATAATGAAAACAATTTAGTGGATAAAATTGAAAATTCCTTATTAATAATTTTAGGCCTTTTTTCTGAAACTAAAGATAATAGTTTACCTACCCCAGTGGCGTCGTCCACTATGGGGGCTTCAAAATTGTTAGATGGGTCAAATATTTCGGTTTTTGCTAAACCTATAGCTATAAATAAATGGGGAATAAAATTTTCGGGACTTTCATCAAAGGAAAGTGTTATGTCATTTTTAGAAAAAGTAAAAGAGCTTAGTGAAGCACGTCATGTTAGTGAGGAATCTCTTTTTACTTCCGCAATTGATTTGTTTTCCGGTCCTGCTTTACTATGGTTTCGAAATATTAAAAAAGAAGTTCATTCATGGGTCGAATTAGTCACATGTCTGAAACGTGATTTTCTCCCGGTGGACTACGAAGATATTTTATTAGCGGAAATTCGAACCCGAACTCAGGGTCTTTCAGAAAATGTTATTTTTTATATTATTGCAGTAGAAGCTTTATTTAATAGGCTTACTACTCCGCGTACAGAACAAGAAATTGTTAGACAAATACGTCGAAACTTAAATCCCTTCTTTACGGATAAGTTAGTACTTGCAGAAATAAATTCTTTGAGTGATCTTAAAGAGAAATGTAGAATTATACAAGAATTAAAATGCAGAAATGATAGATATCAACCTCCCCCCTCTAGAAAACAAGGTCTGCTAGGACCTGATTTAGCATGTCTTTTTTTAAGTGAATTTCCTTCTACATCCAAAATGGTATCTAGACCAACTATTTCAGCCAACTCTTTGAGTACGCTTTCGAGAATTACTTGTTGGAATTGTAAACAAACTGGACATGCTCATCGCGAATGTCCAGAACCTAGAAGTATTTTCTGTTTTAAGTGCGGTACTAAACCCAGATAGCACAAGATATTCTAAGAATAATCTGAAAATCTTCCCAAAAAATATTATTCGATTAATTATAAAAAATATCTTTAAATTATACTCTGAATAACCAAATAATTTATTATTATTTTTAGAATATCTTCTAATAAATAACTTTAGAATAATTGAAATACATAAGTATGGAATATATTTTGAATATATTTTATGAATAATTGCAAAACTTATCTTTGGATTATTATTTTAAAAATACTTCATAAAATAATATGATAAAAATATTTTAATAAGAGAAGTATAGAATATGTTTGAAATATATTTTATAAATAATTTAATAGGTTAACTTTTGACTATTAATTAGACTACTCGTGAAATCGTAGGTTTATATGGCGTGCTTCGTGCTTGACAATTTGGGGTTTGCTTGTTTTATTTCATTGTTCGTTATGTTTGCGATTATGTGCAATCAAAAAAACAATTAAAGAAGGTAAGTGAATCGATAAATTTTTTGTCTATTTAAATATATATGTATCTTGGATATGGACAAATCATTTTTGTCACGCCATCAACATCAATTAACCTAACCTAACTTTATAAAAGCTATATTTTAGCTGGTTTTAAAATGAATATTTGTTTCCGTTATTAGGAAGAAAATAGGTATTAAACTTCACTTCTTTACACAACAATCCTTTTTTTAAATATGTGTCTGTTAAAGTAGTATTATATGATAGGCAGTATTATATGCAACTGAAAATAAGCAGTACGCTTCCGATTGATCTTTGGCTAAACTTATTACTAGGTCAGTGTCACTTTTAATGTTTACATATTTTAGGTACGTAATTTATTCTTCGCTTACGCATTATTATTTAAAAAAACCAACAAATACAAAGAATGACCTACTAATCAGTTTGGAGTTATCTGTCCCGTGCTGGAATCTTAAATTCAGATGCGTATATTGTTCTGTTTTTAAAAATTTGCTCGTGGTTTATAAAGTACCATTAGCACATGTCTATAAATGAAAGTTATAGTAAAGTATTAAACAATTCTGTTTTTTTATTAACAGGTGAACAATCTGGCGAGATTGGGTGGTGGAACGTATTGAGGGTGGAGAAGATTTTTGACAAAACTTATCTCAGGGAATGTTTTAATATTATTTACTTTACATGGGCATAGAGACTGGAGAAAACCTTTGGAGATTCTATTTTATGCAATGTGATTATTGGTAAGGCTACGGTTTTATATATGCACATATTTTTTTCTGTTCTATTTAGTGTGAATGTGTGTGAGGCATTATGAAACAAAAGTTGACATATCCAATTTCTCCATACTACACTGCTTAATTGTCTAACGCTATAAAATGTATGGGTATATGTTCAATTTCAGATGCAGTTTAAAAAAATAATATTGAGGTCACTTCAAAACAATAAATTGAAGTTTATGGCTAACTAAAGAAAAGAAAGAAAAACCAGAACCGCTAGTAAGTAGTAGCCTTTGCATTCTTCAAATAAGCTAGCAGAGACCTACATGGACTGAAGTGTATATTTATTATATCATTCTTCTTCCAACGACTGAATTTACTATTTAAGTTTTGTTCCGTTATTGGAATTTTAGAAAATGTTGCGAGAGTAAATATTTAACAAATAAATCTTTAACCCAATTATTAGGAGCGTCTTATTTTGCTTTTATGTAATCTATATATTCCTTATCTAAAATATTTATAAACTGCCTGAAATGTAATTATTGTATTTTTTAAAGAATAAGTTAAAAATGTCCGTATTTGAACATTCTGTATAACAAATTATTTCAAAATGAAAATATTTGTAGTTACTTTTGTAGGTCATTTCCTAGAAAGAAACATGCGATAGGGAAATCTTTATTATTTTTGGCCATAAACTTTTTTTCTTAGCACGTGTATTTTAAAAACTATTAGACTACCCAAGTTGAACCATAACAAGACTATTACTATGAATTTTCACTCAATAATTTCAGTTTGCAAAATAGTTAGATTTAAATTTAAAGATTAGGTATGAAGTAATCTTCCTATTTCGTAGTTTTTAATCTAGCAATTTTGGAAACGAATGGAATTATTGAGTGGAAACTCTAGTAATAGTCTTGTTATGGTTTTACTTAGGTAGTCTTATAGTTTTTTAAATGTATGTAAGGAAAAAAGTAATGGTCAAAAATATTACATATTATTCTGAATTAATATAAAGATAACCTGAAAATATGATCCAAGATTAAACATAAAAATATCCTAAGAATAATTTAGTATTATGCACATATAGTTTGGGGTTAGTATAAAGATAACTTGAAAATATAATCTATGATTAACCATAAAAATATATTCTCAAACTATTCTAGATTCTCCAGAGAATACTGTGCGAATTATTCCGAAATTATTCTAAAGAGACCTATAGTTGTACCGTTTGTTACTTCTAGGAATATCCTTAAAAGATAATAATTATTTTCGTGTTATTCTAAGAATAATGAAATATTCTGTAGGAATATCTTAGGAATAACATAAGTTTATGTTTTTGCTATCTGGGAAGATAATTATAGCAATACCTGTAAAAACTGTTCGTCAAAAAACGGGCAGGCAGGTATCGTGTAGAAATCTCCCGTTTTATGCAAACCAAGCGCGATACCTGTCACATTCAATCAAAATCGGGTAAAGCAAGAAACGATTCCAGTTTCGTCTACCTCCAGTGTCGTACCTCCGACAGTGTTGTCCCCAAAAACAGCCAAATTTGTGCCTTGCAAACAAAAAGCAAATACAAACAAGGAGTCAAGTACTTCAAACAACAACAAACAAAATTAGACCAACCACAATTTAATTCTGGTAAACAGAATACATTTTCTTTTCCTTTCTTGTTTCTTCCCGTTTTACCAGAAGGTTCTCTTTTAGAATTTTCCGAAATTGAAAGCGACTTGCTTTCGTTACCTGAATTTTATTCCTTGGCTCATTGCGTCTCTGCTGATTTTCATATGGGTCAAGGTATAGCAGTACGATTTAGGGATACATTTCAGTCTAGAGACTTGCTACTCGCGCAGCAGCAAAGTCCAGGTGGTTTGGCTTACCTTATTGATAGTGAACGATTCATTTACTATTTAGTTATTAAAGAAAACTTTTCGGACAAACCTACTTATGAAACTTTGTACTCATCACTTTGTGTATTAAAAGAACATGTAATAAATAATAATGTGCAGTTTTTAGCTATTCCTAAATTAGGTTGTGGTTTAGATGGTCTGTCATGGTCCTATGTTAAGTCTTTACTGTTTTGATGTTTTTCTGATTTGGATATAACGTTGATAGTTTGTCATTTCCCTAAACAAAACACTAACGAAACTCCTCTTTCGTCTTCATCTATAGTAGATAATATTCCGAAATTAAATGATTCATTTATGCCTTCCGCTGAAGAGTGGAATAACTGGCTGACTAAAGTACGTGAGTTTTACTTGCGCTCAGTAGTATCTCCAATTTGCAGCACAATGCCAGGCGATTCTCGTCCGCACCTGGAAATTTGCATTAATAATGTCCCTACTACTGGTTTATTGGACAGTGGTGCCTCTGATACGGTTATTGGCTGGAAGGGTTTGGAATTTCTGGATGAACATCAAATACCCTATGAAATAAATAATTTACCTTTTGCTGTAACTACTGCCGATGGAGCAATTCAAGATGTTTTAGGTGAAACTGTGTTGTCATTTAGTCTTGGCAATGTGACCAAAGACATTAAGTGTTTAGTAGTTCCGGCTATCGAAAAATCATTTACTTTGTGAGTTAATTTTGGTTCTGTGTTTAATATTTGTCTAAATTTTCCTCAGAATACTTGGCCATTTCTTCCTGAAATTAATATCAGTACGATAAATGCTATTCAACCTCGTGAATCTTTGACCCTTGAGCATCAACGTATGTTGAACGAAACCATTCAACAATTTGAGAATTTGTCTTCTGAAACTCTGCATAAAGAAGTAAATGATATGTTACGATTAGGAGTAATACGACCTTCTAATTCGCCTTGGTCTTCTCCAATTTTATTAGTTAAAAAGAAAAATGGAGAATTACGTGCCTGTTTTGACGGGCGTAAATTAAATTCAGTCACCATTAAAGATGCATATCCACTTCCGCAGATAGACTCTATCTTAAACCGTTTAAGAGATTCTCATTACCTTACCTCTATTGATTTGCGTAAAGCATTTTGGCAGATTCCGTTAGAGAAATCGTCTTGTGAAAAGACTGCGTTTTGTGTACCTGGTATGGGTCTTTATGAATTTGTGGTGATGCCATTTGGCCTTTCTAATAGTCCGCAAATGCTACAGCGTACGATGGAAAGAGTTTTGGGTCCAGATTTATTAAATGGTTCTGCTTTTGTTTACTTAGATGATGTGACTATCGCTTCGTCGACGTTTGAGAGTCATATTGCTTCGCTAAAGTTGCTTAGTGAACGTCTTGCTGCGGCTGGCTTCCGCATTAATTTAGAAAAATGTGAATTTTGTAGATCTTCGCTTTCTTTTCTTGGCTTTATTATTGATGAACATGGTCTCCGGACTGATTCGGATAAAGTCTCGGCCATTGTAAATTTCCCGACCCCTACTAATACTACAGAGATTAAACGTTTAATTGGTCTAGTCTCTTATTACCGTAGATTTATTAAGGACTTTTCGACAATAGCTGCGCCAATTACTTCTCTTTTGAAAGGGCAAAAGAAAGGCCAGCCTATCGTTTGGACTGATGAAGCGGAAGTAGCCTTTGTGGAAACTAAACAAAGAATGACTACAGCTCCAGTCTTGGTTTCCCCTGATTTTACCCAACCTTTCTTTATCCAAACAGACGCGTCCAATGTGTGCGTTGGTTAGGTTTTATTTCAACGAATACAGGGTGCAGAGCATCCTATTGCCTTTGCCAGTAGAGCATTAACTTCTGCAGAACGAAAATATTCCGCAACAGAGCGTGAACTTATTGGAATTATTCATGGAATTGAAAAATTTCGCGGGTTTGTTGAAGGAACTAAGTTTACAGTGATTACTGATTGTTCTGCTTTGACCTGGTTACATCGTCTTCGAGAGCCTACAGGTCGTTTGTCCCGTTGGTGTTTACGGTTGTCACAATTTGATTTTGATGTTCAACGCCGGCCCGGCACTCAAAATGTTATTCCCGATGCCTTATCCCGAAATGTGAATTCATTAGACACAAACTCTTTAAAACCTGATGCTTGGTACCTAACTATGATTGCTAAAGTCACTAATTTTCCAGACTAGTATCCTAATTTTAAAGTTGTTAATAATTGCTTGTATAAATTTTTGCCCTCCATTTTACCTAATATTTCCAATATCTCTGATTGGAAATTAGTCGTCCCTACGGATAACCGTTTGTCTATTTTACAGCAAATGCATGATTTACCTACATCTGCCCATTTAGGAATTTCAAAAACTATGTGCAGAATACTGGAGTTTTATTACTGGCCAAAGTTAAGACAGTGAGCAGATATGTTAAAAACTGCCAAATTTGTGCGTCTCAAAAGAGCGAAAATGTGGCTCGTCCCGGTTTAATGGGTAATGAGAAAAATATTAGTTATCCCTTTCAAGCTATGTCAATGGATTTGATGGGTACATTTCCTAAGAGTAAAAAAGGAAATCAATACGTTTTGGTAGTTACGGATTACTTTACTAAATTTGTTCTAGTTCAGCCGTTACGTAGAGCCACTACAGCCCCTATAATCAAATTCTTACGAGAACAAGTTTTCCTTATTTTTGGCGTTCCCGAAATTGTTATTTTTGATAATGGTTCACAGTTTACCTCGAAAGAATTTGAAAAATTTTTAAAGTCCTTTTCTATTCCTAAAATTTGGTTTAATGCTAGGTATCACCCCCAAAACAATCCTACTGAAAGGGTTAATAGAGTGTTAAAGACGGCAATTTCTTCCTATATTACCGACAATCAACGTGTCTGGGACGAAAAACTACCGGAAATAGCTCAAGCATTGCGCCTGGCAAAACATGACACGACTGATATATCTCCCGCGTACCTTGTATTTGGCAGACATGTCTCCGTTACCGGAGATTTTTATTCTTCCGATGCTACGTCTAATGACTTTAAAGTAACAAATACCTTATTTTGGGCAGAGGAAATGTCTAAATTACCTGAACTTTATTCAGAAGTTAAAGAACGTCTGCACAAAGCCTATGAGAAAAATGCTAAGCATTATAATTTACGAAAACGACCTTTGCGTTTTGAGTTAGGCGATACTGTCTGGAAACGTACGCATTACCTATCAGATGCTTCTAAAAATTACACTAAAAAATTAGCCCCTAAATATGTCCCATGTATGGTAACCCAGGTCATATCTCCGTCAATCTATGAATTAGTAGATATGTATGGCCAACCACTTGGTAAGTGGCATATAAAGGACTTAAAACCAAATCAGTGTGACTTTGAAGAAGAATCTTCTTAAGTTTGTTTAGTATAACCTTAGTATTTTAGAATTCCTTATCGTCTTTGCATAATTTTATACATTTTTTGTGGCTAATGTTCTCATTAGTCCAGTAGCTTTTAAGCTTAGTATGTTTAGTATATCTGTAGGTGTATTAATATCTCATTTTTGAGACTTATCTTTTCGTACATTTTATCTTGTGTAAGTAGAAAATATCTTTCTTTTTCGTAAATGGTTGATGTTTGTCCTTAAAACATCTGGCGCCCTCCTTATCTTTTTCTTTTACTTTTATTTATTTTGCTTTTCTTTTTTGGCTTGCTCTATGCAAGGCCAGAGGCAAGTATATCTATCTTTATCTTTAAGTACCTTTTCATGTTTTAGTCTCTTTTCTGGCTTGCTGTGTGCAAGGTCAGAGTTAAGTTTAGTTGTCTCGGTCTGTTTTTTAGTTTTACCTTACCTTTCCTGGTTAAGCTGTGGCTTAATGCAGGGTTTTAGCTTGTCACGCGCACGATTTTTTACGTGCGTTGCGTTTGCGTTTTCTGGCTAAGATAAAAATTAGTGCCGAAGTGTTATAGTACCTTTTCCTGGCTCATTATTATGAGTGCAGGGTCTAGTTGAAAACTAGTTTACCTTTTCTTCCCCTGGCTAATAGACGTATTAGCGCAGGATGTTTACCTTTATCTTGACTAGCAAAGTCTAGTGTGAGATGTTTACTGTCTACGTTTTCTTGGCTAGTAGAACTAGTGCGAGATGTTATTATGCTTGCGTTTATCTTGACTAGCTATGTCTAGGCAAGATATCTTCGTGTTTTAGTAAGAAGATTGAAAATCTTCGTGTTGACATAGTCAACAACCTTTCATTATCTTATATTTTATCCTTCTATAATGTTCAGAACAATTATTAGATGACGCTCATTCCTTGTAACAGGGTCACTAAGAGTCTGAACATTTTGGTGTGAAGAGAGCCATATTTAAAATTCTCCCCCTTTTATGACTTCTTCTCTTTTCCCTTTTCTATCTTTGTCATTAATATGGCAATTTATATAATGTTAGTTGTACCTTAGGTTAAGTTGATTTACGTTCCCTTATCCACTATTTCTGCATTCGGTACGTAATACTACGGTTTTGTATATTATCTACTTTAAGTACCGCTCAATGAATTATTGGGATATTAAGAATTTGGTTAACTCGTGGGTTCGATTCCCATTTTCTGTATCTCCGTTTAGCTTCATTTTTGTTTTAAATAATTGTTTACATTCTCCATCTCGCTTACGTTACCTTTTTACCTACCCCTTTAGTATAAATTAAATCCCTTTTCTGTTTTGTATGTATGTTAGATGAGTGAAATCCTGCGCAGGTGTGTTAGTTTGTAATTTGTTTGGTTGTATGTTTATCTCTTTGGCTTAAAGTGTTGTCGATGAAAGCGAAGCGAATGAAGTATGTTTGAGTTAAGCTAAAGAGAAATATTTTCTTATATCTTCTTACCTCTTAAATATTTAACGGTCTCTTTCCTTAGAGGAAGTCGCCCGCTAGTGAGGAGAAGGGGAATGTAACGGGTCCATTTTATTTCGCGTAATAAGGAGATTAATTTGGTTAAAATACTTATTTAAATCGATAATTAATCTTAAATGTTACCTTAAGCCAACCCTGGCATGGTATCTTCCCGCGAAGATGCATTGTTAATTTTTAAAAATCGTTCGATATGAAGCGCTCCCTTCAGGAGAGATAGAAAGTAGCGTTCGGGAAGGGAGGCAATTAGACGGATTCAAAAAGAGATATCCAACGAAGAGGTTGTAAGAATTATTCAACTGGTTGGGTTTTTACAAATTTGATAAGTATGGTGATTAAAACCTGCTAGCTTCTGCAAAGTTATTACTATCATAGATAGTGTCAATGTTTTGTAATTTGTTGAATTAAGTAGTGAGTGCCTAGAACAAAAAAATCAAACTGTAAGTAGCATTTTCACTACATTTGTTCCTGTTTTGGTGACGGCCGCCATAATTAACGGCGTCTAAAAACGTTTGTATTACGTTTCCTGTTTTAATTCCTTGGAGGTTTGGAACGCGAATTAAAAAGTTCCAAACATTATTTCCTGTGTTGGAAATTAATGGTTTTCTTCAAAGACAAACTGTTATTAGTGCATTCATCGCGACATCGTTGCAAACTTTTTATTTCAAGTGCCGCGTCGTAAGACTTCCCTTTAGTGCCGAAAATCCATGTTATTTCGGTAACGAACTATCGATATTGTATTTGTCGGGTTTTCTATGTAATTATATTACTGAGATTAAGATTTTTGTACCATTTTATTGTTTAGTAACGTTTATATTAGTTTATTCATTTCGCTTGGATCTGGCCAGACGCATTTCATGTAATACCTATATTTTGCATATTTTCAGTCTACTGGAAGTCAGTATTGCCTTTCAGCATATTTGTTTATTTTCCTATATAAAAATCTATATTGTTTTATTGTGTTTTAAACAAAGGATGTTTTGTGATTCGCCTACCCCTGTGATCTCATGCTCTTAAGTTAAATAGAGTCACTTATTATAACTTTGTTTGTTTTATTTATTTTTTTTATATTTTCAGGTTCCTTTAACTTTCATATATTAACTTAAAAATTAATATTTTAAAGGGGTTAAACCCCCAATTTAAATTAAATAAGTTATAAGAGCAAATGTGAGGCATCTTCTCGTTATAAAAAAATCGACGTGAGAAAAAATGACACTTTAGAGGATAAGTACTCTGACTATGTATACAGGGTGTTTCAGTTAAAAGTCCCCAGGCCATTATCTCTAAAATTAATAAAGATATTTTATTTTTGTAAATGGCAGATGATTGATACCAAAGAAAGGTTTAAATAACGGTGATTAGAATTTTTCCTCAACAGCACACAGAGATGGCGCTGCGATGCAAAACTATTTTTTTATGGCTGGAACCTTGAAACATAAGTCATGTGATTAAACAATAATTTGTGAATAATTTTGATGGTATAGAGAATTTACAAAAAACAAGCCGTTTTGGAGTTACATGAGTTTCTTTCATTAATGCCAGTACACGTGAATTTTGATAAATCCCTATAATTTATTTATTATTTATTATAGAATATTGGTTACCAAACACTTTTTTTCAAGATAAGGAAAGTGATATAATACACTATCATAAAATTATGTTTACCACTTCCGGCCAAACCGGAACTAACATGATGAACCAATATCCATATGTTCCTACATATTACATTTTTTTTTTCTAATAACGCTTCTAATAAAACGGCTCCCAAAACTTAAAGTAAGTAAGACAACAAAGAAAATACACACTAATTTAGAATGGTAATGAAAAATCTACTTAAGAGATATTAGTAGGCTTTGATTTAATTTTAAGTTTGACAGTTATTAAACAAAGTTTGTAGTTGGTGCATTTCAATCATAGTTTCAAACAGAAATAGTGTACTTAGAAACAATTCAAAGCAAATTAATCCAAATAAGGTAATAAAAAAAAATTAATTTAAAAAATGGTTAGATACACCAATGAAGATAAGTTAAATATGATTTTAATATACAGTGAATGCAAAAGAAATTCCCGACAAGCAAAACGATTGTTTTGTTTACGATTTCCAAATAGACCTACACCCGATAAAAAAACATTTATCATGCTGTTTAAAAATTTAAGAAACTGGGGTAGTTTTAAGAAAACTATTCGTAACAGAAATAGGCCAGTTAGAAACGATGAAAATACAGCCTTGGTGTTAAATAGTGTTGTCAACAATCCTCAATGTTCTCTCCGGAAATTGGCATCGGAAACTAATCTGTCGATATCTTCGTGCCATAGAATATTAAAATCAAATAAATACCATCCATACAAATTAAAATTGATCCATCATTTAAGGCCTGGTGATTATGAACGAAGATTACATTTTCTAGCTGAATTTTCAGTTCTTTCTGAAGAATGCCCAAATTTTTAAAAAAATGTGCTCTGGAGCGATGAAAGCCGTTTTCACAACAACGGAGTTGTGAGTAAGCATAACTGCCGATACTGGTCACAAAATAATCCTAGATGGATGAGAATGACCCGAAATCAGGTAACTTTTGGAGTTAACGTGTGGTGTGGAATATTAAATTCATATATTATTGGACCATATCTATTCCATGGGACTTTAAATGGAAGAAAATATGAGATATTTTTGAGAAATGTATTGCCAGGATTATTAGAGACTATCCCTCATAACCAGGAGAATATTTGGTTTCACCAAGATGGTGCACCACCCCATAACTCAGTACTAGTCAAAGATTGTCTTAATGAAATGTACCCTCAGAGATGGATTGGTACTAATGGAGTAGTCAGATGGCCAGCACGATCACCTGACTTGACTCCATTAGATTTTTACCTTTGGGGGTATTTAAAAAGTGTAGTGTACATTGAACCCATCGAGGATATGGCCGATTTGTATAATAAAATATATGCAAGTGTTGCTGCTATAAATAGACATACGTTAGAAAAAGTTTGCAATGAAGAGTTACTGAAACGGTACAATATGTGTATTCATGAAGAAGGCAGAAATTTTGAACATTTAATATAATAAGTACCTACTAATAAGAAAGAAATTAGTTTAATTTCATTTTTAATAATATTTCGATAGTTTTTAAATGTTTGTTTATAAAACTTTTGTTTACGTTCTTTACTGAATTGTTAATATAAATTTAGCCCATTCTAAATTAGTGTGTATTTTCTTTGTTGTCTTATTTACTTTAAGTTTTGGGAGCCGTTTTATTAGAAGCGTTATTAGAAAGAAAAAAAAAAGTAATATGTAGGAACATATGGATATTGGTTCATCATGTTAGTTCCGGTTTGGCCGGAAGTGGTAAACATAATTTTATGATAGTGTATTATATCACTTTCCTTATCTTGAAAAAAAGTGTTTGGTAACCAATATTCTATAATAAATAATAAATAAATTATAGGGATTTATCAAAATTCACGTGTACTGGCATTAATGAAAGAAACTCATGTAACTCCAAAACGGCTTGTTTTTTGTAAATTCTCTATACCATCAAAATTATTCACAAATTATTGTTTAATCACATGACTTATGTTTCAAGGTTCCAGCCATCAAAAAATAGTTTTGCATCGCAGCGCCATCTCTGTGTGCTGTTGAGGAAAAATTCTAATCACCGTTATTTAAACCTTTCTTTGGTATCAATCATCTGCCATTTACAAAAATAAAATATCTTTATTAGTTTTAGAGATAATGGCCTGGGGACTTTCAAGTGAAACACCCTGTATATCAATGTAAATAGTAGTTTTAGGGATAACAGTGCAAACTTTATAAATATAAGTGAAAATTTAGATTATGATCAAGTAGTCGAAAACCCTAATGATAAAACTGTAACGGATACAGATCTTTGTAACAGTTCGAATGATAGCTTTCAAAGTGTAGAATCGGAGAGTTGTAACGTACAAAATACAAATTTAATTTCAGAACCAACTACTACCAAATCAGGTAGAATAATTAAAAAGCCACATTACCTTTATTTTAGATTATACAGAATAATTAAGTATTAGAAAAGTATGGGGAAAGGAGATGAAAGGAATGTGTAAAATAATAGTTGTATGTTAAGGAAATGTTTCATGTTATATACACATATTTGTATTACCATAGCATGTCATAAATATTAGGTATTATTTGTAAATTGAACCTACACAAAAGGGGAGATGTAATGTGTGTTGCCTACATATGGCACCCACATAAATGTAATGAGAACAGATTGAATAAAGCAGTTCACATCCAGCTGTCGTATTATTAACATGTGCCAAACATCACCACACTGTGCTTCAAAATAGGAGAATTCCCAAATGCACTTAAGATATCAAAGGTTATACCCATTTATAAGAAGGGATGTCCTTTAGGATCCTGGCAACTATCGGCCGATATCATTGGTGCCTATAATTTCTAACTGCTAAAATAATCGAATGGTTAATAGCAAAACAGATAGCTGATTTTTCTGAGAGTAATAGTTTCTTTGCCAATGGTCAGTATGGTTTTCGAACAAAACGTAACACAGAACTAGTTACTAAAATCTCTAATGGATTTGATGAATGTACTTATGTAGGAGTAACATTTTGCGACCTGACCAAGGCATTCGACTGTCTCTCATGACACTTATATTGAAATTAAAATATTATGGATCCAGGCATATAAGTATTAAATTAGTTCAATCGTATCTGTCGAACAGGAAACAACTAGTTCGATACAACGATCTGAATTCAGAAGTAAAGACAGTCAAATACGGAGTACCACATGGTTCAGTGCTTGGTCCACTATTATTTCTCATTTTATAAGTGGCATGACTGAGACACAGTCGAAAGCAGCATCTTGGTTTAGTGCAAATCAACTAAGTCTCAATGACGACAAAACGATGCAATGCATCTTCACTTTAAGAAATTGTCACTTCATTAATCCCTCTTCTGTTAAGTTTCTAGGAATCTATTTAGACCCCAAATTATCACGGGACCAACATATAGACCAGCTGTCAAAGAAACTGTCAAAAAATATCTATTTGTTGAGGAATTTATATCAATCAGTGAATAAGTCAGTACTGATATCAGTATACTACAGCCTCTTCCAATCACATATGGGATAAGGCTTACTGGCATGGGGACACTCGCCTCATGCAAAGCAAATATTCAAGTTACAACGAAGAGCTATAAGAATTATTAGTGGCCTAGTGTAAACATTTTTTTAATGTAGTAACATGAATAAAGAATAGAATCATCAGTCATAAAAGTGGTTGTGGATTTTAAAATGACATCTGAAACTACAAACATATTAATAAGAAAAACCGCTGCCTAAGGAATCACTACTTCCACATCCAGATCTTTCATCCAAGTCACTTTAACGGAAACATCTTGACTGGATTTGCACTCTAGTATGTGGAAATTATTGGTCATAGAATTTTAATAATATTTGGGGCAGATGTCATAGAAAAGTTTGAGGCGTTGGTTTCTACCATATACGTTAAAAATGAAGTTTCTAGTTTACCCTACTTATTTTCCCCTATTCACAACCTACCACCTCCCACCCCTTCAATGGAATCATCTCAATCAGATGTCATTACAATACATACATGTACTAACTTTCAAGTGAATATCTCAATTTTATGTTATCAATCCCATTAATATTGGAGCGGTGTGGTGGGGTTTGAAAAATATTAGAAAGAAATCTGAAGCCTTGACTTCCCAAATCCCAAATTTTTGTACTCTTCCCAGCTTGATTTACTTAATTTCCCCTATTTACCCCTATTTAACCCCCAACCCTTCAACGGAATCATCTCAAAATATAATTTAGTTCCAGATGTCGTTATAGTACTTACGTGTTTCGAATTTCAAGTGAATATCTCAATTTTATTTTATCAACCACTTTAATAATGGAATAAGGGTGGTGGGGGGTTAAAAAATATTATTAAAACATCTGAGGCCTTGGCTTCTAGGGCATATACCGAATTCCAAGTTTCTGTACTCTTACCAGCTTGCTTTACTTATTTTTCCCTATTTACCTCTACTTACCCCCTACTCCTTCAACGCAATCACAAAATATAATCTAGTTTCAGATATCGTTATAATACATACGTGTACCAAATTTCAAGTGAAAATCTAAATTTAGTTTTATCAACTCTTTTAATAAGGGAGTGGAGGTGGTGGGGGGATGGAAAACATTATAAAAAAAACCTGAGGCCCTCGCGTCTAGTATATACACCAAATCTCAAATTTCTGTACTCTTGCCAGATAGCTTTAATTATTTTCCCCTATCTACCCCTATATCAATTTTATTTTATCAACCCCTTTAATAATGGAGTAGGGTATTGGGGGGGTTGGAAAATATTATAAACAATCTGAGACCTTGGCTTCAAGTACATACACCGAATTTCAAGTTTCTGTACTCTTACCAGCTTGCTTTACTTATTTTGCCCTATATACCCCTATTTAACCCCCAACCCTTCAATGGAACCATCTCAAAATATAATCTAGTGCCAGATATCGTTATAATACATACGTGCACCAAATTTCAAGTGAATATCTCAATTTTATTTTATCAACCCCTTTAATAATGGAGTAGGGGTGGTGGGGGGTTGACAAATATTATAAATAATCTGAGACCTTGGCTTCTAGTACATACACCGAATTTAAAGTTTCTGTATTATTACCAGCTTGCATTACTTATTTTCCCCTATTTAACCCCCAACCCTTCAACGGAATTATCTCAAAATATAATCTAGTTCAACATGTCGTTATAATACATACGTGTGCCAAATTTCAAATGAATATCTCAATTTTATTTTATCAACCCCTTTAATAACGAAGTAGGGCTGGTGGGAGGGGTTGAAAATTATTATAAAAAAATCTGAGGCTTTGGCTTCTAGTACATACACCGAATTTGAAGTTACTGTACTCTTACCAACTTGCTTTACTTGTTTTCCCCCATTTACCCCTATTTAACCCCCAACCCTTCAACGGAATCATCTCAAAATATAATCTAGTTTCAGATGTCGTTATAATACATACTTGTACCAAATTTCAAATGAATATCTCAATTCTATTTTACCAACTCCTTCAATAATGGAGTAGGGGTGGTGGGGGGGTTGAAAAATATTATAAAAAAATCTGAGGCCTTGGCTTCTAGTACATACACCGAATTTCAAGTTTCTGTACTCTTATCAGCTTGCTTTACTTATTTTCCCCAATTTAACCCCCAACCCTTCATCAGAATAATCCCAAAATATAATCAAGTTCCTTATGCCATTATAATATATAAGTGTACCAAATTTCCAGGGTTGAAAAAAAATACGTTTTTTTTTTCATTTTAAACAAAAAAACAGTATTTCTTTTGTTTTAAACAGTTTTTTTTTGTTTAAAACAGTTTTTTTAAGTTTTAAATGATATGTTTAAAACAGGTTTAAAACTCTATTCAACTAGAATTAAATGATGCCAGGCACACTATGTCTGCTACTACTGCTTGATGTCAGATGGTGCTCTTAAACGGATTTTACAGCAATCTACGAATAAAATTACATAATGTGCATGCGACCACTTACCATTTGACTCATATGAGGCAGACTACAGTGTGTTTACTATTTATTTATTTATTTATTGTGTAGTGTTACTCGTGTCCGTACCCAGAGTAGCAGTGGCAGTGCCACTGGTCATAAAAAAGACAAGATTTGGTCTTATTTTGACACAATAAAAGTATACAACAAAATTGTTAGAGCAAAAGTGCAGGAAATGTAAAACCATCATGGTAGAGTTAGTTACTCGCATGAGGTTACATATTAAAAAATATATGGGCAGGGGCAGTATGGACATGAAAACTACAACAAAGCCAGTGGAAATGGAAAATCACAAGAATAAGAATAGTGAATCAGGAGCTGAGTGTTCTGATTCCAGTGTGTCGTCTTGAATTCTGACTCCTGAGTCAAAGGAATTGTGAATTTTATTTTTAAAAACATTTTGTTTTTATTGTTTTTATTTATATTTAATCAGTAGAGTTTCATTTTATTTGTTTAAGCAGGACTAAATTTGTGTACTTATTTCATATTTTATTAATTCTATTATAATATAACATAAAGTCGTTTATAGTCTGTTTATTTATGTACACTATCCTATACCATTGTGAGTTAACTATGGACCTGAACTGGTTGGAATGGACCATCATCAGCAGTTTTCCTGCTTTTCCACAAACTCCAAAATAATACATTTATTTAAAACATTGCACTGTGTTTTAAATTGGTTTTAAACAGTTGTTTAAAACATCGCATTGTGTATTAAATATGTTTTAAATATTTGTTCAAAACACAGTGCGCAGTTAAACACTTTGCTTAAAAGTTTTTGTTTTAAACATGCCAACCCTGCAAATTTCAAGTGAATACCTCAATTTCATTGTATCAACCTCTTTAATAATGGACTGGGGGGGTGGTGGGGGGATGAAAAATATTATAAAAAATTTCGTCGCCTTGGCTTGTAGTACATACAGCAAATTTCAAGTTTCTGTACTCTTACCAGCTTGCTTTACATATTTCCCCCTATTTACCCCTCAACCCTTCATCGGATATCTTCAAAAAACAATCCAGTTCCAGATCTCGTTGTAATATATACGTGTACAAAATTTCAAGTCAATATCTTAAACCGTTCCGGAGAAAACGTGCGGACAAAAAAAAGTTTCCGACAGCCACTACGTGGATGTGGAAGTAATATTTAATGTCATGAGATAATAGTCAAAATTAATGAACTTATTATCTTATTGAAGATATTAAGACGAACTTAGAAGCATACTACAAAATTATGGTTGAACAAAGTTTGAAAATGAACGAGGTGCAAAAGGGAATCGCAGAATTGAAAGAGAATAAACAAGCAGAAGCTGTCACTTGTGGAAGTAAACGTTCTCAATTAATTATTGATTTACGTATTGTTTGTACCAAGCCACAGATATATAGAAATATATACAATATATACAAAGTGGTCCAAAATTGTCTCCTGATATTTCTGTGGCTAAAAAATAATGGTAGCCTTTTATATAAACTTATTTCCGAAAATGTATAATAAGGGAGATATACCCTTTAAATGGGGAATAATAAATTTCATTTTTTTGCAATATCTTCCGACTCCCTTAAAATATCAAATTCATATTTTAAATTTAGTCATAGGCCATCTGATCACCAGTTTACATGGTAGTCCCTTCAAATTAGGAAATATTAAAGACATTTTTTCTACAGTTATGAGACCTATAAAAAGTGAAGCACTTGGGTTGTCTAGACTCCCCGCAGTTCTAAAAATGGTTGGTTTTTGAGAAATATATACATATTTATATGAATTTTAGCGTTTTTTTCGCCTTTTTCTCTATTTTGAGGAAAAGCTATGCATTTTGGTCAAAAACATCAGGAGAGCGAAGTTGTAGAGCATAAAATTCCCTATAAATTTTGTGTCTACGTTTTTGTCCGAATTCCGCATAGTTTCGCCGCTAGAGGGCGGTTATAGCACTGAAATTCATATACAGGGTGTCCCATAATTAAGTTCCCGGACGGGAACCTGTGATTCCTGAGCTCATATTGGACCCGTATAACCCAGCGTACCTTAGTCCAAAAATGTATCCCTGAGGAAGTACATCCTCACAAAGTGTGACAGAAGAAAACATTATTTTTTAATAATTTCCGTCATATTGAAGATAAAATTTTCAAGTTTTTATGGGAGCTATATATCTATAAGTACTCTATGCAAACCTGACAACAACCAAATATCTCTTGTTTCTCAATTTTTCTTCATAATAATTAATATTTGATTGGACACATTTTTTAATCGCCCTGTAAAATTACGGATTACTTGAATATTTTTGCAAAGCACTGAAAGGGCTGCAAAAAGGTATTCTTAAAAATGTTTGTAATATTAATCAAAATACAGGGAAATATCGTTCTTTCCTCCAATCGTATTAAAACATTTATTTACAATTCTAGAATAAAATGTAATAACAGAAAATTAGTTTATTCCAAAAAATGAATTAATAACAAATCTTCCACTTAACATCCACCTGTTTCAGTACAAAAATTAATACTTTTAAAATTTTGTGTAATAACGAAAAATCAAGATATATCAATGTTTCTTTGTAGGTCATAGGTGGTTGTGAAACAGAGAACCTGTCGCGTTTGAGAAACAAAAGATATCTAGTTG
This sequence comes from Stenurella melanura, assembly GCA_963583905.1. Classification (NCBI taxonomy): domain Eukaryota; kingdom Metazoa; phylum Arthropoda; class Insecta; order Coleoptera; family Cerambycidae; genus Stenurella; species Stenurella melanura. The sequence goes on along the minus strand of OY757310.1, from coordinate 98,160,894 downwards.
CTATCAATCTTACATAGAGTACTTATAGAGATACAGGTCCCATGAAAAATGAAAATTTTATCTTCAATATACGGAAATTGTTCTCACTTTAAGAGGATATACTTCCTCAGGGATGCATTTTTGGACTAAGGTCAGTTGGGTTATTCGGGCCCAGTATGAACTTAGGAAGCATAGGTTCCAGTCCGGGAACTCAATTCTGGGACACACTGTATATGTACATATATGTATAAGGCCAAAAATTTAAGAGAAAACCCAACCTACCATAAAATATCTTTAAGCAGAGACAAAACTCCAAAGCAAATTGAGGAGTATAAAAATTTAAAAATCACTATGATGCAGCGAATGCAACAAGGAGAAAATAATCTAAAAATTAAGTACTTCAATGATATACCGAAAATCGTTAAAATTGTACCTATCTCAAAAAACTAATAACAACTCCCTTCACTAGGGATGCGCGAACACTAGAGTATCAACCTTCACACTTAACGCGTGTAAATCATCCGGATAAAATAACAGAAACGATAAGCAATCTTCAAGTACTACACCAAAACATACAATGCATAAAAAATAAGGTATTAGAAATAGAACTTTTCTTAAACATGGAAGCTGAGAAACCAGAAGTCTTATGTTTTACTGAGCACTGGCTGAAACCAGGAGAAGAGAATTTTGTAAAACTAAGTGGATACGAAATGATCTCGTCATATTCAAGGAAGGAAATGATACATGGGGGAGCGTGCATCTACATCAAGAAGAAATTAAATTTCGAAAAAGTTAAATGCATAGAAGACAATAGTGTCGAGGGACATATAGAGTGTGCATGTGTACAAAATAGGGAACTTAAACTGATTATAATGTGTATATATAGAACAAACTTAGGAAATTTTGAGGTATTTATGGAAAAGTTAGAGGAGAGTATTGAGTTAATTCAGTGTAATTATAGAATGCATAAGTTGGTTTTATGCGGAGATTTCAATATTAATCTATTGGAAAAAAATAATAAAACAAAAGGTTTCTTAGACTTACTGAATACATATAATTTGTCCCAAACAATTTTCGAACCTACCAGAGTAACAAAGAAAACAGCTACACTTTTAGATAACATTTTTACTGATATTGAGAAGTATGAAAGCAATGTTATATATTCAGCTTTATCAGATCATCACGCCCAAATTTTAACTTTAACTCATGAACATAAAAGACAAGCCATTAGAAAAAAAAACAGTTTACTAAAAAAAGAGTGTTTTCAAAAACCAAGCTTTAACAATATCGGACTGAATTACAATCAGTAGCGTGGGATAAAGTTTTAGATACAAACAATGCTAATATAGCTTATGACATTTTGCTAAATGAACTACAAGGTCTTATGAACAGGGTTTTTATTAATAAAACATTTCAAACTGAAAACAGTTGTAGAAAGTCTTGGATGACAAAAGGTATAAGAGTATCAGCTAAAAAAAAGCGACACCTATACGAACAAAAAATACTTGGACAGATAAACAATGAAAGCTATAAAAACTATGTGAATATCTTTAAAAAAGTCGTAAGATCAGCAAAAAAACTCGAAAATACCAGGTATATATTGTAGGCCGAAAATAACACTAAAGCCACATGGTCACTTATTAAAGACATAACAGGAAATAAATCAAATAAAAATAGTATATTAGACAATTTCAAGACACTTCATTCTAACACGGGTGTAATTCTAGACGAGATAAATAACTATTTTATAAATGCTTGTCCCAATACAAATTCAAATGATCAAGTTGACTTTAGTAAAGTACAAAATGTATCAAATAGTATTTTTTTGAACCAGGTATGTGCTGAAGAAGTAATTGAATGTATAAAAGAACTAAAAAATAAAAAATCAATAGGTGAAGATGGAATACCTATGTTTACTCAAAGAAGTGGCGGATATAATTGCGCATCCACTTGCACATATCATAAATATGGTCTTTTGCACGGGAGTATTCCCAGATCAGTTAAAAATAGCGCATATCAAGGCGATACACAAAAAAGACAAAAAAGATTATATAAAAAATTATAGACCGGTGTCCTTGCTATCTAATCTAAGTAAAATTTTTGAAAAGCTGCTGTATAAGAGAATAATAACTTATTTGGATTCATGTGGAGGCTCTTGAACCCCCACTTTTAATTAGAAGAAATTTCTTGAGTAACAAGTTCATTCTCAAGCTTAATCTTTGTAACACACCTCTACTGCAAAAAATTTCTTCCCTCAATACTTTCGACTTGACCAACAGTTATTGGACTAAGAAGCCTTCCCCCCCTATTTGTATTTCATTTCGTGATACCTATGAACAGTTAGACATTATTGAAAAGAATTCATTAAGCGATTACGATTACTGGGCTTTGTGTACCAAACCTCGCGTTCTCACCCCTGACTATAATGATAATCCAAATTTTTGTGAAAAAATTATACTAAATATTCTTGACCAGTTTAATGACTCAACAATTATTTACACTGATGCCTCTAAAACCAAAGAAAGCAACGGCTGTGCATTCTACATTCCACTGAAATACGAGGAAGTCAAATTCAAACTTGACACAAACTGTTCGATTTTTACTTCTGAAGCAATTGCCATTTATAATGCCTTAAGTCATGGCAAAAAAATGATCTCAAAGGATATAATAATTTTGTCAGATTCACTTTCAGTCCTTTCAGCTGTTAAAAATACTTACTCCTTCTCTTACAAAATAAACCCATATATATATAAAATAAAAGAATCTGTTTATAATATCACACAATCTGGGAAATCCGTTACTTTTGTCTGGGTCAAAGCTCATATAGGCTTGACTCATAATGAACATGTCGACATTTTGGCTAAAGACGCCACCGCTAACGGGGCTATACTAGATCATAAGCTATGCCTGACTGACTGCTATAACTTATATAAAACAAGAGCAAAGAACACATGGATAGATTCCTGGGAACAACATGTTTTGAATAAAACTTCTAAATATTGCACAATACAACCAACTATTCCTCGTTCTTTTTGGCATGACAACCTCAACGTACCACGAAAATATATAACAACTATTATCAGGCTAAGATTTGGACACGCGAGCTTTCCCTCTCACCTACACAAAATTGGCGTTCTCCCATCAGATCTGTGCGATCTGTGTGGTTATTAGTGATCTTGACCATGTTTTCTTTTCATGTTTCAAAAATAAAAACGCTACAGATATATTTATCAAAAATATTGTCTCATGTTGCAACATTATGGCTCCATTTAACTTAGTTAATCTCCTTTCTATTGGCACTAAGCAAATTTATGAATTTATTATCGGTTTTTTGGTAGAAAGTAAAATAAAATTATAGGTTAGCTTTGTATTCCTCTCGTCTTTCCTCTTGTTTATACCCCCCTTCCCGTGGTCCCTCTTGTGATGTTGATTATAATTTAATGCCCTGACAGACCCCAGGGCGAGAAGCGTGTGTCCCTGTAATTCCTCATTTTGTTCATTTCTTTCTACTCATTTTGTGTTAGGTTTTATTTTAGTATTCTATATTAAAAGTGCTCTTGTGTGACTGGCTGTATGGTCTATGACCCAAAGCCCAAAAAAAAAAAAAAAAAAACTTATTTGGAAAAATACCACATTCTGTCTGACTGTCAAAATGGTTTTAGAAAAAGGAGGTCCACAATACAAGCCATATATCAGGCATTAACAAAAATACTAGACTCCATGAATAACAATAAAAACACTTTGGCAATGTGCCTTGACCTATCTAAAGCTTTTGACAGTGTGGACCATGGAATTATGGTTAAGAAGCTTGAATGCTATGGAATTAGAGGCACTTCATTAAGGCTAATAGAATCATACTTGACAAATAGAAAGCAATGTGTGGTCGACCATGATGAAAATGGTCAAATAGTTAAATCAAAACTGATACCCATCAAAAAAGGAGTCCCTCAAGGGTCCATTTTAGGACCATTGCTTTACATTTTATATACCAATGACTTGCCAAGCTTTGTAACTCAGGATATGATTCTATATGCCGACGACACATCTGTAATATTTAGTGAAAACAGTGAACAGGTATGTCAAGAAAAAGTAAGTGAATCAATCAGTAAACTCAATAAGTGGTTTGGGGCAAATAATCTGGTCCTTAGTGTAAATAAAACACAGATAATTAATTTTCACACTCGATTAAATGAACCATTAACACTCAGTATAAACAATACAAACCTTAAGTCGACAGATAGCGTACTTTTTCTTGGTGTACATGTAGATCAGAGGCTGAATTGGAAAGTTCGCATTGCAAAGTTGGCCGAAAACATAGGGCGATACTGTTATGCTTTAAAAACTATAAATAAAAGTATCGGATTGAATGCAGCACTGACAGCGTACCATGCCTATGTACATTCGAAAATGAAATATGGAATCATCTTCTGGGGAAACTCGGTAGAAGTTCAGAGAATTCTAATTTTACAAAAACGTTGTCTGAGGAATATTTTTAATATGAAACAAACAGAAAGTTGCAAAGGGATTTTTATGGAGCATAATATTCTAACTATCGTTAGTGTATACATTTACGAAGCAGTTCTTTTTATTCATCAAAATAGACATCTTTTTAACAAAAATGAGACCAGCCATAGTTATAATACAAGAAATAAAAGGAACCTTGTGTCTGAACAAACCAAATATACTTTTATACACAGAAACGTTCAAAACAATATTATGAAAATTTGGAACAAATTTAACAGTGAGAAATCTTCCCATAAAACAACTAAAAAAAACAATTAAAACATATCTCATAAATAAAGCATTCTATACTACTGAAGAATTCTTCAATGATCATTGTGATATATTGTGATATTGACGTTAGGAAATGTGAGGGTTTATAAAATCTATTTTAACAAATTAGTCTTGGCAGTATGCATGTATAACGTAATGTATTATATTTTAATATGTATTTTAATGTTTCGTATGTGTTTGTATAGTAGGGCATGTGTTCTTTATTAACTTGAATCGTTATGACATTATATAATATATATAACAACATATAATAAAATATGATATAGTTGTAAACTACTAAATGTTGACACGTTCTATACCCTAATAGGGTGGTATGTAGGGTGGTATGTTTGTTGGAACAAATAAATCTTATCTATCTATCTATCTATGTCTTAAAAACCACCCTTTTTTAGAACTGTGGGAGTAAGAATCATGTTTAGACAACATGATGCTTCACTTTTTATTTTTTCATAACACAGCGATTTTTTGACTAATTTGAAGGAACTATGGTATCAGTCAAACCCTCTCTTCTGTTTAAGGTATAGTTTCAGGGGGTGATTGTCAGTATTTTTAATTATTTTCAAATTTCTGAAAATTATTGTAAAAAAATAATTTTCAGATCAGATCATAAATAAATAAATAATAATAAATAAAAGAGGTATTCTTATGGCATTTCGATAAACCAAGCAGTTCTCGAATAATTTGTGTTTAAAAAACAACGTGCCATTAAAACATTTTATTAATACATTTTTTTACACAGAAAGAAGGCTTTGAAATATTTCATTGGCATTTCTGTTATTTAGACTTTGATTCTTTTCTTTCAAATAATTCCAGTTTAATTGTTAATATTATTTAAACATGGTGATTACATGTTCTCTGATTAGCATATGCAGTTTTGACTTTGGGAGAATGTCTTGGTAATGCTGCTGCAACTGTAAAATGCTATGAAGATACATTCCCTAACAGAAATATTCCTGATGTCAAAACTTTTTTAAGTACAGAACGTCGATTTAGAGAATAGGAAGTCTTCAACTGAAAAACAGAGACGCTGGCCGTCCAAGAAAGGCAAGAACTGTCGACCTTGAAGAAGAAATATTAGACATTGTAATGGAAGATCCCACCATAAGTACTAGAAGATTAGGCTTAAGAATGTATATATCTCACCAAAGTTATTTAAGAGTACCACATGAACAACAATTTCACCCATTCCATTACCGGAAAAGTCAAGAATTATTACCTGCCAATAAGAGTTGATTTTTGTGAATTGTTACTTGAAGGAACGCAAAATGCTCCAATTTTTAAATAAAATACTTTTTGCTGACGAGGCTCCATTCACAGACAAGGCATGTTTTATTCTCGGGATATGCATTTCTGGGCTGAGGAAAATCCTAATGCAACAATACCAACCTATTTTTAACATACTTTCAAAATAAATGTATAGGCAGCAACTCTAGGGTATCAGTTTTATTAATACTATATATTTCCTGGAAATTTTAACGGCGATATGTGTATTTTCTTTGGAAAACACCTTGCATGAAATATTAGGTAATATTTCATTGCGATAGAGAAGAAACGTGTTTTTTATGCATTACTGCACAACATCGCATTATACCAGAACATGTAGAACATGGTTACACAATAGGGTGGTCCTTAGCTATAGGTGTGGAATTTTTTTTTAATGTGGTCTTCTTACCCACTCATTCTGTTCTAATATAAGAAAGGAATCACACAGAATTTTGAGTGGTTAATAATAATAATAATAATATAACTTTATTTCCTTTAGACCTGCTTAGTACAAGTATTGGACAAGTCAAATGGTGTCTATTATTAAATTTAAGTAAGGATGTAAAATAGTAGGTGGATACCTACTATTTATGTCTGAATAATAATACCTAGTTAGCTCAACCCCTTTCATGCCTCAAAAGGGATGAATTTTTCTATGTATTTTGTGGAGCTTGAAAATATTAGCGTTTCGTTCCGTGGCTACTCCGTGAACTCGTCAGTAAGGCTGGAGTAGCCACTGCCTTATACGCTTTTCCAACAAACTCAACATGGTCGCTCGTATATATACTTAGTGAGCCAAATGATGTGACGGTGAGATGTAAGAAATGTCACATCATTCCCTTACCAGTGACAAAGTATTGAGAAACCTGATGGTAGAAGAATGATGGATAAAGTGGACAGGAACGAAGCGAGTACCCCACTCTTTACTTGACGCACTCTACCCGCATCAGCACAATCCTAGGAGAGGGGCTAAGCAATGCAATGCTCGAGGAGGAAATAACTCATATATTCGAACATGCTTGTGTGCGTGTCTCCATAGGGTGTAGAGTAGGTGTAGAGTACGTTGTAACTCACGTTGCTTGTCGAGGCCACCAATTGTGGAGCTTGAAAATATTAGCGTTTCATTCTGTGGCTACCCCGTGAACTCGTCAGTAAGGCTAGAGTACCCACTGCCTTATATGTCTTATTGGTAAAAGAAATTTTTTCGTAAATTTGCAATATAATCGTCAAAATGTTGTGTAATACAAATCGCACACAAGTCTCCTCTTCAGAATTGTCCAGAGAACAAAAATTAATCATTCCTTTTTTAATTAAAGCCTCATAAGACTCTTTTACAGGGCCCCAAAATAACCCTATAAGGGCAAAAGTAGAGTATCGCATAATTTTGATGTTTATTATCATTTATTTGAGATTCTCTTTTCACAAATTTTATTAATTAGTTACATTATATACTATTATTACTATTAATATTTTGATGTTAATCAAATTGTTTAAATAATAATTTATTTAAACAATTACATTGTACCATAAATTTGTAACATTTTAATTTTTTTTTTAATTACAAAATTGTCCAACGAATACGAATTAGTAATCTTTTTCAAACTGTACCTCATAAGAATGGACTAATACACCAATTTCCATTGACTACGTTTTCAGATAGTATTTGATAAAAGAGACTTACGGATTTTTTTTCGAATTTTTTTTCTTTACCGTTTAGCCGGAAAAAAATAATAAAGCTGAAAAACTTTCCACTCTGACGTCAATTTGCCCGTGACGTCACGATATGAAGCCGGCAACAGTGCATTGTCCTGATGCCTAAATTTGTATTTTAGTTTAATTTTTCAGTAGTTCAATCAGAGATTTATAATAAGTCTCTCAGAGTTCTGTCAGTGTTAACGAGGTTATGATAGTCAGTAATATTTTTCGATTTTTTTCGTGTTAAAATACACTAACTTTGGGTCTGTATTAATTCAATTCGAATTTCAAAATATGGAAACAAAATCATGTTTTGTGCCATGTGCCATTCTTTTACGCAAAAATTGGAAAGACAAAACTAAATATTAAAATGTAAGGTTATATTAAAGTAGTTCAAATAGTTCAATGTCACAGAATCTATTGCGATGTTGTCAATTCTTGTAATTGATAAAAATCTAATAATTTAAAACCCAATTATTTGCCTTATTTGTAAATTATTTTGATACCAATAGATAGAATGCATAAAAACTTTATAGAGATTATGTTTATTATAGGATAATTGTAATTAAATGGATATTTAATGCAGGTAGAATTACCGGGGATAATGACGTCACGACCACCAATTTATTTAATTTTTATCTAATCCAGTTATTAAAAAATTGAGGTAATAATTATTTTGGTATTATTTTGACCTTACCAATGGGTTCATATAATTAAAATATTAAAAAAATCTTAAGTGTATTAGTCCATTATTGAACTTCAAAATGACTTTCATGCAGGCAAAAGTAGAGTATCGCATATTCTTGACATTTATTATTCCTTTTTTGCCATTGCATAAATTATTTTTAATTAGTCATATTTCAGCTTGTATTATATTAATGTTTTTCAAATTGGTCGAACAATTATAATTTATTTAAACAACTACATTTGGCCATAAATTTGTAAGTCACCTTTTTAAATTCGTTAGATTTTTGATATTGTTGATTAAGAGAATGCTAATGGAACTTGCAAACTATTTAAACAATTTATTACTTCCAGCGAAAAAGCTCATAACTTATTCGACAAAGATTACCAGATTACATCTAGAGCTCTAAAAGTTTGATTTAAGGCTGATGACAGGCCTTCTGATAGACTCTTGTTCCTTGAGATATCTTAATATTGGTAAAGCAGAAAATTATAAATGCAGATAATGTGATACTGCAGAACATATACTTTGCGAATGCAAGATATTAACCCGCCAAACACAGGAATCCTTTTTACTAAAATCTCGTATAGTACCATAATTTAATCTTCGGGTGACTGTAGTGATAAAACCAGCCATAGCAGAGGTTTTTGCCCCTCAGCATCAGGTCAACCACAATATACTAAAATTTCAGCCAATTCGATAGGCACCGCTTTTCTATAAGATTAGTGTGTTGTCCTTTATAGTATATACATATAATTGTTTAAATAAATTATAATTATGAAGAGTATTAAAATATTAACACAAACTGGAATAATTTGTGCAAAAAGAATCGCAAATAAATAATAATAAATGTCAAAAATATGTGATAATCTACTTTTGCCATTGTGGGATAATTTTGGGGCCCTTAAGGAGGTGTAATTTGAAAAATAATCATTAATTCGTATTCTTTGGGCAATCGTAAAACTAAAATAAGGTGGAAATATTGCAAATTTATTGTAAAATATAATTGTTTAAACAATTTTAAAAACATTAAAATATAAACACAATCTAGAATGTAACTAATTAATAATAATTTGTGCAAAAACACTCTCAAAAAAACAATAAAAAACTTCAAAAATATGCGATACTTTATTTTTGATCTCACGGGGTCACTTTGGGGTCCTATAAAAGGGTATTGTAAGGGTTTAATTAAAAAATAGTTATTAATTTGTATTCTCTTGACAATTCTGAAGAGGGAACTTGTGGTTGACTTTGCACCCCCGATATCTCGAAAACTGTGCAATTTCCGACTTTCTGCCCAAGAGAACTTTTGATGAGGGCTCGAGAGGAATAACATATATTGATTCCTCCAGGGGCCGCTTCCCATAAGAAATGGACACCCCCTTTGCACCCCCGATATCTGGATAACTGTCCATTTTTCGACCTTGTGCTCATGAGAACTTTTGATCAGGAGTTCGAGAGGAATAACATATCGATTTCAATTAATTTCACCGGGGCGGGGGCCATTTACCACAATACTGACAATCACCCCCTAAAACTACACATTAAACAGAAGAGAGGGTTTGACTAATACCATCTAGTGCCCAGATGGCCTATGACTAAGTTTAAAATATGAATGTAGTATTTTAGGGGGGTTGGAAAATATTGCAGAAGAACTGAAATTTACTATCCCCCTTTTAAGGGGTATATCCCCCTTATTATTCATTTTAGGAAATAAGTGTGTATAAAAGGCTACCATTATTCTTGTATGTACTATCAGCCAGAGAAATATTGGGAGGTAATTTGGGACTACCTTGTATATTACATTAGTATCAATGGGGGCATCCTTCGTTTTGCCAATGCTAGCCTAATGGCTATTTGAGTAAAACACTACTATGTTTTTTACCACTATATTTGCACAAAAACGTGACTGCAGTTTCGACCCTCTTTAGGTCATTTTCAAACAATGATTCAATTTGAACAAGAATTGAATCATTGTTTGAAAATGACCTAAAGAGGGTCGAAACTGCAGTCACGTTTTTGTGCAAATATAGTGGTAAAAAACATAGTAGTGTTTTACTCAATTTCGTTATTCAGGGTTCAGACTTTGCGAAGCTGAAAAAATTCCCTGAATTTTCCAGGTTTTCCATAACCAAAAATATTAATATTCATATATATTTTACTAATGTAATTTTTTATTCGACATAATAATTCCTTAAATTGAATTGAATCAGTGAAAATTCTTAAGAACTCTACGGTTTTCCATATCGAGACGCAGAATTCCCTGATTTTTTACACAATTTATAAAATTCCCTGATATTTCCAGGTTTTTTTAAAAGATTTTCAAATTCCCTGAATTTTCCAGGTTCTCCAGGTTTTCCATACGAGTCCGAACCCTGTTATTGTCATGGATTACCACAGAGTAACGGCTTCCTCAATCAATTTCCTAATGGCTATTTATTTCTGTATCACATATATATACATATATACATATTTTTTTTTTCCATTACCGGATGCTGGACAGTCTTCCCGTGGCCTCCGATGACAATCACACTGGAAGAGCGCCAGCTATTACCCGTGGCCACTCCCTACTTCCTGCAGGGTTAGCGACCATCGGTTCCAAAATCGATTGCCCTAAGTAAACGAAGGGACCCTAAGATGACCGCTTTTTGCATTTGAACTGCCAACCACTCGGCTGAGTTACGGCAGGCCGGAATGGTCTTTAGTTCTGAGAGCAACGTGGGCTTCATTCCTCCGAGTACACCGATAATGAGGACGACCATCTTGACAGAGTATCCTGAGTACAGCACTCGGAGCTCATACCGGAGATCTCGATACTTTGTCCGCTTTTCCTCCTTCTTCAAGGTGATATTTCTCTCCGCGGGCGCGGAGAACTCGATGACATATATCACCTTGCTTTCGTGGTCGAGGAGTACTATGTCAGGCTTATTGGCTTGGATTGGCCTGACTGTCGGGAACGAGTAATTCCAATATATTCGGCATTTCTCGTTCTCGACTACGGACTCAATATCTCCGGGGATATAAGGCAGCACTGGCGTTTGGTCTATCTCATACGAGTGCCGTAAATGATAATACAGCACCCTTAATGCGTCGTTGTGTCCGTGGATGTAGACCGAACTCGCATTCACGGGACACGCGGATAGCAAATGCGTGAGCGATTCCGGCGCCTGACGGCAGATCCTGCAATTAGTGTCAGGGACCTCTACACCCATAACGTGACTTCGATAGACCAAGGTGTTTATTACACCATCTTGACAGGCCACAATAAATCCCTCGGTCTCTGACTTAAGCCCAGCTGACCTTAAGAAGGCGAAGGTCAGTTTTGTCAATAAACCCAGTGCTTCTATGTTATTGTAGAATGCACCGTGCAGGGGTTTATCAACATGCTGCCGGAACAGATTCCTCTGTTCGGCAGCTTTAATCTGGGCTATCAGACGATTTGGTGGAAGCTCAGTTACTGATTCTGCGTCAGCACCTCGCTGATCTCGTCTGAAGTCAAATACCAGACCGAGTTCATCTGCGGCCCGTTTAGCTGCCTTGAATAATCCTGCGCCCACTCCCGCGATCTCGTGATCTTTCACAAACAGCAGGAGTGGGTCGGAGCTCCTAAGGATGTCACATGCCATACTCAATGACACTCTACCATGCATGCACTCCAGGCTCAAAAGTCCTCGGCCTCCTCGTTGTCGTGGGAGGTACACCCGAGGAACGGACGATCTCGGATGAATGCTACCATGAATGTGCATCATCTTGCGAGTTTCTCTGTCTAATTGGTGCAGCTCATCTCTGTTCCACTTGACTGCTCCGAAGGAGTAGAACAGATTCGGAACGGCAAGCATATTCGTTGCAGACACCTTGTTCTTCCCCGACAGTTCGGACGACCAAATTTGTCGGAGCCGGTGTCTGTACTTGCCACGGAGAGACTCTTTAATCTGTTTTACATCCCGAATATGGTGTTGCTGTACACCCAGATATGTATAGGTCTCTCCGGCATCCAGATGTCTTAGGATGCTTCCGTCTGTGAGCTGCACGTCTTCAGAGAATTCCCTACATCGTCCTCTCTTGAGGTGGACAACTGCGCATTTGTCCAACCCAAACTCCATTCCAATTGCCCGCGTGTACTCTTGAACCACCCTTAGAGCATTCTTGAGTTCGTGCTCTCCGGAGGCATACAGTTTGAGGTCATTCATATAAAATAGATGAGTGACCTTATGCCTCCGGTTATTCGGTGGCCCACATTGATACCCACGGGTTTGGCGGAGACCAGCAGATAACGGTAGCAGAGAGATGCAGAACAGGAGAGGACTCAGGGAGTCACCATGGAACACTCCTCTCCTGAATGTGACCAGCTCTGTTGAAACCCGCTGAGCACCTGAAGTAATGGTGAAGCGGGTTTTCCAGAGGGGCATCAGCTGTTCAATGCATCTCACTAGTGGTGGTGGGACCGCAAGGCATTGGAGCAAGTATAATAATAGCTCATGGGATGTTGTATCAAATGCCTTACGGTAATCCACCCAGGCCATTGATAGGTTCCGCAAGTGTTGCACAGAGTCCTGTGTGACACAGCGGTCTATCAAGAGGTTTTCTTTACAACCTGCCACACCTTTCTTACCACCTCGCTGCTCGTGTATCTGTTGGAAGACCGGATCAACTAACCTCTTTGTCCTGTCATACAAGATGCGAGTAAACAGCTTGTAGCAGGTATTAAGGCAAGTGATCGGCCGATAATTCATTGGGTTAGAGAGATCTCCCTTTTTGGGGATTAGCACAGTTCATCCTTCCACCAACCAGCTCGGAATCGGCTGCCCCTCGTTCAGCCATGAGTTGAATACTCTGGCCAGACTACGATGGGTGGATGGAAACTTTTTCCACCACCAGTTGTTTATGCCATCTGGACCTGGGGCAGCGAAGTTCTTAGTACCAACAAGAGCTTGTTGGACTTCTTCCGTGCTAATCGGCAGGCACACTTCTACTGGATCATTAATGTGTCTGCGACACAGATCTTCGAACTGTGCTATTACCGGAGTGCTGGGGTCGAATGGACTCGCTGTCTCGTAGATTTCCTTCCAGAAGGCTTCAACGGCTTCAATCGTCGGCGGATTTTCGACAACACGCTGTGGCTCTTGGAACAGGCGAGAGGGATTTGTCTGAAACAGTTTGTTCTGCTCCATACTCCTTGCTCGCCTGACCAAAGTTTTCTTTGTTGCCAATAGCACTCGAATCCTGTCCAGACAGTGCTGCTTTATGGTCTGAAGCACCGTCTGATTTAGAGTGTGGTGTTGGCGTCTCAGTCCAGCTACTATGCGCCGGACTTTCGGTGTAAAAGCCCTACCGTGTGACATAAAGTCCACCACACTCTGGATTCGAGAAGCATGTTGCCTTACCGATTTAATTTTGGCCTCGATCTTTTGTACTCGCTGCTTGATCTTCTCGACCCCCTCTGACGCACTACGACGTTGTCGTGGGGCGAGTTGACTAGCGGCTTCGTACACAGCCCGATTGAGCTGCCAAATGTTGGCCTCTTCTGGAAGTTCGTCATCGATCACTGAATCCATTCTTGCCAGATCTGCTGGCTTTGGGTTAACTCTTATATTTAAGTTAACCCTCGTCCTCAAGTCGACATCGGCATACTCCAAGAGATGTTCCTCGTCAGGCTGTAGTAGCCACGGCGGTTGTGCGGCTGGTGCTGTTCCAAGCTGACGCAGTGCTCTACCATAACTCGTCCTGCGCAGGAAGAATACTTGATATATATATATTAAAACAAAATATTTCTGTCTATCACCTCTATGAATCCTTATTTTCATAAGGATAATAAACCAAACTGCAACGAATTGCTAGTCTGGCCGCGTTAAGGATAAAAATCACATTTTATCACAAAACGCTTGGTTTTGATTGAAACAAATACCAGCCGAAAGATTTATACCTAATTAAAGGCAACTCTCGCACCAGTCATCTCGGGCCACTTGCAGACTGCAGTTTCGCGCTGGTGGCGCTCGTCAGTGCAAGGCTTCCCGAGACGACTGACACGAGAGTATCCGAATGCATCTGCGTTGCAAACCAAATATTTTAGTGGTATGAGTTGAGTGCCCCCAGTTTAGGATACCATATGACATATTTGCATGAAATGAGCCGTAGTAAGAAGTTTTGAGATAAAGTGTTAGCTAGATTCCGTAAAAAATAAATATTTTTGGAGAGTTTAGTTGATAGTTTTAAAATGTGTTGCTCCCAGGATAATGCAGAGTCTAGATATACACCTAAAAATTTTACCACTTTATCTCTTTGAATAAATTGGTCTGCTGGGTCAAGTTTTCGTAGAGTGAAGTTTAGAGTTTGTGTTTTGTCTTCGTTTAGTTTTAATCGATTGGATAAAAACCATTCGTTAATACTCTCGTTTGTCGAGATAACATTCAGTTTCAGTTCCCGAAGCACAGTATTCGTGTTTAGTGTCGTTGTATCATCAGCGAACAATGTGAAATCAGTATCATCACTGGTGTTGGCAAGGTCATTTATATAAATGGTAAAGAGTAACGGACCTAGTACAGATCCCTGGGGTACACCATGGGAAATTCTCCTGGTTATAGAAGTGGAAAAATTATAGTTAACATACTGCAACCTGTTGGTTAAGTAGGTTTTCATGAGTGTTACACTACCGTTATTGAAGTTATATGCCACTAATTTGTCTAGGAGAATTTCATGGGATACACAATCGAAAGCTTTTGTTAGGTCGTAAAAGCTAGCAGTTGTGAATTTCTTGCTTTCAAAAGTATCAAGGATGGTTTGTACGACATTGTTTATTGCCATTGTTGTCGATCGTTTGTTCCTAAATCCATATTGGCAAGGGTGAAATAAGTTGTTAAGCTCAAAGTATTCATTGATTTGGTTTTTCAGTGCCGATTCAAATATTTTGCCTAATATTGGTACCAATGAAATAGGACGGTAGTTATTTAGATCTTCATATGAGCCCTTCTTATGTATTGGAATAACCTTTGACAGTTTTAGTGCATCAGGAAAGACATTGTTTACGATACACAAATTGATTAGTTTAACAAGGGGGTCAATAATTAAGTTTACTATGCACTTGATAAGTTTTACATTAATACCGTAAGCATCATTGCTTTTACTATTTTTGAGATTAGTTATTATAGTGCGGACTTCATCATGGGTTATCTCCCTGAAACTAAAATTTATTGTATTATTGACAGGTATTAAATGATTAATGTGATTAGTATGGGCTTGTTCAGCATTTTTTTTTATTTCATAAATCGAAAGTGCAAGTCTAAATTAATAGATCTGCAAAAAATTAGAATCTTATTCGCACGTTTAGTATCTTAAAAACTATTACAAATCTCCATCTCGCGAAAATGGGGCGTGGCCAGGCGCTACGTCAGTATACGCATAGACTTGGCGATCTCAATAGACTTGATGCTCCTTATTGGTTATAATTATAAGTGTTTTCAAAGTATTGTTTGTTTTGTTTACTACTTGACAGTAGGGGAGTACAATTTGTTGAAATGTCAAATAATTACAATTTTCTATCGCTCCTGCCGGGACGAATTCTCGATTTTGACCATGCAATTTACGATTAGAATTGATCGCCGACCTTCTCCTTTCCTTAGAGACATAGAACGACCTTTCACTCGGAGTATTTATTTAGTTACCAGCGTTTAAAAACTCCATGTTTTTCGACTGTTCAGGTTAAATTTGAAAGGTCCCAGAAAGCCATTTTTCTTACGTCACTTACGTATAGTGACGTCACATATGAGCGCTCGGTTTTTGCAACTATTACCAATTTCAACTCCTTATATCTCGAGAACGGAAAAAGTTAATAATACGAAATTTTAAGCGTATAATGAGAATATCGAGTACTATATGAAAAAGTATAAAAACCATATAAAAAGAATATCATGGAACAAGCCCATTGCTTTTGGGCAAGTTACTAATTATATTTAAAGGGATGTCAGTAAAATAATTATTGAAATCGTTGGCAGATAGTGATTCGCTACTATGATTAGTTTGGTTGGGGTTGTTATTTTTAATAATATCCCAGAAGGCTGCTTGGGAGTTTGGGGAGTTTCTAATATGATCGTCATAGGCTTTTCTTTTTGCTTTGGATATTTCTGAGCGGTATTGCGCTTTAAATAATTTTATGGATTCATTGGTTATTAAGTTAGGGTCAGTCTTGTGTAGGCTTTTGAGAAGGTGTAGATGTTCACGCATGCCACGTAAATGTTCATTATACCAGTGTATTTTAGCGCTGCTGCGAGAGGGATCAACAAGTTTAGATTTTAATGGGAAAGACAGTTCAATAGCGTTGTTTAGGTGTTGCAGGAACATTTCGGACTTACTTTCGACTGTTAAATTGGGATCATTAATGAAATTCCAGTTTATGCGTTCAACTAGTTTATGGAATTGTGACAGCCCATAGTCATTTATAGGCCTGTAATTAATTCTAGTTTTATGACCTAGTTTATTATTTTTTGTTATTATAATGTCCATGGATATTCCAAGGTGGTCAGAGAGATTGGGATCACATGTTCTGACAGAAATAGTGTTTAGATCGCAATTAGTGAATATATTGTCTAGGCAGGCGGTTTCTCTAGTACTGTTAAAAACAGTTTGTTTGAGCCCGTATGACTGAAAAATATTGCAGAGATGAAGTGCCTGTGGATCTCTAGTGTTAAATTTTGTGTTGAAGTCACCTGTAATTATGATTTTTTTATTTGAGAGAGAAAGTTTATCTAGAAGTAAAGTTATTTTGTCAGTGAAAATATCAAAGTTTCCTAAGGGGGACCTATATATTGTGATAATTTGATAGTTCTCAAATATCAAGCCAGCCATCTCACAGTGCACTTCAATGCATAGATTACTTATGTCAAATGGTAATGGTAAGCACTTAAGGTGATTTTGAGCCAGAATGCTTGCTCCTCCGTGAATTTTATTCGACCTACAGAAAGCAGAGACAGGCCTATAGCCCTCAATATTTATTGCGTTATGTTCTAGTTCATTCAGCCAATGTTCGTTTAAGCAAAGGAAATTGTGAGGAGTAGTATCATTTAAATATGCTTCTAACTCTATAGTTTTACTGCGCAGGCACTGTATATTAAGGTGTAAGATATTTATCTTTTGTTTAAGGTGATTAGGTTTGACCTTGTTTATTAGATAAAATGGCATGTTTATTACTATTAATGTTTATATGAATTGAATCTTGATCGAAAAAATTCAAATTTATGGGCGACCAAGTCAGGCCACAGGTCTGGATTTAGTAGTTCGTCTTCGAGGTCTTTCTTGGCATCTATGCGAAAGCTAGTGTATTCCCCGGATCTTGCAGGTAGTTCTTTAACAACAAAGGTTTCATCTTTAAAGTTGTCCTGTAGGTATTCATGTATATAATTTACGAAGACATCACGTGATACTTTTCCAACGAAAATGGCGGTTTTCTGGGTAATAACAGCAGCAGCGATCTTCGGTTTTCCTGGCTTCGTCATTCCATTGATAGTAGCATTTTTTGTATTAGTTGTCTTGGCCTGGGTATTGAGAATCGGAAGATGCTTTGGACCGGTGTTGGTACTTCGGTTTGTGTTTACTTTTTTTTTTTGCAAACCATGTCTCTGGGTAGATTCGGCAGTCAGGGATAGGTTTGGAGAGTTTGGTGTTTTAGTAGTTTTTGTAGTTTCTAGTGGCCTTGGGAGCTTGGCACGGATCTCACCAAGAGAGATCTTTAAGTTCTTAACTTCCTTTTCCAGAATCCTAATTTGTTGTTCCAAGTCTTTATGGGAAGTTTTATTAGGTTCGTTGAATGCGGCATGATCAGAAAAGAGATTATCGGTGGTTTGAATCTTTTCAGCTTGTTGGCATGGCTTTTCTGTCAGTAGTTTGACTAGGTCAACATTGGATTCCTTGATGACGTTCATGAAAGTTTCAAGCTTGTTTGAGATTTCTGCATAGTGAACTTTAAGTTGATTGTCAATTAAGTTAGAGATTTCGTTTCTCAGATCTAATACCAGTGCAGTATTTGATGAGGAATTGGCAGTGGAGTCCAAACTAGGATTGCAGTTGATACACCAATAACGTATCATTCTTTTTTTTAGAGTAACAGCTCTCATTTCCGTAGAAGTTATTTTTGCACATTTTTGGCACAAGCCGGTGTTGCAGTTGTCACATACAGCAAGGGTGTCTGTGTCAAATATATCGCTGCATTTCTTACAATGGGTATTATTAGGCATTTTTAGTTGGTGTCAGTGGTTAATTTGAGAGATAGAATTAATTTCCTTTAAATAGTAAGTATATAAATCTTCTATGTCCAGGCCTGTACTGTAGATTTAAACTGAACTGTGATTAGTTTTTGTAGAATTGTTTTTCTTAGGAACAGATAAGTTTTTTTGTTGAAGAAGTGCAGAGATTGCAAGCAATAAATCGAATAATGTGAGTTGGATGCAGGTTTTCACAGTTTGATTATAGGATATTTGAGAAATTGGATGCTTTATATGCAGTTTGATATAGAACAGAAGAATGAAGAGCAGTTGGATCACTGTTAAATTTGAACTTTATCAGAGCACTAAACAAAACAGACACAACTACTACTACTATCCACACTTAAGTGATGAAGTGGTATAGGGAATGCTTAAGTAACTCACCCTAAAATTCAATTTTCTTTCGAATGGTGTGAAAAAAAATAGTAGGTGCCATTTGAAAAAATTGACTTTTTGACAATTTTTGATTGCGACATTTGAAAATCGACTGCGCCCATATGGTACAAAATGGGACCACCGATGAGACATCAAAAGTTAGCCTGGACTTCCAGCTAACTGCTTCACAAATTTGGTTTCCTAATTTTGAAAGGTTTGCGAGATACAAATTTGTTCGTAAACTACTACAGCGGCAATTTTTTTCAAAAAATTGGACATATGTCAAAAATTGTAATAGATAAGTTAACATAACTTAGGTGCCCTAAACGCAGAATTAGAAGACTAATCGAACCATGTAAAGAAAAATATAGGTTTCCATTTAGATAGAACGGGCATGATCGATTATGGCTGCATACCAAATTTCAAGTTTCTAATCCAACTGCAAGTTGAAAAACTTCTAATGAATGGGCCTACGTGAATCACCCTGTATATATATATATATATATATATATATATATATATATATATATATATATATATATATATATATATATATATATATACCATTGGTCACTGGCTCATTGCAAAAGCAGTCTTGTATTGTTTTATATAATGGGTTTGTTCCACGATATTAATTTTATATTAGTAATAGTTGCAAAAACAGTGCGTCTGTTTATGACATCACTATACGCAACTTTGAACTTGGTAATCTACCGCAACCACTAACAGCCGTTCAGTAGTAAGTAAATACGTGGAGTTGAAGGCGGTTTTAGATGTCTATGGAAAGAGAAAGAGTGGCGCTTTGTTCTTATACCAAAGTGAAGAGGTAAAACCGGAAATCCGGATTGGCAAGGGGGGAAAGAAAGATGGCTTTTCTGTTAAAAATTGGAAACATTGAATGCTCAAAAATTCATAACTAAGTAAACACGTGGAATGGAAGTCTGTTCTAGATCTCTATGGAAAGAACAAGGTTGGCCCTTTCTCCTAATACCAAATTGTATAAGGAAATTTGGAAATTCGGCTCTGCAAGAGCGAGCAAATAATGCCTTTTTTAGGAGTATTAAAACGTTACCAAAAAAAAAAAAAAAATCAAAAACATCAAATCTTTAAACGCTCATATGCAAGTTAATACTTGTAGTGGAGAATCGATATTGGTCTCTATTTAACAAAGAAGATTGGCATTTTATCGACAATGTAAGTGTCACAGTGGAAATCGGAATTTCGGCTAGGTCTGTGGGAAAAAAATGGCTATTTTCTTAATCGATATTGGTCTCTATTTAAAAAAGAAGATTCGCATTTTATCGACAATGTAAGTGTCACAGTGGAAATCGGAATTTCGGCTAGGTCTGTGGGGAAAAAAAATGGCTATTTTCTTAAAAATCGAAAATTCGGCCGTCATATTTTGACATTTGGTAACATTTCGCCAGATTATATATTCCCCTACGATCCCTCGATTGCCTGTTCCTAAATTTAAGAGGCGAGAGAGATAGCCGACTTTTGCGTGTTAATTACTCAAAAACCATTAAAAAGAAAGCCTCCGAATGTATCCTAAACAATGTAGAATTAATTTCCGAATCTAATGACACCGGCCGCTTCCCAAAAAACGACGTCCACGAAAAGCCTTCGATACCGATCCGCAAATTTAGAGGGGCTCAGATCAACACGATAAGTATATAGATAATAACAGCTAAACAGCATTGAGTCGACTGAGGTCACCGAGTCTATGCGTATAGTGACGTAGCGCCTGGCTACGCCCCATTTTCGCGAGGTGGATGTTTGTAATTGACACTAAAGACACTAAACGCGCGAATAAAATTCTGATTTTTTGCAGATCCATTATTTTATACTTGAACTCGAAATTTAAAAAAAATGCCGAACAAGCCCATTGGCCCGACAAAGAGTAAAATTAGCAAATTATTTGTTTCTTGCATTGGGCTGACCTACTGGTCTACAATGGAGATGATGCAACAACACTTTTGGCAATAAATTTAATAATAGACAACCCGAAATTATCTTTACCAAAATACTCAGAAAGACTGCAAATAAGTAAAAATCATTTACAAAGAATTTATATGGAAAACAAAGTTCGACCATCGAAGCAAAGGTTCAGACAAACACTTGAAAATGGAGATGTAGCTAGAGAATCGATTGGATTTTTGTTTATAGCTCGGTGAGAGTTACCTCCGAGATAGAAGTTTAAGACAAGTTCTTTTTTACTGATGAAGCAACAATTATGTACAATGACTTTCGTTGTAAAACCAATATTAGAGATGTTTTTCCTCTTGTCAACTCATCTGGAGACACGGTATATATGTATCTCGTAATGCACATGGGACTTGTCATGCATAAGACACCACGCCACAGTCCACGTGTAAAATTGTTTATTCAAAAAACACCGTTTAACAATAATTAGATTATAAAAGGATGATTATTTTATTTTCAAGCAAAACTGGACGCCTTACGAACACAACTTTATTATAATTAAGCATGTTTAGATAGCTACCAATAGACAAATAAAAATAAAAGATAGTATACTAATTATGAATGTTGTTGAATCATTAATGTTGTCATTCACGTCATCAATTTATATTTTTTCAGTCATGAGATTTTTCTTTCAGCATAAATACTACCGTATTAGAATGTAAATAACACAAAGTAACGTCTGATGGGGCTACGACAGAAGTTCCAAGCGCAACGGTGAGTATTTTAGACATGAATAATACAGAATTCGGAAATTAGAAGATGATGACATCACGGACAACATTCGTGATTAGTATTATGTACTTGTAAACAAGACATTTCTCTGTGAAAAGCATATTTCATGCAAACTTGAAAGTGCAACGATTTCTAGCTCTGCCGTTCAATTTCCTACCTTTGATTTTGACTCTGCCATTCCCTGTGTATGATTTCGCCACTTTGCAATTTCATTTCTAAACTCCTGAAGATTAATGAGAGGAGTATCCACATATAGAGTAAAACTAGTACTATCCTGAAATTAAAGTCATCGTTGATAAGTAAATTTAGCTTTGGATATTACCTCACACCTCCTGAAAGCCCAAAAGTTTCAGACATTCAACTGCCCCTCTAGCTAATAAAATTTTGTTCCAAATTATTTTATTACTTTTCTGAAGAGTCCTTAGTTCTAAATTAGATGGGTCATTCAAAATATTTACGACTATTTTAAATAACAACCCAATAGCCTCATCACACACAATTTGACAATTTTTGTCAAACAATGTTTCTAATATTTTCTCAAAAACCATTTTTAAAGCACAATTACTACTACGTACATCAAATATAGTCAGAGCACTTAGGAATATCTTACGATATTAACGATATCAATTATTTTATCTACCATCAAGACCATCGACAAAATTTTGAGGGCCGGTTTATCAATGCGAGAATAACAACAGCAAAGATTAGAGAATTAACAAGATAGGACAGTCAGACGGAGAAGACCAAATAGACGAAGACAGTTGCGCGCTCCAATTTAAAGGGATTTCTCCACGATCAGTAAACTATACGGTTACCTCATGTGAGACGGGCGACGTCACTTGTAGACCCTATACACATCTGAGAGTGCGCGCAACATAAACATAATTGCAGATCAAGGACAAAGTTTAGCTACATCCAGAGCCGGTGCTACCCTTTAAATCTTCTTTTTCATTAGTAATCTATGAACTCTTTAATATTTTAAGCTATCTAGTCTTTCTCCATCAGAGATCACACCCTAGAAAAAATATCGCAGGTCGCAGATATATGTTTTTACTGAAAACCGTAAGTAGTTATAGGTGCAGCTTTTATTAATTTTCGCTGGGCAGAAAAATATCTAGTGCCAGCTCTGGTTGGGTCTACAATACACGTCATAATTCCGTTCCCCGCTCCGCGCGTTTCCTTCACCATAATGCTGCTGATTGAGGCAACCGTATAGTTTACTGATCGTGGGATTTCTCTACTAAGTTAAGCCCAAAGAGTTTAACACATAGAGGAGACAAGCTCCATAAGCGTAATGTATAAGCAGCGGTAGACTGTAGGCTTTTCATCCTTTTCACACAGTTCGTTCTCTCTTTGTCGCACAGTACATGAGGGGAGGTGACGATTGCAATACATTGACAGTATGACAGATGACAATATATGTGTATCTTAGAGTAGGAAAGATATATATTGTACATCTTTCCTAGTCTAAGATGTGTATACCTACCTGGGACTTATGGGTGACTTAGTTTTTCTACAAACTTTACAAGTATAAACTATTGTCACAAAAAAATAATTAATTAATATACAAATTAAATGTGATAAACAAATTAAACGTTATAAACAGAAGAAAAATTTGAGAAAACACGTGTAATTGTAAATAAAGCAGACCGCTATTCAAAACAAAGATTAAAAATTGACGGTATTTGTGAAAACAAAGCGCGCCGGGTAAGGCTGAGTTGCTTTGTAAAACAGAGTGGAGAGAGAGGGTACGAGGTCTGCGACAAGGACGAAAAGCCTACAACCAAATCGCGGCTCCCGGCAAATCCACGGCTTGTCTTCTCTAGTTATTAAACTCTTTGGTCACCTTTGGTTAAGCCGGCTTCAGAGACCTTCGACGTGTAGCCAGCGACACTAGAAGAACCAATAGCGTGGCCACAAAAATCTACGTCACGTACTCCCCAACCACAGAGTAGATTTAAATACAGAGTTTTCACTTATGACGTTTCATGGCTTAATTTTCTGTCTCTCTCTTCTCCACTCTGGGCAGGTACCGATTTAGAAATGATCTGCGCATCATGTTAATCATGTATTTGCTTGAACGTCGAACGTCGTGATTAGGCTCTGAGACATTTCATAATTTCAACATTTTTCATAATATTTTTCTATGTAGAATTGTTTTTATACGTTTATAATACTGTTTTTTAATGGGGTATTTTCCTATTTTTTTTTATTGAATAGTACCATAGAATAGGTATAAACAAGTCTTCCAATAAAGATTTCCGCTAAAATAATTATCAATTTTTCGAGAAAACAAAAGTTAAAATAAATGGCGCGAAAATCGTTTTATATTGATGACGTAGGTAGACTGTCGATGACGTAGGTAGTCGGTGATCATATCTTAATAGAATGTGACCGTCCATGGTTTTATACAAAACAGTGTGGTGTTGCCAAGTTGAAATTTCTCCTCTAATTCTAGTAAAGATAATTGAGATAAACACGAGTGTAATGCTCATTTATTAAATCAATTTTAATATATTTAACCACAAAATGTAATTTTGTGATGTATAAAATAATAATAGGCATGAATTATTAAATATTTTAAATAATTTTTAATGCCGATTAGATTTTTAAAAACATATTTAGCAATATATCGCAACAATGTCACGGCTATTCAAATGACAGATGTCAGATATGTTCTAACCTAACGTCGTGTTGGTTAGAAGCAAAGAATTTTCTGTTATCCAGGTATTTGCTGTAATTTACAAATAATAGATAATGTCATTTAAAAGGGGCGTTTTCTTTATTTCAACGTTGAGTCCATCAGGTGGCACCAGTTCCACCAATGTTGTTCCTTTATTGTCTGGTGGATCAACCAGATGGTTAAAATTTGTTCTTTTATTTATGATGGATATCATCTGGTTGCATCACCTCAGAATAAATTGCATCACTGTCCAACCATAAACTTGTGATGGTGGACTGATGAATGTTGTTTGGTGGATGTGAATCTAACCTCAAAAGTTAGTTATAGACAATAACATTGTATAAAATTATGGAATTCTTAGATCGGATAACTATAAAAATAACATGTAATGACATTGAATACACGACTGATCCAACAGCATCAGCATGATGTGCCACAGTTTTTAAAATATAATTTTTTATTTTTACATATGTGGCACCCTTTCAATTATTAAATTTTTTTCTACTATTCATTAATCATTTTCTGCATACATTACTTGCAACTCAGATAAAGAGATTTGGAATAAAAGCTGCTCTCGTTCAGCAGAGTGATTCGTAATCATAATAAACAGGATTGAAATGAACAGTAATCAAAAGCTGCTTTCGTTTGCAGTGAACATAATAAACAGTATTTCAATGAACAATGATCATATGATCATACAAAATTGCATGATAGGGGCAGAGACAACACATGAGACATGTACCTTATGATTACGAATGACTCTGCGGAACGAAAGCAGAAAGTAAACAAGCTTAATGTTAGGTTAGGATGAAACCAACAAAACTATTCTTTTATTGCTAAATTGGCGTGTTCATCAGTTGATGACGTCATTCCACCATTTTCCATCACAGATGGTTTCAACCAGAAAAAAATGTTGAAATAAAGAAAACGCCCAAGGTGTTTTATAAAAAGTTGTGAAAACACAAATATAACTGCTCCTGACAAAATTTTTGTATCTGTTCCGAAAAATATGGATATTCGAAGAACTTGGTGGCAAGCTTCCAATATTTCTAGTATCAGGGACGTCTATATTTTGTTGTGAAGATCATTTTGAAGTAAGTTTAAACCACTACTGTAGATTTTTGTCCTAATAACGTATATTTTAGTTAAAGAATGACGCTGAAAACTGGCACTATTATAAAACAATGGGCCAGAGAATAATCTTAAGACCTGGAGTTGTACCACATAAAAATTTATCCTGTGTACATAAATCAACGGAATCTGATTCTCAATTAAGTCCAGCAACAAAGAAAAGGAAAATAGAGCTACTAGAAGGAAGGAAATTGAATTCTGAAAGTAAGCCAAGTACGAGCATACATGGTGATAGTTCAAAACTGTGTACGACCTCGGGCAAGTTTACTGTAGTTTCAAGTCCCAAAAAAATAACAGCGACTTGTGTGGAAGTAGTTCACAGATATGTGATGGCTAAACCAAAAATGATTTCAAAATCCACTAATACAAAAAGGAACTGTGCTGATAAGGCAGTAAACACAACAAAATTTAAGGTGATTAAACATAGAGATACTAGTGTTGACTCTGAAAATGATATCAGTGACAGCCCTTCTACCAGTGATCCTATATCACAACAATCTTCGAGTACATCAGCAATGACCTTAAGTTTACCTGAGAAGGACGCAAATGAAGAACTTGAAATATGTAAGCTAGAAAATCATAGCCGTTTTTATTTGGGATTACCAGAGGATTGCTATTTTGTAATAAATTTGATTGTGGAGGAAAGTCACCTGTACTACTCAGATGTAATGATAACCCTTAAAAAAATAAAGGACAGGTGATCAGTTCTCCCGCTTAGGAATAGATTTTGTTAAAAGTACCAGTTACATTAGCAAAATTTTTAGTAAGGCTGTACCAATACTTGCAAATTTAATGCAACAACTTATCATTTGGCCTGCGAGCTGGCAAATTAAAAAGTTGTTACCAAACCAGTTTAAAGCCTATTATAGTAATGTTCAAGCCATTATAGATTGTTTTGAAATAGAAATAGAGAAACCCTCTAGTGCTTTAAATCAGGCAATAACTTGGAGTGACTATAAAAAATGCAATACCATAAAGTATTTGGTATCGTGTACGCCAAATGGATTAATAACTTATGTCTCTTGTGGGTTCGGAGGTCAAGCAACAGATGTAAATATTATATAAGACTCAAACTTTATGGATGTTCTTCCATTTAACAGTGTAATCATGGCTGATAGAGGCTTCAAACAGGTCGAGCAGGTGCTACATACCAAAAGTTCAAAATTATTAAGACCACCAAGCATTAGTGCAAAACAAAAACCAAGTAAAAGGGAAGTTCATCATGGCAAAATAATAAGTGCGCTAAGAGTACATATCGAACGATTAATTCGTCGGTTACGTGAATTTAGCATGTTAAAACCTCATGCATGTGTGAGTTTAAAATTAGCCCATTTATTAGATTATATTGTTATTATAGTGTGTGGGCTTGTTAATTTGCAACAACGACTTATAAACAGTGGCGGAGCTATCGCATAGCACGGTTGTGCAACGCACAAGGGCCCAAGCCTACAGGGGGGCCCATTAGGGTTTCACCATCCACCACTTGAATTCAATTAAAAATAAAAAAATATCATTCCAGTAACGAATAAATTGTTTCTGCATTATATCATACAATAATATGTCATTATTGTCATTTTGACCATACTAAAACAGATCATGCGTATACGCAATTGGAATACGCGGCAAGTCAAAGCCTGACTTACAGCCACAGCCACACAGTCGCTAAGATTAAGATGTGATATGCTTGCACACACGCTTTCTATAAGTCTGCCGTTGCGCGTCGTGCCTGGCGATGAAATTAATTTATGCGCTACAAATTTGAATGTGAAATATTGAAACATAAAATAGAGTATGTTAAAATTGTAGTTTGTCATTTTTACTATAGTTTACCGTATACTTATGCGTGATGGATAAAAATAAAAAAACTAGCGGCGCCTCCAAAAGAAAATTAAGAAAAGAGAAAGAAGAGAAAATAAAGAAGTGGCCTAAATTAGATGATTTTGTATTGACTAGTAAAAACGAAAAGTCCCGTAATAAAACGGACATTACAATCACAGAGCCATGTGCAAATGAGAGATATGTAGATCCACAAGACGAACAACTTATCCATATAAATTTGGAACAAATTAACAAAAAAGACGACTTGCAACCTCAGCCATCAGTTAGTAGCAATGAAGACAACATTCAGCTCCAGCCATCGACTAGTAAAGAAAGTAATTACGAATTTTCCGAACTAAATGTCTTACAGAAAATTGTCGATGGGGGACAGACAAGCTATTCAGATGTTGTGTTTTCTACTGACTTAGGGTATTATATAGGCAAGACTATAACAGAAGACATTAAAAGGTTTGTTATTAATTCAGCACCATGCCGACCTATTGGACCATTTCCAAAGGATCCCGTTCAAAATAACAGAAGCTTTTCTGAAAGTTATTATACAACAACCTCCAAATATGGGCCGATTTCTCGTGCCTGGCTTTGTTATTCTCCAATATTAGATGCTGCATACTGCCAACCATGTTGGTTATTTTCTTCTGTTAATAGTGACTGGGGTAATAGAGGAATCCGCACATGGCAACACTTATCCTGGAAAATAATTACCCATGGCAATACTGCAGCCCACGTCCAATCCTGTAAAATATTAGAGCTGTGGAAAAAGAATCAGACTATAGACAAAGACTTGGAGGATAGAATACGCTATGAAGCCTCTTTTTGGAAAATGGTCTTGGATAGATTATTTAGTATAACTCTTATGCTCGCTAAAAACTCTCTAGCCTTTCGAGGACATCGTGAATCATTAAATGATCCACTTCACGACTCTTACAATGGAAACTTTTTAGCCCAGGTCGAATTACTTGCAAAATATGACAACATTATGAATCAAATTGTGCAAATGCCTTCAGGTAACTAATATGTTGTTATTTATATATGTTATCTTTAATACTGTTATGTTTTCTCCTAATTAAAATTGATCAATCACCTTGTATATTTTTTAACATTTATCTTTAAATACTGAATACTCTTTTGTTGCTTGAAAACAATTTTTTTGCAGGAACAACACGATATTTGAGCTACCAAATTCAAAACGAAATAATACATTGTTTGGGAAGAGAACAGCAAGAAACACTTCTGAAAAATGTGAGGGCTGCTCCTTTCTATACAATTGTAATGGATACTACCCAAGATATTACAAAAAAAGACCAAATGAGTTTGGTAATACGATACGTTAAAGTCCAAACAAATGAACAACAGGAAATAACTGACTTTAAAATAATGGAAACCTTTTTAGGATTTTTCGAAGTAAAAGATCATTCGGCTGAGGCAATGACCCAACAATTAATACAAAAATTGAAAGAATTTAACGTTGATTTAAGTAAATGCTATGGACAGGGCTATGATGGTGCCAACGTAATGAGTGGTATATATAACGGGGTTCAACGAAAAATCAAAGATATTCAACCAAATGCAGAATATGTTCACTGTGCTAGTCATAATTTAAACCTAGTCGTGAATGATGCAGTTAATGGGTGTAGAGATGTAGATAATTTTTTCATCATATTACAGAAGATATACAGCTTTTTTGGAAATAGCATCAACAGATGGGATCTTCTAGCAAGTTTCACGGGTGAATCAGAAATAATTTTGAAGAGATTAAACCCAACGCGTTGGGCGGGAAGATTGAATTCACTTACAGCTGTTAAACTGCGATATATAGATATACATAAAGCATTGACTGAACTTATGTTAATAAGTAATAAAAAAGATGAGAGGGATGAAGCTGGGCAATTGAGAAAAAGCATTGAAACATTTGAATTTGTGATATTGTGTGTACTACTTCATAAAATATTAGTAGAAATAAATTATACATCAAAATTACTACAAAGAAAAGATTTTGATTTGAATGAAGCAGCGAATGCCCTTTCAAAAACAAGAGATGCATTAAAGAAACTTCGATCATCGTATGATTGCTTGAAAGAAGAGGCAGTGGTCCTTGCGAAAAAATGGGGAGTGACAACAGATTTTCAGATGAAACGTCAACGCCAAGTAAAAAAGCATTTCGATGAGTTAGCAGTTGATCACCGCTTTCAAACTTGCGAGGACTTATTCAAGGTTAATGTGTTTTATTATACTGTGGATGTAGTTTATGAGCATATTGCAACTAGATTTGCTAGCTTTAACTCATTAACAGAAATGTTTGGTTTCTTGGTTCCAAAAATACTCGTGAATATGTCTGAAACTGATATTCTCGAACAGTGTCAAAAATTACGAAACAAGTATTCAGAAGTTTTGTCAGAAAAATTTTCTTTGCAGTTTATCAATATGGTTGCAATTGTGAAAGACGACCTTGATGAAAATATTACAGTAAAAGGTTTTGCAGATATTTTAATAAATAAATGTTCAATACTGCAAAGTGATTTTTCTGAAATATATGTTGCGTTGTTTCTTTTTCTTACGCTACCTGTTTCTGTTGCTACAGCCGAGAGGTCATTCAGCAAACTCAAAATTATAAAAAATTATCTCCGGAATTCTATGTCTCAAAATCGTCTGGGTGATCTCTCAATATTAGCAATAGAACATAAAGCAGCTTCAGAGCTAAATTTAGAGAAACTTGTAAATGATTTTGCAGAGGCGAAAGCACGAAAGAGACAGTTTTGAAAATTTGTTATTTACATATGCAAATGATAAACTTGACTTTCGATTTACAAATAGCAGAATGTACTGTTTTATTTTTCTTTTTGTTTTGATTTTATTTGGTAGATAGTTTATTTACATTTTATTTGTGAGAAAATGATTTTGCAGAGATTCGAAACTTTGTCTTGTTATAACTTATCATAAATGATATTTATTGTTTTCATTTCGTTTATCATATAGTTTATTTATATTTTATTTGTGAGAAAATGGTTTTGCGGATATGCGATATTATTAATTTTTTTTATCATTAATGATCTCTATAATAAGTTCCTATTATTTTTTTATATGTTTTAGAATTTATGTTGTTTTTTCTTGTCATTATTTATCATAAATTATAGTCTATATTTTCTTTGTTTTCGTTTTTTTTTCTTCAAACAAACATTCTTAATGTGGGGGGCCCAGACCAATTTTCTGCACAAGGGCCCTATAACTTCTTGCTCCGCCACTGCTTATAAAGTATTAAAAACTATAAAATTTTTAAAGTTAATTTTGTTATAAAACACCTTTATATATATACACACGTATGTAAAAATTAAAATAGTATAATATTATTTGATTACTATAGTTTTATTAGTTAGACTTCAAATAATATGTAAGTATATTAAATTAGCTCAAAAAAAGGTTGTCGTATTTTATACCTAATCCTCTAAAAATGTTCCTTTTTATGTAAAAAAATGCTTGTTTGTTTAATAAATATATGAATTTTAAAATGTGCTACCGCGCTATAAAATACGCTATTTCAATCATTTTTCGTTATTTATAAAAATAAGGCTTATAGCGTGGTAGCACAATTTAAAATTAATTTTTTATTTTAATCAAACGAGCATTTTTACTTCCCTCGCATACCGAAGGGAAGTATTGTATTCGAGAAAAAAATCACCCTCCGATATTTTTACGGATTCTGACGTTTCAGATCACGGAGATTACGAAAATATAGGTTTTTCAATTCCGTCAGTCTGTCTGTTGGTGCATTTACTAAAAAACTACTTGACGGAGAGCAGTCAAATTTGGCAGGTAGTTGACGCTACTGTCAGCGTAGAAATGGTAAAAATTTCACTGGAAAATATACAGGGATAAATAGTGAAAAATAGTGAAACAAATTTTTTTTCGCTCAAATTTAAAATTTCCACATTTCATGACGCGCTAATCCTATTTCGGGAAAAAAAATTTTTGAAAATTTTTTTCACCATTTTTGAAAAATTTTTACCAAGATGAAAAAAATTTTTTTTGCTCAAATTTAAAATTTCTACGTTTCATGGCATTCTAAAACTATAAAAAAAAAAATAAAATTTTTTTTTTAAACATTTTTGAAAAATTTTTACTTCCCTCGCATACCGAAGGGAAGGGTATTCGAGAAAAAATCACCCTCCGAGATTTTTTCGGATTCTGACGTTTCAGAACACGTAGATTACGATAGGTTTTTCAATTCCATCAGTCTGTTTGTCTGCCTGCCTGTCTGTCTGTTGGTGCATTTACTAAAAAACTACTTGACGGAGAGCAGTCAAATTTGGTAGGTAGTTGACGCTACTGTCAGTGAAGAAATGGTAGAAATTTCACTGGAAAATATACAGGGTGGACCGTCTAAACGGAATAAATAGTGAAAAAAATTTCTTTTGCTCAAATTTAAAATTTCCACGTTTCATGACGCGCTAAACCTATTTCAGAAAAAAAAATTTTTGAAAATTTTTTCACCATTTTTGAAAAAATTTTTACTACTAAAATGAAATAATTTTTTTTTCTTTCTTCAAATGTAAAATTTCAACGTCTCATGGCATTCTAAGCCTGATTAAAAAAAAAAAATTTAAATTTTTTTTCAACATTTTTGAAAATTTGTTTACCACTAAAATAGATGGAATTTTTTTTTATTTTTTCAAATTTCCACGTTTCATAGCGTTCTAAATCTATTTAAAAGAAAAATTAAATTTTTTTTTTTACTATTTTTAAAAAATTTTACCACTAAGATAGAATGTTTTTCTCTTTGTTCAGATTTTAACTATCCACGTTTCCATGGCATTCTAAAACTATTCAAACAAATTTAAAAATGTTTTTGAAAATTTTTTTTAAAAAATTTGAAAACATTTTTAATCCATTTATGGAACAGACGAAAAATTTTTTTTTGCTCAAATTTAAAATTTCCACGTTTCATGATATTCCAAACCAATTTCGGAAAAAAAAATTTGCAACGTTTTACCAGTTTGGAAAAATTTAACACTAGAATGCTCAAATTTATAAGTTCCACGTTTCATGACATTCTAAACCTAGTTATTTCGGAAAAAAATTTTTGAAAATTTTTTTCACCAACATTTTTCAAAAAGTTTTTACCACTAAAATAGATCGATTTTTTTTTATTTGCTCAAATTTAAAATTTTCACGTTTCATAGCATTCTAAACCTATTTTAAAAAATATGTAATTTTTAAACTTTTTTAGCACTACTATAGAATAGTAGGAAACTTTCCTTTTTGCTCAAATTTAAAATTTCTACGTTTGACAATTTAAACCTATTTCAGAAGAAAAAAATTTGAAAATTATGTTACCAACATCTTTTGAAAAATTAAAAAAAAAATGAAATTTTTTAACCACCACTATACTTCCACTCCATTACGTGAATGTTGGATTGAAAATGTGACAGATGGTAATAATATCTGGCATATGCACCTATTATACTTTTATTGAAAAATATACAGGGTGTTCATCCCAAGAAATATTTCAGTCATGGTGGACATTTGTAAAGGTATTTGCACAAGCCTGCCATATGTGGCACCTGCTATTTACTATTGAGCTTTTGCTGTTGGATGAGCAATCTGTATATTTTATTGACCAATACTTATCAAGTTTTCTTTGTAATAATAGCAATAACTATATTCCGATTATTATTCTCAATGTCATTTCGTAATTATTATTTTTTTAGAGTGACTGCCATGCACAAATAACGAGGGAAGTTTTGTGTAAACACCTTTACCGATTTTTTAAGATAATCTAATGAATATATTAAATAAATCAAAACGTATATTTTGGATTTTTTTTTAATTAATTTAATTATTACAGATATCTAGACAATTTAAAATGGGTCTGCATTTATAAAATTCTCAAGGATTTACAAAAGCTAACCAGAGAAATAACCATGCCTTTACGAAATTATAATTGTAATGAGACAGTTCCTCAAAATATTTTATTACTACTACACGCCAGTTTAAAATCTTACTGTTTGAGTTATAAATTTAGTTTTTTATTATTTCACAGTATTTCCAAACAACAAAAAGTATAAATTTAACTATTTACAAATACTTCATAACATTGACTTATTATAAATGGACTGCACGTTCCATATTCTACCAATGCAAGCAGAATGTCAACATAGTCGAGTCAATGTAGGCAATTCACATTACCCATTAAAGGCAAAAAGCTCCATTATTCCATTAGAAACACAATGATGTTATAAAGAATACTATAAATTGTTACAAATACAATTTTTAACTGGTTTTTAATTGAAAACAATATTAGTTATAATAAACATACAAAAAATACAATTTCTCAGATTACAAAAAATGTGCTTTTAAAATAAAATTACGATACCTACTAATTCCAAATTCTAGCTTTTAAATTTGTGGTGTATTTTGTAATTACTCCCTGAAATTAAACATTACATTAATTATACAAAGCTGTGTATGTACGACTTTGGTGCGATTTTTGCCCTTAATACGTACTGCTGGTTGCCTGAGATATTGACAACACAAATTTTCTATGACATGCAGTCTATTTATAATAGGTTGATAAATAAATACTAACAAAAACTTACATCAACAATAGATTGTACATATACTTTATTAAAGTACAAAATTACAATTAGCTAATTAAGTGGCTTGCTCCATTACTTCGATGCAAAAAGTTTTATCGAGACAAATTTCATGGATAGAAACCTCCATGTTATTTTCAAAATTTGGCGAAGCTATGCAAAACAAACCTTTACACTTATTAGCTAAAAACATTTGCAACTGTATTTGAGCAAATGGTTTCTTCATAATATTACCATCTTTAATATAAAGCTCCACTGTTTTGTCTTTTGAAGGACACTTTATTTCAATACAGAAGTCTGTGCTGACTGCATCAGGACTTGCTCCAAATATTGGATAATCTTTATTTAAGAACATGCCAACTTTTTCGAAGCTTATTTTTTTCTTCTCACAAATTACTTGTAGTACTTTGTCTTCCAAGTTTAATCCCCTCTCCATGGCTCCGGTAGTTTTAAATTTGGCAGCTCCTAAAATTGCTTCGGTCACTGCTCCATCAAGTGTATTGCAGTGTGCTGCTTCATGTAATTTTGATGCTGTAATTCGTGCAAATCTGACATCAAACCAGGTATTGCAACGGGACTGCTCTTTAGTTGCTTTTTGTACTTCGCCACACACATCTTTGGTTATTTCTTTTTTACAAAATTCGATAAAACTTTCTGCACTTCTCACATTACCACAGTCACTCATGAAATAATTTGCTAAATTAAAAAGTGAGACTTTCTCAGTGTTGCTCTCACAAGTTTTAAAATATTCGAACAATACACCGAGGCTGCTACTCTTAAGTCCTTTATCAATAACTTTATTCAAGAAAGCGGTATTTTGAGGTTCTGGTACTGGCACACCTTTCTTAAATATATCTACCAGTTTCGTAGCTTTCAGTACCGTTCCAACTTTGGACAGTGTAGGTTTACGCCAATAACATTCCACACATGTAACAGAGGGTTCCAAACTTTTCCGAAGTAGCCAAAAAATAAGTGCCACACCATGCTTGCAGCCTCCTAAAAAATAAAATAACAGTTCATCACCATTTATTGCAGCAAAACAATAATTTTTAAGTATTTATACACATTTTGCAAAAGTGTATTTTTCTATAAAAGTAACTTAAATATACCTTCACTAGCAGCACAACTATGACAACGGCAGTCAATAATTTCTTCCTCATCTTCATTGATAACAACAGTTACAGCGTAACCCTTATCGTGAACTTTATGCTCTGGTGTTATCCTGCATTTAACCGTGCAAAACGACGCTTCTCTCATTAGCTGAACGTAACCAATGGCTTCATCTCCGTATGTTTGCCTACTCCCTCTAAAAATCAAGTCCATATAACTTAAAATTGCCTCGAATTTTTATCAGGTTTTATTTCAATTATTAGGCTAATAACAATTAATAATTACGATTATCGGCCACATACTAGTTACAATACGTTTAATTAAAAATAAAAAACATTGACCTACTAATTAATAATATAAATAGAAGTGCTTACCTTTGCGTTTTCACATTTTTCACGTTTGCTGACAAAAAATCCAAATTTTGTTTGTAGAAAGTAGAGATGTGTCATTCGTGAATGATTCGATCTGTTGAGAAACCAAAATGTATGTTGGTAGCAATGGTAAATCAGAAGTTTTTGTTTTGTTGTTTTTAAGTTGGTAGTGGTAGTAAGAAGTTTGACAGACATTGAAAAAGTGTATGTTGTCTTGTGTCTCGTGTATAACCTGTATTATTAAAATAAAAGTGATATAAGAAACTGTATACGTTTAATTTACCTACAAGAGAAAGACAGTAATCGTAATAGGTTATGGTCCCAGTCCCTGCAGTCACTGTGTGTTTTTATTTGAAGAATAGGTGCTGTTTTTGTCTGGTAGGAAATTAGCGGGAAGAAGCATAATATAGTGTAACTAAGTAGTTTAAAAAAAAAATGGAGACGCAATCAACACAAATACCCGTTTTAAAGCTGAATGGGGACAACTGGGTTGTGTGGAAATTCCAAATGACGGTGATATTGAAAAGTAGAAATCTCTATGACATAGTAACCGGAACAAGGGTAAAACCCGAAGAAGCCGCTCCAAAAGCCGCGTGGGAAAAGGAGGATGCCAAGGCTCAAGAAATATTAGTAACAAGAATGGATCAAGGGCCACTGACACATTTACTTTCTTGTGAGACCTCCAAGGACATGTGGGCGAAATTAAGGTCGGTGTATGATAAGGAATCAGTAGTAAGCATCCACTTATTACAACAAAGATTTTTCATAATGGAATTTGAAAACAGTACAGTGTCGACATATATTTCTAAACTAGAAGAGATCAGAAATAAATTAAAGCAAGCAGGTGAGGAACTATCTGACAAAATGATTATTACCAAAGTCTTAATGTCTTTGCCGGACTATTCAAGCATTTTAGGTCTGCTTGGGAATCAGTTCCTATCGAAAAGCAAACTCTGGAAGAACTCACGTCACGCTTACTTATTGAAGAAGAGAGATCAAAGTCGACAGAGCAAAGCACAGCATTAGCAGCTAAACAAAGTAGCATACAAAGAGGTGGAAAAAGTAACAAATTAACGTGTAATTATTGTCAAAAACCAGGGCATTTTGCCAGAAACTGCTATAAAAGGAAAGAAAACGAAAAAAGATGTACCTACTGTAAGAAAACAGGGCATGAATGGGAAAACTGTCGTTTTAAGAAAAACAGAGAAGGAAATAGCGATTCAAAAAATAAAACAAAGAGAGAAACTAAGAAAGAAAACGAACCGGAAGAAACTAATGCGTTCATAGGGGCATCTAAAATACATAGTTCGCATGACTGGTGCATGGATACTGGAGCGACTGAACACATGTGCTGGGATAAAAAGCTCTTTGACAGTATCACAGAAATGAAAACTGACAGAAAAGTAAGAGTAGGAAATGGCGAAAAATTGGAAGTGAAAGGCATAGGAATAATCAAATTGTGGGCGTCAAATGGTGAGAAGTTAATTAACACAACACTATCCAAAGTGTTGTATGTGCCTGATCTTAAATTTAACTTATTTTCTGCTGGATGTGTACTTGATAAAGGCTATCAAATGATTTCAGACGATAAGAAATGTGAATTTGTTGATAAAAAAGGTCAAGTGAGGGCATTAGCTACACGGGAAAATAAACTTTATAAAATGGAGTTCACTTGCAGTAATAGGGAGTTTTTAAGCCCCTTATTTCGTCATGTATTTATAGTTATCGTTATTCCGAGCATGCGCACTACTCAAACGGCGACTCCTTAACTTTATTAACGATAACGGAT
Organism: Stenurella melanura; assembly: GCA_963583905.1. Lineage (NCBI taxonomy): Eukaryota > Metazoa > Arthropoda > Insecta > Coleoptera > Cerambycidae > Stenurella > Stenurella melanura. Next base: position 98,123,628 of record OY757310.1, on the reverse strand, counting down.
TCCGTTACCTACGGAGACATAAGGCAAGGCGTCTTCTAAAGTTATGGTTATTTTTCCATGACAGTGTTGCCACGAATAACCATAAGTAGCAAATTTTGAAATGTCTCTCAAGTATTCTTGGTATAGATATAACCTTTTGTTTGCAAATTTAATATAACGTTGTCATAAATGGTTACCCTACTATTAGTCAAGTGGTTGCCTGTTGGTCTGGTTGTCTTTGTAGCATATGAGGTGTCTGAAACCTTGCACTTAATTATACCTTATATTGTAGAGATAAAATGTAGAGTAGTAGTTGGCATCAGCTGTCAACTGTTAAATCTTACTCTTATTAAGCGGTCTAAAACCTCTTCTTTTAATAGTCGTGGTAATCGTTATCGTTAATAAAGATAACCATAACGTTGCTTAAAACTGACGTTATTTTTGTTGGCTTAAAATCTCTCTAATTGACAAGAAATATTTGCCTAAAATGGGAGTCACTGATCGGGGTTTCGATGCAGAAGAAGAAGACAGTTGTGTCGCCGGGAGCTTTGACATTTCGGAATGTAGAGCAGTAAAAATGGTAGAACCTTTAACAGAATGGCATTGTCGTCTAGCCCATCAGAACTTTAATCAAGTGAGAAAGTTTTTAAAAATGAATCATATTGACTATATAGACAATCAAAAGAATTACATGTGTAAAGAGTATTTGGCCGGAAAACAACATAGAAGACCATTTATAAACAGCGAGTCGAGAGCCAGTCAACCCTTAGAATTGGTTCATGCAGACGTGTGCGGGCCAATGGAAACGGAGTCGCTAGGAGGAGCACGTTATTATCTATTGCTAAAAGATGATTACTCATCGTATCGGTATGTATTCTTCATGAAACAAAAATCTGAAACTGCTAAAAATATTGAAAAATATATTTCATTAGCCGAAAGGGAAACTGGATGTAAAATGAAAGTTTTGCGGACTGATAATGGTCTAGAATTTCTAAATAAGGAGGTTAGAGACATACTAGAATCTCGAGGTATACGTTTTCAGCGTACAGTGGTATATACCCCTGAACAGAATGGGAGAGCCGAAAGAGAGAATCGAACGTTAGTTGAGGCAGGTCGAACAATGATTCAAGGTATGAGTAAACAATTTTGGGCAGAAGCAGTAAACACTGCCAGTTACGTTTTAAATAGAACAGGTTCAAGTTCAGTCAAGGATAAAGTACCGTATGAGCTGTGGTATAAAAAGGTTTCAAATTTTCGTGACTTTAAAAGGTTTGGAAGTAAAGTTTCAGTTCACGTTCCAAAAGCAACTCGAGTGAAATGGGATCCTAAAAACAGTTTTGGAATATTTATTGGATATAGTGAAGATGTGAAGGGATTTAGAATATACTTACCGGAGAGGAATAAGGTTGAAATTTTAAGGGATGTAATATTTTTGCCTGAAAAGACTGTAGAGAGTAAAGAAATTGTAAAACCAAGTGTCGAAGAAATATCATCAGAAATTGTAGGAAATGATGTAGAAAATGAGGTAATAGATGTTTTAAATGAAAATGAGCTAGAAACAGTAGAGAATGACAACCTCGAAAACTCAAGTTTAGAAGAGAAAAGCGTTAGGGATTTAGATTTGAACTCAAAGTGACCATGAATTATCTGAAGAAAGCAACCAAAACAATGAGTTAGGGTACAATTTAAGAAGAAATGTTAAAAGACCTTCAAAATTTGACGATTATGAGGTTGATTTTGAAACAAGTTTAATGACTATCTGCGAAGACACTGAACCGAAAACATATGACGAAGCGTTGTCAAGCAACAAGGCAGAAAGGTGGAAAGAGGCAGTGGAAGCAGAGATTTGTGCTTTAAAAGAAAGTGAAACGTGGGTGTGTGTAGAAAAATGCAACGTAAGTGACGCGATCGAATGCAAATGGGTGTTTAAGAAAAAGAAAGCCGAAAACGAAGGTAAAGTGCATTACAAAGCGCGACTGGTTGCCAGAGGGTTTCAGCAAACTAGTAGTTCTATTACAGATTTTTATAGTCCGGTTGCAAAATTAACTTCTATAAGGGTGTTTTTAGCTTTGTGTAATAATCTAGGAATAATTATACATCAGTTAGATGTTTGCAGTGCCTTTTTAAATGGGGACATAAAAGAGGAAGTTTATATTTCTCTCCCCAAAGGCTTTAGAGAGAAAGAAGGTACAATATGCAAGCTAAAAAAATCTTTATATGGGTTAAAAGGATCACCCAAAAATTGGAATGAAAAATTTCATGAATTAATGTTATCTTTATCTTTTTCTCGATCCGAGTTTGAATATTGTATTTATGTTAAAATTACTGAATGTTATAAAATTTATATTTTGATTTATGTTGATGACTTGTTAGTAGCTGGTACAGATGAAAACGCAGTAAAAACTATAAAAAGGGTTATGATGGAAACATTTAAAATGAAAGATTTAGGACGAATAAAGCATTTTTTAGGCATGACAATTTCACAAGATGTTTCTGAAGGTAAAATAGTAATAAATCAAACAAAATACTTACAAAATGTTTTAAATAAGTGTAATATGCAAGATTGTAAACCTTCAAAGACACCAATGGGTGTAAATTTCAATCATGATATGTTAAAGCGAGAAAAATCAGAAAATGTTGATATTGAGAGAAAGTGTCGAGCAACTATAGGGTCATTAATGTACGCCATGCTTTGTTCAAGGCCTGATCTTTGTATTAGTATAAGTATCTTGAGTAGATATCAATCTTGTGCGAGCCAACAATTATGGCAGTCAATCAAGAGAGTTCTAAGATATATTCAAGGAACGTTACAGTTAAGCTTAGTGTTTGTAAAAAATAATACTAAAAATATAATTGAGGGCTACGCAGATTCAGATTGGGCAGGTGATAAGGTAGATAGGAAGTCTACGTCAGGATACGTGTTTAAAGTGTTCGGATGTACAGTTTCATGGGCATCTCGTAAACAATCTACTGTCGCCTTATCGTCGACCGAAGCTGAATAGGTTTCGCTGAGCGGAGCAGTTAGCGAAGCTTGCTGGCTGAGATTTTTGATCTATGATTTGCACATACAGAATAACTATATATGTGTAACTATTTTTGAGGACAATCAGTCTGCAATAAAGGTGTGTAAAAACCCTGAGTTCCATAAACGTTTGAAACATGTGGATATCAGATTCCACTTTATTAGAGACAAAGTTAAACAAAATGAGGTAGAAATTAAGTATGTATGCAGCAAAGAACAGTTAGCTGACATGTTCACCAAACCTCTTTGTTTAAGTTTGTTCAGCAATTTTTGTACGAGTTTAAATTTAGAATAGGCTAAGAGATTAACCATTGAGGGGGAGTGTTGAGAAACCAAAATGTATGTTGGTAGCAATGGTAAATCAGAAGTTTTTGTTTTGTTGTTTTTAAGTTGGTAGTGGTAGTAAGAAGTTTGACAGACATTGAAAAAGTGTATGTTGTCTTGTGTCTCGTGTATAACCTGTATTATTAAAATAAAAGTGATATACGAAACTGTATACGTTTAATTTACCTACAAGAGAAAGACAGTAATCGTAATACGATCTTTAGGATTCGATCACCTGAAAGTATTGAATGATAGAATCTTTTTGCGGCGAACGATTCGGTCAATCGCGGATTTTAACATCGTCCGCTTTCGTCTCGCCTAGGTGAATGATAGAATGATTGGTTCATTTAGAGTATTGACTGAATGAGAATAGTGATTGTGAACGACCACCGAAGATCGAACCAACTAGACTAACAACCGAATGGGAATGTTCGTTGCTCGAACTGAACAGTTCAGTTCGAGCAACGAGGAGCAGCAGCAGCAACAGCAGCAGCGGCAGCAGCAGCAACAGGCAGCTTTCAGCTAGAACCTGAAGATGGCAGATGAGATTCCGCCGAAACGTCGTTCAGACAACCATGGTTCCAACAGGAGCCTACCAACTACACGGGAAAACACCCGGAAGCACGTCAACACTTCATTATTTACCCGTGAAAACCTAAGAAACAACATATATATATATATATATATATATATATATATGTGTATATATATTAGTACAGGCATTAGTTACTAAAATAGTATAGTCAAATAGGGTAAAGTACAGTAATGAGATATTAGTACTTGAAAGTCAATTAGAAAGCTGCCAGCTGGTTTTTAGGCTTAGTGTAGGTGCTAACAGATATCTAGAACGTTTTGATAAGTTAAGTGTTGTTAACCTCTGACATTAATTGTTATTGTGGGTTATGGCGAGGAATGGCCTTAACTGAATGGTAGGCTTTGGCGAGGAATGGCCTTAGCCGGGGAGTTACTTAGGGCGAGGAATGGCCCCGAGTACAGTGAGTTGGATCTTGGCGAGGAATGGCCTTGATCTACTTGAGGCGAGGAATGGCCTTGAGTGTGTTGACAATGAATGTCTAGGGTTGTGTAAATAGACTAGTGGTTGAGCATGTTTTCGATTAGAAGGCGTTCTGGAGATCTTTAGCAAGTAGCAGACACTAGTATTGATTAGCATCGGTGGATTAAAGCACTTACAGTCTTTTTTCCTTTTTAAATTTAGATTGACTTGGGCTTTGGAGATTAAGAACGTGTTCAGCAAAACGGTGAGTGCTAACCTGTTGTTACTTATATTTATTAAATAAATAAACACGCCCAGTAGTAAACAAGGTCCTTACAGTTTTTCAGAAGTGGGATTACCTCAGCTTAGCATTCCCTGTTGTATCCGATAATACTGCGATATTACTGACAATTGACAAACTATTGAGTGAGTGTTCTTAAATCGGTTTTTAGTTCAGTTTAATTAACTAATCGCGATTAATCCGAGTAGGAAAAGCGTAGGTAAACAGAGCGGATGGAGATCTGATATGCCGATGGAAATTAGTCGTACCTCCGATATCCCGAGCCCTAATTTAACTGATGAATCAGTACGTAGCGATGACACGATTAGTAAGTTGGCTGAAGCCATGGCTCACGCCTTGAGAAGCGTTTCTTTACCTGGACCTTCAAGAATAATTAGAGGAGAGGTGGTGCCCATTTTTGATCCGTCTGATATCAATCAGAATGTGGAAGATTGGTGCACTAAGGTAGATGAAATTCGAGAAATATTTCAATGGTCGGATGATATTACCATCTTTAACGCATTGTCTAAGCTTCATGGTTTGGCAAGTGTGTGGTACAAGGGGTTGAAATCAGTGAAGTTCACTTGGAATGAGTGGAAAGATAAACTCCGTCGCGCTTTTCCAGCCCAACGCGATTATAATGCACTATTGGAGGAAATGATGGGACGGAAGAAGAGGCCAAATGAAACTTTTGCACAATATTTTTACGAGAAGCAAGCTCTTCTAAATGCTTGTAAAATACAAGGTAAAGATGCCGTGTCATGCATCATTGCAGGAATCCGAGAGATTCACATCCGGTCAGGTGCGAAGGCTGCAAATTTTGATGACCCAGAGGCTCTTTTTAGCTATCTAAGAAGCTTGAATGATGATGTAACCACTTGTGTACCGAAGGTACCGATTACAAAACCGTATAATAATAATAATAACAAGCGAAAACATGACCAATTTAAAAGACCAAGCACATGCTTTACGTGTAATAAACCAGGACATATCAGCAAATATTGTCCCAGTAATAGAACCGAAAAACGAGACAGAAAATGTTTTTATTGTCAAGACATTGGACATCTAGCTTCAATTTGCCCCAAGCGGCGAAAAACTCACGAATCTACTAAATGACTAGATGTACTACAACAGCAACAATGTCCCTCAAGCAGCAACAAATATTACAAACGTGTCAAAATTAACAACAGAGGTTTGGAAGCATTCATTGATTTAGGAAGCACGTGTAATGTTATTACGGAAAATGAGGCTGCTAGGCTCTCCCTTAAATGTGACCAATCCAAAGCTGCCTTGATACATGGTTATGGAGGGGGAGTGGTTCCATCAAAAGGGACGGTTGCATTCGATTTAAAGGTGGATAGAGTCTGTCTACCTACAACGGCAACAGTGGTGTCTAATGTGGCACAAAATGTACCGTTGCTAATTGGTCATCCCGTGACTGAGAATTCTGATGTTGTCGTTTTTAAAGATAGTGAAACACTACAACTTCTTCAACGAATGCCTGAAATTGAGAGAACCGATGAAAAGGTAAGAAAGGTGACACTGTGGCCTGCCAAATCAACAATTATACCGTCTGGTTTTTGGGGAAATATTCCTATTGAGGTTAGAGACAATTTTGAAGGAGAGTTATATGTAGAAGCAAGTATTCGAACTAGAGAAGGACAAGAGTGGTGTATTCCGCATACCGTGCTAAAAATATACAAAGAATCTAAATCGGTGTTGCCAATTATAAATTTATCGGACACGGAAGTAAATTTTACAACTAAACATCCGGTTGCTAGAGGATGGCCATGTGAGCCGGAAGACGAAAAGACTGATCAGGTTTTACGTAATTTACGCAAATGAGTGAACTTACAATTAACGACATCACGGTGGGCCCTATTTCAGAGGAAGAACAGCGCCAATTATTGACTTTAGTGAATAGGTATCGAAATTGCTTTGCTATAAAGACAGCTGAGCTTGGTTGTGCTAAGTCTACCGAAGTTTCAATAGAATTAGAAAATAATAAACCTTTTTCTTATCGTCCATATCGTATGTCGAAAGACGAACAACAAACAGTTAGAGAAATAGTAGACGAATTATTGGAAAATGATATAATTCGAGAGTCAAATTCGCCGTACTCATCACCAATTTTACTAGTACGTAAAAAAAATGGAGAGCAGCGAATGTGCATTGACTACCGTAAATTAAATCAAATGACGATTAAAGACCGATATCCTTTACCTAGAATAGATGATCAACTGGATAAGTTGCAGGGGAGTACTTATACTATACAAGCCTAGATTTGAGATCAGGTTATCATCAAATTCCTATTGCAGAAAATTCAAAAAAATACACTGCATTCGTCACAGCGGACTCTCAGTACGAATACAATAGACTACCTTTTGGACTGACAAATGCCCCCAGCGCATTCCAGCGACTTGTAAATAAAGTATTAAAACCTGTTCGCGACATCACTGCAATCTATTTAGATGACATCCTGCTCTATACTAAAACTGTGGAAGGAGCTTTAGAGAATATTGAAAGGGTTTTGAACTTGCTACAGGGTGAAGGGTTGACACTGAACCCAAACAAATGTAAATTTTTAGTAAAATCGGTTGAGTATTTGGGATTTGAGATCACCGACAGTAAGATACGACCGGGAGAAATGAAAACCAAAGCAGTAAAAGAGTTCGCAGTACCTAAATCTGTACACCAAATCCGTCAGTTTTTGGGATTGACAGGTTACTTTCGACACTTTGTGAAAAATTATGCTTTAATTGCGAAACCTTGAACCGATTTGACCCGAAAAAGTGTTAAGTGGGTTTGGGCTGAACGAGAACAAAGAGCGTTCGATCAGTTGAAGGACACACTTACAGACCGACCGGTGCTAGCTTTATACAACTCAAAAGCACATACAGAAGTACACACAGACGCAAGCTCTCGGGGATTGGCAGGAATTTTGCTACAAAGGCAGGATGGTGAATATTTACATCCCGTGGCTTATTATAGCCCACATAGCACACTTCATATATAGTATATACGATTTACAAATTAAGCTACGTTTTTCGTATTAAACTTAACATTATATACTATGTTTGTACTAAGTTTATTTTAAAAGATTTATTATCTTAAACTAATATATTTAGTATATACTTATGGTTGTGTATAAATCATACACCTATCAGCAGGTACAGTGTACATTCTTATAACACACTCAATATGTATATAAAATAAATTATATGCATAGTATGACGCTTACGCGTATGAATATATTATATACCTAACAGAGCGTGCAATGCATATTTTTATTATATGCACAAAATGTATATAAGGTAAAATTACATCCATAGTATATTAATTACGGTTTTGTATAAATTATATATGTAACAGGGCGTACAATTCATAGTCTTATAAGGTATACAAAATGTATATAAGGTAAACTACATGCATAGCATATTAATTACGATTATATATAAATTATATGAATAGCGGAGCGTGCGGTGCACATTTTTATAATTTGCACAAAATGTATATAAAGTAATTTACGTACACAGAAAATTACCTATTGGTGTGTATAAATTATATACACCAGTGACGGTGTAATGCGCATTCTTAAAATTCACGTATTTCCTCAGTATTGAATAATCCCAATAGGTAACGTATTACTTTCACTCTCGGATATCTTTTAGTACTAGCTGGTACAGTACTTTCTTTATTATACCTACTGTAGTACTAGTACTGGTTAAATTACTTAGACTTAAAAATTGTTGATATCGCAACGCAGTGTGCGTGTAAAACTATAAAACCGTGTGTAATTTGATTGTGCATGTGCATGATGGATATTTTTACATTTTGTTATTGGCAGCCACAGTCTACTCTGTGTTGGCAGCACTGGTGCTTCCACCGGATACCTCATCTCATTGCACGATCAGTAATAGTTTACTGATCGTGATCTCATTGGTCCAGTAGTCACGTGTGGTACGCCGTTTTTGGTGCTTTTAGTGAGTCTGTGTTCTGTGGTTCTTAATTGCAGTTAGTTGTACGTTGTACGTGAAGTTGTATATTATATTATATAATCTTTAATCTGTGTGTGAGGTGCAAGAAGGTTTAATAATATCATAAGGTAATCATATTTTCAAGTAGTTTGTGATTTTCCATTTTGTTTGTTACCATCAAAGCAGAGATGTCGAATGTGAAAAGAATAAGAGCCCGTGTTTTGTACCGCAATTTAGTAAAAAGGACACACATATGCAATGCGTTGTTTTTATTAAATGAAGATGTACCCGGCAGAAGGTGTAAAGAAATAATTGAAAATGTCCCTGGAAGTTCCACAAATGTTTACAAAAATAGTGCTCATTACAATAATTGTAGTGAAGTCCGAAATGTATCACAAGTCATGCATGAGAATAATGTGAAATTGTCATTAGCTTTCTCAAGATAAAAATTCCACAAATATTTTAATAATTGGTTTTAAATTCAAAACGGTAACTGATCTTTACACTGTACCTTGTAAATCTTCATTAATAGATATTTATTATATGTATCAGAACCATGCAGTAATATAGAGACATTTTCTTTAATGTCGGTTAAAACTAAATGTTTATGTTTGCCTTATAATAAAGGATTTGCTATTTTTCCGATGCTTCATACACAAAAAAAAATTAAATAATTTATTATACTTTATTTTATTATATTGTTATTTCTTTATAAAATTATTATTTAAGTAAATACTTACCATATTATTTAAAAAAATATGTGTACGTTATACAGATTCAGAAAGTATTCGTTTTGGTTCGGCAATAATTAGCAATAAGAGCAAGCGAGCGCGAAGCAACTAGGCTATTCTATTCTATCGTATTACACATATCGTACAAAGTGCCAGCTGCTATCCCTACGACCTGTGCGTGGCAACTCTACTGTGGACTTTCAATTTGTTTCCATCTTGCACCCTTCAATTTTTGTTTAGCCTTATACGATAGACAAGAATAGCTTAGTTGCTTCGCTCTCACTTGCTCTTATTACTAATTATTGCCAAAACGAACACTTTCTGAATCTGTGTACATTTGTTAAAAGAATCTGATGTTTGTTTTCTAACAATTTATGAAAAGAGAAATAAATCATGGTCTGGACTGTGGTTCAATTCATTGAAGAAGAAACCGTTGAAGTTGTTCCGGTGACATGGATATGCGCCAATAAAAAAACCTGCTACTGGCCAAATGTTGGCAAGGTTGGTCAGTGCATAAGAAATCAAGAAAACCCCAAGCCTGATGTATGGAACATGTATAATATTAAATTACTTACTGATAAGGAATATCGTACTTTTGAAAAAGCAAATCAAAAGGCTTTCAAAGCAAGATACGTCTCAGACATATCTTCTGCAGATGAAGCGTTTACAGATCTAGGCAAAAGAGTAATCAGACAAGCAAGGAAATATTCATCTTCAGATTCAGATTTATCAGAATCAGATCAAAATAATTGCAATGTAAATTATCCAAGTCCTCCATCTGCATCCACAGGGTCGACTAAAACTACAGATACTTTAAGTAAGTATATAATTTACCGTTTTATATGATTACACTGGGTTTTTAAAGTTTATATCTAAATGTACTTAAACTACGTAAGGCTAGTGCCTAGTGGGGGATAAAGTGCTAAATGAGGATATATCTCCCTAATAATCAAATTAACTAAAAATAGTCAACAACCTTATAGTATTTATTTATGTACAACATACACTTATTTGCAGTTAAATAACATCACCCAATTTGCAAAAATACAGCTTATTGTTAATCATAATTTTAATGATTAACAATAAGCTGTTTTTTGCAAATTGGGTGATGTTATTTAACTGAAAATAAGTGTAAGTTGTACATAAATAAATTATAGGGTGGTAGAAGACTATTTTTGGCTAAAATTCGATTATTAGGGAGATATCTCCTCATTTGGTGCTTTACCCCCTTCCCCACTAGCATTATGCAGTGCTCACTCTTAAAATGTATACTTGACAATTTCACGATTCATTACACTATTTAAACTGTAATTAGTTCAAAATCATACAGACATGTATATTTTATTTATATATCTACAATTAATGCAGTAAATATACTATAAATATTTTTGCTTATTTAGGCTGCATGTATTTTTTTTTAGCCAATACTACCTCTTTAGAAAAAGACACCTCACCAGATGTAGGATTAGCCATTGACATTGAAAAGACACCAATAGTAATAGTGGGATCGGGATCTGACGAAGGGCCCCGTACTAACACTATTGAAATAATAGGTGAAGATATAGTAGGTGAGTAATAAATAACCTTTCTTAATGAAAAATTCGACAATGTATTAAAAACTAGTAAGTCTATAAACACTAACATAGTTTATCATTCACACTGACAATGCATAGCTTTCTTAGACTCACAAAAGCTAGGAACGGTGCAGGCTATTACTGTATAAAATTTTATAATAAATTACCTGATAGTATCAGAAATTTAGACTTTCTTAATTATAAACATAAAATCAAACACTACCTTCAAAGAAAGGCCTTCTATAGCATTGAAGAGTATTTACAGGAAAATTTCTGGGACATTTAATCTAATAATTATTTTAATATTATTTAATTTCTATTTTATTAATATATTTTAACACATCTGTTTGTGTATTGTATTGTAAGCTATTCATTTTACCTAGCTACATTTTATTTGTTTGTTTGTCCAAACCCATTCTACTGTACCAGATGACTTGTGTAAACATTTTTATTTTGTATTGACATGAATAAATTATTATTATTATTGATTATTATAATGAGTTTTATTATCTCCAGATGATGTCAACATAGTTAGCGAAATGTGCTTCAGATGTGTTGTATGTTTTGGAGGTGGTAAACTATGTAAGTGTTAACGACATTTCAAAGGTTCCAGCCTGTATTAGCAATAATTTAACCTTCTATTTTGCTGGTTTCAAGAGATCACATTCAAACAATAATTTTTGTATCATTTCAGATAACAATTTTCGTACACAAGCTTTAAAACAATTACATTTACTTAACCTTAAGATGAATAACATATTTGAAACATTGGATACCATAGTCAGGGCTTTAAGTAATACTGACCACGTATCGAAATGCCTTGAAAAAGATAATAACGAGAAAGAGATCATAAAATACTTACCATTGACAAAAGATGAAGAAATTCAAAAATTTGAGGATGATATCTTAAACAATTCAAAGTTGTATGATTGTTTAGTAAGTATTTGCTTAATATTTGATCTAATATACTGTAAACGGTCTCTACAAAAATGCTACATTCCTGGGACCAAAATAGGACAATTTAACCAAGCTCATCTTTATTTAAAGATGCTCCATTAGGGCGCTATCGAACGACGAACATGTTCAATTTTTTATTTTTTTAATTTCACAAAAATGTCTAGCTATGGGGCTTAAATTTTGGAATGTGAATCCGTAACAGAAGATGGTGTTTTTAATGTTTTTTTTTTTTTTTTGTTAGTGGGTTTTACGTAAACAGTCTAAAGCTATTTATCCTCATGCAAACGAGCTCATATTTTTAACGACCTTTAAAACTTTTTTGCAGACACATTTCTTATTTCAAACATTTCTTGTCTTGTTTAATTTTATTATCTGCCATATTTAGTGGGAGAAAATAATTTGGTTTGCTACACGCCATGTACTGCAGTCGTAATTACTCAAAGAGTATTGGAATTTCGCTTCAGATGGTCAAAAAAAAATTTCAATTTCATAAAAAAATATGACTTGCATGTGGATTATCAACTTTTGATCACTTTTGTAAAATACATGAACAAAAAAATTGACAAAGAAACACCAAAAATCCTCATCGCTCAAAACAATGTCTTTTATTTAAAAAAAAAAATTATTGAACATATTTGTCATACGGCAGCACACCCTAACCGAACATTTTTAGAGGTAAGTTTGGTTAAATTGTCCTATATTGTTCTCAGAAATATGTGGTAGGGTTTTGTACAGACCTTTTAAAGACACCTTGTGTATACATAAATACATCGAGATATATCTACATTTGTACATTTTTCCAGGTCAGATATTTGGTTCGTTCTGGAGGAAAGGACATTAAAGAATTAATTAGAAGAACTATGCCCAAACTCATGACAGACGATTTGGCGACTGAATATTCTTGGAAGGGGGCCCGTGAAAAAAAGAAATTTTGTTGTTTAAAACTAAATAAATTAATATTGGGTAAGCAAATATATTACTTCTCTTCTAATAGCTGCATATATAAACAATAAGGTAAATTATTTTGTAGAAAAAAATGACATGAAAGTTGCATTTTAATATACTTTCTCTTATTTGTATCTTTTGAAATTGACTGATTTTTTTATCACAGAAAACTTTAATTTTAGCACTACCAGAATAATATTTGTATAAAGGTCTTATTTGCTGAATTTGGAAATTATTAATAAAAAAAATAAATATAGCTGAGTACCTATACTTTCACGTGGCTTGTGTATGAGTTGATATTGTACTTGCGATTTCACTGTCTCTTGCACACAAATTTTTAAAAAGTATTGTTCATGTATAGACATACATGAACAATGTTTTTGGACTATTGCCTTAAGTTTGTGTGTAAGACAAAATAAAATCTTACGTGTAATATCAACTCATCAAGCAAATAACTTTATGTAAAGTATTTGTTTCCAGATCACATATTACAGTTCACAGAAAGTAGCTTTGCGGTTGGTCATTGCATGTGCATTGGCAACAAAGTGAATTAAAGCGAAAATATCTCTTTTAATTTAATTAAGAATAACGCTATCTGTAGAAGTCATATTTCTGCCACAGATTGTACACGACGTAATAATAGTGGTCCGAAAGTCTCTTTCCAACAGTAATGTAATTCGATTCTTTGTTTGCGCATTTCATACGCAAAGCTACTTTCTGTAAACTGTATGTAATATGGTGATTTATTGAATAGACTTGTTTGTCTGTACATAAAAATTTTGAAAATTTTAAATTATATAGCTTATGTGGAATCAGCTGTTGTTTAAACTACATCTTGCCAAATATGAAAATTAAGTTGGATATACAAATATACTCTTGTAAATCACCTGAAAGACAAGTGAAGTTATGTAAACAGGTGGATGGTGAAAAAGACTTAATTTCAACTAAAATGTTATTGGTGTTACTCGCATTATTATTTTGTAGAATTATTAATGTATTTTTTTACACATCATAAATTAATTTAAAAAATTCTGTTGAAATTGTTCTAGATAACTTTTTTATTTTGGATTTTTCTACAGAGTTAAAAATGTAGATATTGTCTCGCTATGTTAGGGTTTCGTAATTTTTGTATATAATTCATAAATCGAACATCAAATATCTACCTGTGAATCTTACTTTCTAGCAAATAATACATTTTAAAGAGATACATTTTTATTTATTCAAAAAGTAAAAAAAGAATTTCATTAGTTCGTAATCTAGAAAACTGTATTTTATTTTTATTTAGGAAGACGTTTATTTTATAAGATGTTTAAATTTATAATCAAAATGTTATTTTTTTTAGATGTGGTAAAATATAATTTTGCCACGAAAGACAGCACAGATAAGGATGCTGAGGCAGCTGTAACATACTGGTTAGTAAAAGCCCCAGAGCGAAAAAAGAAGAGGATAACTAAACTTGATTCATAAAATAAAATGAATGAAATGTCAAATATTATATCTAAAATACATTACAATATGGTAGTTTACACTTCACACTAAAACTTTGTTTTCTTTGTTTCTGTTCACCCTGCATGGTAAAATGCAATTTTACTATATGGCTGAAGGACTTTTCAGAGTACGCGGAAGTTTTTATAAAGAATAATTTGTCAAAAAATTAAAAATAAAAAAAGTGTGTATTTAAGTCCATCGGTGAATAAGTTATATATAGGATGTTTTGTGATTATATGTATCTACAAACTTCAAGAGGGAATTTGTTATCCAAAATGTAGAACAAAATACTCTAAAACATTACTTTAATGAGAAACAATGTTTTAAGATTACCTAAAGCAATATTTGATGATTATGTTTTTAGAATAGTAAAGATAAATTCCAAATTTTTTTTTCAGAGCATTAATTAATAATATCTGTCAACCGCATAGGGGTGTCATCACCAGGGATAATTTCAACTCTGAAAATACTTGGTTTTAGAAATCTTTAAATTCTCTTCAAAATTTATAAATATTCTAAAATTATTTTTAACAAAATTAGAAAAATCGTCGCAATATTAAGCGACAGTCCAAATATGTCGAGCAGTAATTTTTTTACTCAGTAATTGAAATAAAGGTGTTTATTACCTGTAGCAAATGTAAGTATATCTAAAATATGGAATTATTGGGTGAGTTGAGATTTTTTATAATATTTATGGAGATCTTTGATCAATTTTCTAAAATATAAAAGTTTGGCTCATTGTGATTTTGTTTTGTGGTAGAAAATGATCGTATTTGCGATTTTTTTTTTTTCAAATTTGAGCACACGGTGATATGCAAGATTATCCAAAATATTGTAATAGCAAATTTCGGTAAAAGATTTTTTTCTGTTTGAAATAAACCTTCTAAAACTTGAGCTTTAAGAATTTCTTACAGGGAGAAGGTGCTTGTGAAATTTTTAACAAAGATATCTTGGAGGGTCTCGTATAACAGCTGTGTACTCAGAAATGATATAAAAAAATATCGTAGACTGACCTTATATGTTTTGTAAAATTTAATACACCTCAAGCATGCACTTTTCAGAAACCTTTGTTTCAGGTCCCATTTAGATTATTTTATTAAAGAATCTAAAAATAGGACCTAAAATATATAATTATTTTTGGAGGGGGGGTTCCAAACAAACTCACATGCTATATCACATGTACAAAATATATATTAATCATAACAACTATGGATATACTAAGTAGGTATGCTGTATTGTCAAAACAATAGAAGTCAATATATGCATGGTACTATATACCGAAGTATATATTTAACAAAAATATGTCCTTATTACAGTCATTTGAGAGGCAGTCTACGTGCTAGGTATAGCTTAAAGTAGGTTTCAAGTACCTTATACGTACGGTACATAGTACATACTGAAGTACATACTAAATATGAACTAAACATATTCTATTTTCAATCATTTCAAAGTCAATCTATGTATATGCTAAGTATATATTGAAGTTTGTAATTAGTATATAATGGGTACCTTATATTTGGGTGACACCTACCATCTAAAATTCATATACTATATATGAATTTCTTATCAGTTTTGCATGAATTTCGTATATACTTAGGATAAAGAGACATGCAACGCTTTTATACTTAGCATGCTCTAAGTATATATCTGTGCTATATGGGAGTAGACGAACGACACCAAATGAAGAGAAATTTCATTCGTACGAATTAGAAACTTTGGCGGTCGTCGAGAGTTTAAAGAAATTTAAATCACACCTAATAGGGACACACTTTACAGTGGTTACAGACTGCAATGCTTTAAAAACAAGTAACTCCAAGAAACAGCTTTTACCGCGAATTGCTCGCTGGTGGCTCCAGCTACAAGAGTTTTCGTTTGAAGTACAATATCGACCAGGAAATCGCATGCGTCATGTTGATGCTTTAAGCCGAAATCCATCAATGACTGAGAAACCTTCCGAGGAAACTGTTATGCGAATTGATCAAGCAGATTGGGTGTTATCTGCCCAGTTAACGGACGAAAAGATAAAACACATTCATCAAATTTTATCGAAACTTCCTGAAACTGATAAGGAGAGAGATGTGTACAAAAATTATGCTTTGAGAAATGGAAGAGTGTATCGAATTACAATAAAAGGGATTCAATGGGTCGTTCCTAAAGGCATGCGACAGCAAGTGGTACGGGCAGCGCATGATGATTTGGGTCATTTTGCAGTTGAAAAGACCTTGCATAGACTATGTACACATTATTGGTTTCCGCGTATGCGACAATATGTGGAGAAATACATCGCCTGCTGCATACCTTGTATCTATGGTAAAAAACCTGCTGGAAAGAAAGAAGGATTTCTACATCCGATTCCTAAGAAACCTAAGCCATTCGACATGTTACATGTGGATCATTACGGACCAATGCCAAAAACAACGCGAGGCAATGTGCATATTATTGTGGCTGTGGAGGCTTTTACGAAGTTCACATTTTTAAAAGCAGTAAAATCGACGGGTACCAAATATGCCATTCAATTTTTGGAAGAAATTTTTGCATTTTATGGCAAACCCCGAATCCTAATTTCAGATCAAGGAAGCGCTTTTACGTCTCACAAATTTAGACAGTTTTGTACGAAACTTAACTTAAAGCACGTCCTAAATGCTACCACAACACCTAGAGCTAACGGACAAGTGGAACGATTCAATAAGACATTGAAGTCAGTATTGATGACGATGTGTGCTGAAGAAGAAAAGTGGGACACCAACATGGGATAAATTCAGTTTGCGTAATAACGTAGAAAGCAAATCAACCGGATTTACCGCGAGTGAGTTGCTGCATAGCTTTAGACCCAGAAGTGGAGTGGATGCAGAATTGATAGACGAAGTCAGTGAATTGCCTAGAATGCTAGAAAACATAGTAAAAATTCGAGAAACAGTCGGTGAAAAATTGGAACAGGAAGGTCGCAAACAGAAAAGTTACTTCGATAAGAGAAGAAAGAAGCCCACACGTTACCAGGAAGGTGACCTAGTTGTCATCCAGAAACACGAAGCAACTCAGGGGTCCAGAAAGCTAATTAATCCTTATAGTGGACCTATGGTAGTGAAAAAGGTGTTAGATAATGATCGTTATGTGGTAAGCGACATGACGGATTCTCACAGAACGACGCGAAATAGTAAATACGAGAATATCGTGGCAGTGGATAAAATGAAACCGTGGCAAATCCCGGGTCTGATGACAGTGATGATGAAAGTGGTTCGGATGGGGTTCCGATGTCAGAGGGAAGCGATGATGATGATGATCGGGAAGCGGAAGACTCGGGGCGAGTCTAATGCAGGATGGCCGAATGTAAGGGTATGTTTATATTTATAATAAAATAATGATCATAACGAAAGCAATGTTTGTTGGAATTGAACGAGGTTCGAAGTGGTGTTTATTTTATTAATTTATGGTCGCATCAGCGGACTCTTCCATGCAGGTTCCACGGGAACGAGGATAGTCTAAACAATATTTAAGTATAAGGGGCTTCGGTTAATTCCAGCAAGAGATATTCGATCATTCGTTCATGGTAGTTTTCATGTGCTTGTTTGGTGTGTGTTAATTGTGGTGAATTTATTATGTATACCTAATCCGGTGAGTTTTTCACTAAGTGTTTTAATCTAAATAAGCTAAGGGGTTAAGTTGAACTTATTCAAATAGTACATAGTTTATTAATATAATAGTACAGTCAGTTTATTGATATATATATATATATATATATATATACATGTTTTCTATACAACTCGAGATCCTTTTGTTTTATAGACAACCCGAGATCCCCTTGGAGGATTACATGTTTTAGATAAAACAAAGTACAAAATGACTTTAAAATGTGTTCTTATTAACTACATCAAAAGAGGGGAAACAAATTTTACGATTTGGTTATACATGAAATATATAATGCAAATAGAGATCTGTATTAAATTATGTCAAGGTGGGATCCTAAGCAGTATATTTTGTAACGCTTCGTACATGTTGAGATCCAGCTACGTTGCCAGTTCTAATTAGTGTCTCATTGCACGTTTCTGGTGTGCGTTATTCAAATGACTTCGATTTTCATGTGCACTATCTGATTAAAACGTACTGGGTGGTCCCTGAGAATGGGAAGTTTTCAAAACATCATAATTTTGAAAGTAACTATACTTATTTGAAATAAGATATAACATTGGCTAGGTAATTATATGCATTTTTTATTTCTTAAAAATAATTCCTGGTGAATGTCTTCCCCTTATCTCTACCCAATCTTGAATACGATTGGTGAAATAGATAATTCAATTTATTAGAAAATTTAATTTAATAAATCTAAGGAAATATTGGAAATTTCTTCACGAATTTTTATTTTCAACTCCTGAATATTTCTTGGTTCACCAACAAAAACTCTATGCTTCAAGTAGCCCCACAAGAAGAATCACGTGCCGTAAGGTCTGGCGACCTTGGGGACCATTCGATGTTTCCACGCCTGGAGATAATGTGACCAGGAAATAATCTCTGCAAGGCATTTATTGATTCTCTTGTGGTAACTTTATGGCATGGGAGGAAGGAATTCTCCCGTGACGAGAAATCTCAAAGACAATATGACGAATAAATCCATGGCCAGCTATACATGTTACAAAATAACAACATTTTCAAAACTTCCCGTTCCCAGGGACCACCCGCTGTATACCACGGACTCTGTCCGCCATTTTAAAAGTTCTACAGTCAATGTTCATAAATAATTGAAGAAAAATAGGCATTGGATTTTTTTGTTGTTTATTTTTGTTACAGGAAGGTCCAAAGTTGATAAAATCACATTTTTCGAAATTACCAACTTGTATTTAACTTGCAATATTAGTTAGTGTGTTTGTTTAGCTCAAAATTCGACTAGTTCTAATTAAGCTAGAGGTTTGAAATTTTGCGTAAGTCCGGTGACACTGCAACATAGTATGGCCATTATTGGTCTAAATCCAGGCGCCATCTTGGGACGTCCGCCATGGACGTCCCAAGATGGCGGATCATCTTTTTCTTCACAACCTTCTTGATATGGGTATCACATGAAAGGGTTTGGCGAGTCAAATGCGATAAACTATGTGACGTCATTCTAAATTCAATATGGCGGAGGCCCCAAGATGGCGGAATATCTTTTTCTTCTCAACCCCCTTAATATGGGTATCACATGAAAGGGTTTGGCGAGTCAAATGCGATAAACTATGTGACTCATTCTAAATTCAATATGGCGGAGGCCCCAAGATGGCGGAATATCTTTTTCTTCTCAACCCCCTTAATATGGGTATCACATGAAAGGGTTTGGCGAGTCAAATGCGATAAACTATGTGACGTCATTCTAAATTCAATATGGCGGAGGCCCCAAGATGGCGGAATATCTTTTTCTCCTCAACCCCCTTGATATGGGTATCAAATGAAAGAGTTTGACGAGTCAAATGCGATAAACTATGTGACGTCATTCTAAATTCAATATGGCGGAGGCGCCAAGATGGTGGAATATCTTTTTCTTCTCAACCCCCTTGATATGGGTATCAAAAGAAAGGGTTTGATGAGTGAAATACGATAAACTATGTGACGTCATCCTAAATTCAATATGGCGGACGCCCCAAGATGGCGGAATATATTTTTCTCCTCAACCCCCTTGATATGTGTATCAAATGAAAGGGTTTGACGAGTAAAATACGATAAACTATGTAACGTCATTCTAAATCCAATATGGCGGACGGCCTAAGATAGCGGATTATTTTTTCCTCTTGATATGGGTATGAAATGAGAAGATTTGACGAGTAAAATATGATAAACTGCGTAACGTCCTTCTAAATCCAATATGTCGGATGCCCTAGGATGGCGGATTATCTTTTTCTTCACAACTCTCTTGACGTGGGTATCAAATGATAGGGTTTTGTCTGTCTGTCTGTAAAATACATATTTTACTTAAAGACTAAAAAGTGGAAAATAAAATTATACAAAAAAATATTTTTAAAAACTAGCTTTTATTTAAAAAAAGTGTACTAAAAAGTAATAAATAACTTTTTAAAACTTATGCATGTGGAAACCGAAAGCTTTGGGGCGGTCAACTGATCAACTGTTCAATAATACTATATGACCGTCCCCAAAGCTTTTGGTTTCCAGATGCATAAATTATAAACAAATATTTTTACTTTTTAGTACATTTCCTTAAAAATAGTTTTTATGTCATTTTATTTAATCTGCCTTTGAGACTCGTTATGCTTTTTGCACCACCAAGGAATCCCAATTTTGATAACCCCACGGAGAATGGCATCTAAAACTATTAACCCATGCTCTCCGTAGATGATACACGAGAAATCTACTCGGTACTTGATGTATATTGATGCAATTTTTCTTAATTCACCTTTCCAACTGTGAGGAGAAATAATGAAGTTTTGCAGCGTCATCCTTTGAAAACCCACAACCTGATTCTTCAAGGTATTATGATACGAATTATGATTCGTCCCAAGTGCGCGCGCACACTTTGCGCAAAACACTATCAATGACTTCAAGTTAATTTTGTGTTATTTTGAGGGAAAAAATAATACTACCTGTGGCGCCGATAATTATTAACAATTAGATGGCGAAATAGAAATCAACATATTGAACCTAACCAACCGGTAATGACGTCATTGATCCGTTATAGCCATCATATTTTTAAGTAAACGTTTATTTCCCACTATTATCACAACTATTAAAATAGATAATGTCTGTAGACTTATAATGTGAGCACAAAGAAACCTACTTAAAGGTGTAGGGGAAAAAAGTACTCAGGCGCGTGGTTCGAACTGAAAATCTGAACTTCTGGCGGCTACGCCACCGTGGTTACTATTTCGAGCAGTGTAATGTTTTGTTTGCAAAATTTTGAAGTGCGTCAAAGTCGTCCGTAGAAAGTCGGTAGATGGTATACGAGAAGGTCGAGGAGAACTTTTGAGCCATTTTTGAATACATTATGGCTATAACGAGTCAATGACGTCATTACCGGCTGTTTCGTTGTAGACCGGTAAAACACCACCTGCTTTTAGTTGGGGAAGTCAGTGTGTTTTTTTAACTGAACATTTGTACCAAATTTCAAGTGAATATCTCGATATTATTGTGTTAACCCCTTTAATAATGGACTGAAGGTGGTGGTTGGGAAGGGGGGGGGGGGGTCTATTGAAATTGAAAAATATTATAAAGCAATCTGGGGGGCCTCAGCTTCTAGTATATATACCAAATCCCAAGTTTCTGTTCTCTGACTAGCTTGCTTTACTTATTTTCTCTTATTTACCCCCACCCCTTCAACGGAATCATCTTTAAATATATTGTAGTTCCAGATGTCGTTATAATACATTCCTGTACCAAATTTCAAGTAAATATCTCAAATTTATATTATCAACTCCTTTAGTGATGGAGTGGTGTTGCCGGGGGAGGGGGAGAGGGGGTGAAAAAGATAAAAAATATGAGAACTTGGTTTTAGTATAAGTATACACGACATTCCAAGTTTCTGTACTTTTACCAACTTGCTTTACTAATTTTCCCCTATTTAACCCCCAACCCTTCGCCAGAATTTGCGCAATATATAATCCAGTTCCAGATCTTATCATGATACATATTACACATAAATTACAAGTCGATATCTTAAACCGTTCCTGAGAAATCGTGTGTACAAAGAAAAGTTACAGACCGACAGACAAATTATTTTTTTGCTCAAATTTAAAATCTTGACGTTTTATGACATTTTAAGCCTATTTCAAACAAAACAAAAATTAAATTTATTTTACGATTACTATAAGTACTTTCACTCCACTACGTGGGTGTGGAAGTAATTAAAAAACTAATTATTTTATGAGTTTTATTTTGATCTACATATTATATTATATTTGATATTATATTATATTTGGTGACCAGGGTTTATTATTCTCTGAAGTTAAATTGGTTGTAATATTTTTTAAGTAGCCTGGTACTTAGGAAACATCCCAACTTGTATATAATTTCATATAACCATTTCGCATTAACATTTATTTTATATTATTAACTGTAAAGAAAAAATATCTAATTGTTCTTTGAACCTGCAATATTATCAATAAATTTTAATGTCGACCTGCCTAATAAACAAAATAAAGTTAAACAAAAGCTGTTTTCGTTCAGCAGAGTGATTCGTAATCATAATAAACAGGATTTCAGTGAACAGTAATTATATGATACAAAATTGCATGGTAGGTACAGAGACAACACATGAAACAGGTACCTTATGATTACGAATCACTCTGCTGAACGAAAGCAGCTAAAATTCCAATGCTATCACGAGATTTGCGATGTTGCCGTCGTAAACGGAGCTCACCTTCATCTAAAAGTTGAATCGTGTAAAATAAAGCCAGACGCCCTCTGGCGTTGGTAGGGTGAACTAGAGGTGTATAAGATGTGATAAATTATGAAAATATGAGATCCGACCAAAAATTTTAAAATCAACGGTTATGGTCTAACCAATTAAAATGGCGACGATATACACGCAAAACAAGACGAGATCCAAAATCGGATCTCACCTTTCAAAACGGATCTCAGGTTGTTAATGAAACTACTAAAACAGATCTCGACTTGTAGCGATATAAGTATATATATATATGTGTGTATATGTATTAGTACAGGCATTAGTTACTAAAATAGTATAGTCAAATAGGGTAAAGTACAGTAATGAGATATTAGTACTTGAAAGTCAATTAGAAAGCTGCCAGCTGGTTTTTAGGCTTAGTGTAGGTGCTAACAGATATCTAGAACGTTTTGATAAGTTAAGTGTTGTTAACCTCTGACATTAATTGTTATTGTGGGTTATGGCGAGGAATGGCCTTAACTGAATGGTAGGCTTTGGCGAGGAATGGCCTTAGCCGGGGAGTTACTTAGGGCGAGGAATGGCCCCGAGTACAGTGTGTTGGATCTTGGCGAGGAATGGCCTTGATCTACTTGAGGCGAGGAATGGCCTTGAGTGTGTTGACAATGAATGTCTAGGGTTGTGTAAATAGACTAGTGGTTGAGCATGTTTTCGATTAGAAGGCGTTCTGGAGATCTTTAGCAAGTAGCAGACACTAGTATTGATTAGCGTCGATGGATTAAAGCACTTAGTCTTTTTTCCTTTTTAAATTTAGATTGACGTAGGCTTTGGAGATTAAGAACGTGTTCAGCAAAACGGTGAGTGCTAACCTGTTGTTACTTATATTTATTAAATAAATAAACACGCCCAGTAGTAAACAAGGTCCTTACAACTTTAATTTTTATCAAGCGAAAACTGACACCTACTCTTATGTCAAATTTCGAAGTTT
Source organism: Stenurella melanura (assembly GCA_963583905.1). NCBI lineage: Eukaryota > Metazoa > Arthropoda > Insecta > Coleoptera > Cerambycidae > Stenurella > Stenurella melanura. Next base: position 98,100,052 of record OY757310.1, on the reverse strand, counting down.
TTCCACCAATCACGTGACAGCTGGCATAACTGTGACGTCACTGCTAGTCCTCTATTCTGGGCAAATTGGATGAATCGCCTTTTATAAAATTCAACTCCATCTGAATAGGTTATTGTTAAAATATAAAATAACAAAATAAACGCCACACAAACAACTAACAAATAAATCTAACCAATATCTCTTTACTAAATGACAACTGACGAACTGACAGCACGAATATAAAGTTGGGTTTTTATACAATGTTGCCACATAAACCTCACCGTGAGTTTGGTTTACATTGGTTTGGTTTTACATTTTTAAGACAACTTCTAAATAATAACATACATACATTTTTTCTAAATACCTGTATATAACCTTCAAGACCTTCAAGATATAAAATTGTAATGTTATAGGTAATAAAATGTAAAGTAAATACACAATTTGGCATTCATATAGGATAGTTACAGTCTAAGTGGTAGTTGTTTATTATTGGTTAAATTATTTCCCTCCAAATGAAATCGTTGTCTAGACAGGCGTATCCTTATTTCTTATTTTTATTTAAGAAATTATTGTTTTGGTTTAAATTTATTACGCAGTAATTATTAAAATAATAACATTATTTGATATATATCACCAAAACTGAATTTTAAAAAAATGGAAAATACGACTGTTTTCTAAAGTAATGAATGTCATATTATTCAGGTTTCCCAAGGGTAATATGAGAGGTAAAAAGAAATTAATAATTAAATAAAAGCATAAGTATACCTAATTATATTTTTTTATTAGATGTTTAGCTGGGCAAAGAATTATGGACGTGGAAATATAATAAAATCCCCACTCCTATATATGTGCAAGGTGTGCAGCTTGCATTTCGGTGGAGAGATGTTTTCAGATCCTTTGAAAAACAAGTTAAATGAACATTATATGGGTATACCATCAATTTTCAAGTCTGTCAGATTCAGGTAAGACTATCATAAATTAACTTACAAGTCTGTAATCAACTATTAAATACGTACACAGAAGACCATTAATAATTTAAGAAAAGTTTCGAAATTCATTAGGTATACCTATACTTCATTTTCATTATTTATTATTTAATGTTTAGTAGGGACATAAATGGCTAAAATTTTGTTTAAGTGCATAGATGTATTTCAATTTAACTTTATTAAAACAACCAAGTTGTTAGAAATGTATAAACAAACAAATATTTTAGTAAGGTTATAATCAGTTAAGTAGGTATACTTAAATTAAATGTGTTTTTTTTGTTTAAATTATTTTTCATATTGCATGTAAATCACAGATGTGCTCTAGCAGCATTGATAAAGCATATTTATTACCTCCCACTTAGTGACTACTACGGTAATTCCTTAATCTTTGCTACTACCGTAGAACAACCGGGATCGAGTTCAAGTACTGATTCTCTTGATGAGTCATTAATTTCCTCCTTTTAGTATGTTGTATTTTCGTTTCTAAAGAGTTCAAAATGTATACTGAAAGTTATTTGGTATTTTACGATTTTGTTTTAATTTGAAATTCATCCTTAAATAAGAAGAGCAATAAATAAATGATGATTATCTTAAAAAGTCCTTTTTAATTTCCTATCAAAAAAGAAAAAGGTATGCCTATTCTTTGTTTATGCACATCACACTCTAACTATGCCTTAACTGGTTACTTCGATACGGTTCATATTTCAACGTTAGGTTATGTTATATCCACCATTTTTTATTGTTCTTGTATACATATTATATATGAAATAAAGTGGGCTATGCAAGGAAAATTAAAATGCTTTATATTTATTTTGTATAGACGTATACAGTGTATCATAATATAAATTCATTTTTTTTGTTATTTTAGTTTGTGGATATGACTAAAATTTTTCTCGTGTATATCCAACGTACACCATTTACTTCAGGATAAATATTAGAAATAAAAAACGAAATAGTCATAATATATTTTTGACGAATTATGTACAACAGAAACTATTTATTTTCAGATACATCTGCTCAGACCCAGACTGCAACGTCTTTTTTACTTCCTATTCCTCATGGAAAACTAAATTTAGGGAAGAAGTCATAAAACTGAAAAGAAAATTATTTCATCAGGAACGTCAGTCGAAAAGGAGAAAAATGGAAAAAGATGGATTTATTCAATTTTGTGAAGATCACTTTTCAAAATAACATGTGATACCATAAAAAAATGGCACCTGTTGTCACACACACACACACACACACACATGAAAATTTGTTCTTCCGAGACATCCGAGACCGTCTTCTGTAACTTAGTCTATTTTGCAGTAACACTGGCAAGAATTATAAAAATATCTATGTACTTTACCATTATTTATGAAAACTATTGTAATAACTTTTATTTTGAATATTTAGTTATCGAGATATCTAAATATTTTTGTTGATCTGTTTTTTTAAATTTCATTTACAATCGATGTACTCTGTATATACCCACGTTCAGTGTGTTATATTGTTAACAATCGTATGCTCTTTATGCGTATTTCTATAAATATATATTTTTCTACTTCTGAGTGTTAATTTTAAAAATCACACATAGATAGTTTATTCCTAGTTAATATTAGAAAGTATTAATATGAAAATGTTGGAAATAAACTATTACTAGGAAGATTTTCAGAAATTTTGTGTTAATCTACATTTTTTACAATAAATTGGAATAAAAAGAAATACAACTTTCAATATTTTGTTATATTTTAGTATGATCGCTTATCCTCGTAAAGAAATATTCTTTTAATTTTCGGTTGGATAAAAAGGGAAAGTAATTTGTTAACGTGAATGTTACAAAATTATGATTGATGAGAATTTATTTAACAACATGTATTTATCACCTTCATAATATAACATGGAAATAAATACTTAATACCACCCCTGCCTAAAGTAGCTCTTGAGCTGAAGCCAATCCTGTCTATTGCAAGGAACATTTCTGCGCATAATCTGGGTAGGTATACGTCACACGACAAAAAATGAAACTGTGAACATCGGGAATAGCATTGAGTGAAAACTCTGTATTACTCTGTGCCATGGTCATCGGCATCAGCAGATTCCATTGAGTCTAAGTTACTGGACATGGAGCTAGGTGGCGCTGAACGTCAGTCAGGTGGCGCGTTTGCGAACAAAGCTCATGGTTTTAGCAATGGAAACAGAGATGGCAGCAGTAGAAAAGTAAAAAAAGATAAAAATGACGTTACTTGCTTCAAATGTAAAAAGCGGATAGAGGAGCGAATTCGAGACTCTATCGTGCCGTTTTTTTTTCTGGCGTAGAACCAGGTCAAACATGGTAGGTTTTATTAAGCATGTCACTGGGCATATGAAATCGCATTTCACATTTTTTCGTGGTCTGGACCTTTTTAAATTAAAAAAGAGGGAAAATATTTTATTTTAAATAAAATGTGTTTTTTTTTGTTTCCACCGTCATATCTTCAAAACTAATGTTGCTATCGACGTTGTTTTTTTTTTTCAATGAAAGTACACACTAGCGCTTTTAACTGTACTAATGGTTTTTACACAGTTCGCATTTTCATTTCCTTAAAAATTAGGAAAACTAGATAAACTTTGTTATTTTTGAAAATTTTTATACACATACAGTGAAGCAAATGTAGCCCAAACATTAGAAAAGTTTTTGATATAATTATTTTTTTCCCAATGTGTATCGTTTGGCAACAGCGATTTTTTTAAAGCGCGCTAAATTAGTCATATGTATTATTGCGGCTCAGAATCTAGATACGTACACCGCGTATGGGAGGTAGGATAAGATGGGTCTAATATACTATACAAATGTATTGACCCCTCACCTTAACCGCGAATATCTCAAAAACGGAGGAACGGAAAAAATTGAAAAAATTATGTCCATTATAAATCATTCACTGAAATTAGAATAATGTACATTGGACAGTTTTGAAGTGCTGCTAAGTTATATTGAAAAATGTCCTACTTTTTAAGGAAATTTTGACAATACCAGTTTTAAATCCATTATGTATTCGAAAATATGCCTACTATATAAATAATATTTTAGATGCCGATAAGGCATGGTATTTTTTGTACGAGGAAATTTTTTCATAATTTTGCAGTTATTCTAAAAAACGTGACATCATGTTTATTCGGTTATTTATCAAGGTATTTACAAAAATTTCGATAAAATAGTTAATTATATAAAATGTAAGCATTTTCAGAAAAAAGAATTGGTATGTATCAAATATTAATTTAGTTATCAAGTGCAATAGATAATATTATTGCCCGCGTTCTGCAATATTATCTATTGCACTTGATAACTAAATTAATATTTGATATATATCAATTATTTTTTCTGAAAATCCTTACATTTTATATGATTAACCATTTTATTAAAAATCTTTTAAATACCTTGATAAATAGCCGAATAAACATGAGGTCATGTTTTTGACAATAACTGCCAAATTTTAGAATAAAAAATTATGAAAGAATTTCTTCGTACAAAAAATGCCGTGCTTTATCGGTATCTAAAATATTATTCATATAGTAGGCATATTTTTCAAGATATAATGAATTTAAAACTAGTATGGTCAAAATTTCCTTGAAAAGTAGGGGGGCATTTTTCAATATAACTTAGCAGAACCTCAAAACCGTCCAATGTACATTATTCAAACTTCAGTGAATAATTTACAATAGACACATAATGAACACATATTTTTTCAAATTTTCTCTGGTCTGCCATTTTTGCGATATTCGCGGTTAAAATGAGGGGTCAATACATTTGAATCGTATATTAGTAGTTTGCGGGATTTAGAGTATACGTATAAATACTTTTAAATAAATGCGATGCTGTAGAATATTCGCAATTTAGTTTTCTAAAATAATGGAGTGCATTATTTGTAGGAAAATTGGGATGATGACAAATCTGTGGTACAAGACCTAGGATACAAGGTTTGTTGTCACTAATATCTAGTGCTGAAAAAAGACAACATCGCGGAAATATTGTGTCAGAAAAGATAATATTTTAAATGACGAAATTTAATTAAAATTTCATATAGACTGTCGTATAGGTAGACAATTCTTGAAAACATGAACGTTTTTTGCAATCATACAGAGCCGCCGCGCCGCGCCGATTTGCAACAGATGCTGCACAGTACTTAATCGAATATGAAATATTAATAATAGATGGAGGACTTAAATGAAGTCAGAAAAAGTAGTTTCACTACATAAACGTCATTCAGAAAGGACCAAAAATCTATTTAGCAACAGGAAGATACCAGGATGGTTTTGCATGCAATGTACGAAACTAAAAGCAAACCAATATTGGTGAAGTCAGTTGATACAGATGTATTAATTTTACTTACTCTCCTTTTTTCGGACTCTGACTTAAATGGAACTAATTTATTTATGCAACTTGGACACGGCACTAGCAGACAATTTTTGTCAATATGGAAGGTAGTGCAAAGTTTATGAACTACAGCTCGTTCTTGTCTTCATTGTTTTACTGGTTGCGACACCACTAATGGTTTTTTAAAAATATTTAAAAAAATCTGCGTTTGATGTTCTTAAAGAATATTGTTGTTTTTCTAAAATTATCGGAACTGCCATTGCTGTCTAAAGACGAAGCTTTAAAAATCTTTACAAAATTGATTCTAGTACTGTACAAAAACAAAAATAAACAAATTCAGATATTAAACGACCTAAGGATCAAATTAGCAACAACAGCAAACGGAGCTTCCTTCAACTGAAGGCACCTTTTACCACCCCTTCCTAAGGTAAACATATATATTTAAATAATAGATTTCCTATCTAATACATTTAGTTAACTATTGCAGGTTTATGTATCAACTTAGAATATCGTACAGAAGCAATATGCCAACTACACTTATAAATGCACATGGTTCAGGGCGGAATTTAAGTGACGATGTTTGGACAATATTTTCATTAAGTATTTATTGTTCAGATAAAAATTGTGAAAATCGAAAACATGATTGTGTTAAAGCAGGCCTAAAATGTTCTAACGAGTGCAAATGTCGTACTTGAAATACTGTTATTTAAAGGTTTCAATGAATGTACAGACGAACTAGAATGCTTTTAATGCAGGGCCCACGTAACTAAATACTCATTTGTCAATAGAAAAATAGTTGCAAAAAAATAAAATTGTTTTATTCCTGTGTCTTGGTTTAATTCAATCAAAAATGTGTAATAACCTACTTATTAGGTAGGTACTTACTTTATAACAATGATTTATATTTACCTGCTTTTAAATATTTTTTACCTTAAAACAACAAAAGGTAGGTTCGTACCTATTTTGGAGCTGTTAATAAAAGCCCGATTAGTACACATGAACCCAACAACCGTAGTCCGCGGGCGGTAAGCAGTATAATGAGAGCCGGGCGCGCAAGAATATGTTTTAGCCCGTTTTAAAAAAATCGCGGACTACATACTATAACTTGCACATCAAAAATTATGATTCTAAAAACTTTTTTCATATATTGGCTTCAATTTGTTCACAGCATGTATATACATATTTTCATAAATAAAAAATTTTCTCGATTGCTGAAAAATACATTCACGAAAATAACAACTTTAAGTTTGCTATTATTTTAACAATTAAAAAATCTATATTTTATAATCACATTGTACATAGTTAGAAGCGTTGTTGTGTCTACTTCAATTTAAAAAAAAAATCAGTTCCACTGCACAATTATTTTTAAAGATATAACGGTGGGGACGATAAAAAACATGTTTCATGGAAATATCATTTTTTTACAGTTTTTTCGAAATAAAAAAGTTCCTGACCACCAGAAAATGTCGTGAAAAGTGGTTTCATGTACACGATCACCTAATTAAAGAATCGCACCAAGTCTGCTTTGGTTCTACGCCAGCTTTTTTTCTCTCGGAAACTAAGCGACTTTTCTTCCCAATTTTACTCGTCTAGGAGCATTTTATGAACATGAACCGATGTCCAGAAAATAAGAAAAATAGCAAGGATGATTCGTCTAATCAGTCTAGTGCATTTAATGCTGTGTTTCTAACTGGTAAATTCGACAAGTCCGATTGGTATATAGACTCGGGATGTAGCGTACATCTTACATCTAGGAAAGACTGGCTAAAAAATGTATCCAAAGAAGTCCAATTAAAAGAAGTTACAGTGGCCAACGACAATAAATTAGTAGTAGAATGTGCAGGTGACGTAGAAATCATGACAATAGCTAATGACATGCAACATTCAGTCACAATTTGTAATGCTCTTTATGTGCCAGAATTAATGACAAATTTGTTATCAGTAAGTCAACTAATTAAAAACAAGAATAAAGTGATATTTCATGTAAATGGCTGCGACATTTACAATAGCAAAAATCAGCTGATTGCTACAGCTAATTTAGTGGATGTTTACAAACTGAATTTTAGAGAGCCACAGTTAAATTTAGTTGCAGGTTTAGCAATTTCTGTAAAAATATGGCATAGGCGCTTTGGTCATCTAAATTACAAGGACTTAAATTTAATGAAAAATGGACTCGTTGATGGATTCGAGTGTAAAAGTTCTTTGGTTATAAGTGACTTTGACTTGTGTGAGGTTTGTTGTGAAGGCAAACAAGCAAGATTATACCTTTTAATCATAAAGGAAATAGAGCAAGTTCTGAGCTAGAAGTGATCCATGCAGATTTATGCGGACCAATGAAAGAGATATCCCTTGGAGGTTCGAGATATTTTATGATTTTAGAAGATGACCTTACTAGAATGACTTGTTTATTTTCTTAAAAGTAAGGATGAAACCTTTGAAAAATTCAAGGAATTTAAAAACTATGTAGAAAATCAGAGAGGACAATTGAAATATTCCGCAGTGATCAAGGTACCGAGTTTGATAGTAATCAGTTTAGGAATTATTATAAGCAACATGGAATATTGCATCAGCAAACAAATTCCTACATTCTGTAATGAAGCATCCTAAAGTCATACCTCATTACTATGTTAAAGGTATAAAAAATACTATAAACAATCAGGATGCAAATGAAACGCGTACGCTCGCTTCAACCGATTTATTTATAATGCCCTAAATAGTTCTTATCGATACACACGTCCTGAGACTCAGCGATACTTGAGTAACATAAACATTAAACAAGAATATTGAATAAACATGAAATAATATTAATTACTTCCTTGAGGCGGGTGGTGTCTTAACATTCGGCCTTCCTGTGCTTCTGTCGTCTCGACGGAAATGTTCTTGACCCCTCTTGTTGACATAGGGATGATACCTGGAACCATTAAACTCCATGGGTATAATTGCAACTATATTTCAAAATATGGCTGTATGTTATAATTCTGTGCATTCTGTACCAAATATTTAAAATTGGGTAGCGCCCTCTATTGTAGCGTTAGTTATATAGTCAACATGTATGTTTTATCCGTTGTAGTCAGTTGAATATAGTTCTTACTCGATTTCAGACGTGTGTGCGTTTTATTTAACTCTGTTTAACAGGTTATGTGTCCAGCGAAAAGTAATTTTTTTTTAACGCGTAACGAGAAATTCGAGTGCCAGATTCGAGTGCCAGGATGGCAGTGAACTATCTAAACAGTGTTCCAAAGTTGATGGGACGCGAAAATTACGCAGATTGGGCTTTTGCAGTTGAAAACGTGTTCGTTTTAGAAGGTTTATCGAAGTGTATAGATGGATCCGAGACAGATACCGTTTTAGTGAGCAAAGCCAAAGCGAAGCTAATTTTAACTGTAGACCCTTCGTTGTACATTCATGTGAAAGACACTAGTTCGGCCAAAGGAGTCTGGGACAAGTTAAAAAAACTTTATGAAGATTCTGGTTTCGCGCGTAAAATCGGGTTGTTACGTAAATTGATTTCATTAAGACTTGATAATTGTGAATCAATGGAACATTACGTAAACCAAGTGATAGACACCTCTCAAAAGTTAGAAAGATCTGGTTTTAAATTGAGTCAGGAGTTAATTGGCAGTTTGATGCTAGCCGGTTTAACCGACAAATTTGAACCCATGGTCATCGCCATTGAACACGCAGGAATTGACGTCACAGCAGATTCCATTAAGTCTAAGTTACTGGACATGCAGCTAGGTGGCGCTGAAGGTCAGTCAGGTGGCGCGTTTGCGAACAAAGCTCATGGTTTTAGCAAAGGAAACAGAGGTGGCGGCAGTAGAAAAGTAAACAAAGATAAAAATGACGTTACTTGCTTCAAATGTAAAAAAACGGGGCATTTTATGAACCGATGTCCAGAAAATAAGAGAAATAGCAAGGATGATTCATCTAATCAGTCTAGTGCATTTAATGCTGTGTTCCTAACTGGTAAATTTGACAAATCCGATTGGTATATCGACTCGGGATGTAGCGTTCATCTTACATCGAGGAAAGACTGGCTTAAAAATGTATCCAAAGAAGTCAAATTAAAAGAAATTACAGTGGCCAATGACGATAAACTAGTCGTTGAATGTACAGGAGACGTAGAAATCACGACAATAGCTAACGACAAGCAACATTCAGTCACAGTTTGTAATGTTCTTTATGTGCCAGAATTAATGACAAATTTGCTATCAGTAAGTCAACTAATTAAAAACAAGAATAAAGTGATCTTTCGTGTAAATGGCTGCGATATTTACAATAGCAAAAATCAGCTGATTGCTACAGCAAATTTAGTGGATAATGTTTACAAACTAAAATTTAAGGAGCCACAGTTAAATTTAGTAGCAGGTTTAGCAATTTCTGGAGAAATATGGCATAGGCGTTTCGGTCATCTAAACTACAAGGACTTAAACGTAATGAAAAATGGTCTCGTTGATGGATTCGAGTGTAAAGGTTCCTTGGTTAAAAGTGACTTTGACTTGTGTGAGGTTTGTTGTGAGGGCAAACAAACAAGATTACCGTTTAATCATAAAGGAAATAGAGCAGGTTCTGAGCTAGAAATAATCCATGCAGATTTATGTGGACCTATGGAAGAGATATCCCTTGGAGGTTCGAGATACTTTATGATATTGGAAGATGACTTTACTAGAATGACTTTTGTCTATTTTCTTAAAAGTAAAGATGAAGCCTTTGAAAAATTCAAGGAATTTAAAAACTATGTAGAAAATCAGAGAGGAAAAACAATTAAAATATTCCGCAGTGATCAAGGTACCGAGTTTGATAGTAATGAATTTAGGAATTATTATAAGCAACATGGAATATTGCATCAGCAAACAAATCCCTACAGTCCTCAACAGAATGGTATGAGTGAGCGAATGAATCGTACCATAGTTGAAAAAGCTCGTTGCTTGCTGTATGATGCAAATTTGCAAAAGATATTTTGGGCAGAAGCTGTGGCGACTGCAGTATACCTTAGAAACCGTTCTATAGTTTCCGGGATTAAGAAGACACCTTACGAGCTATGGCACAACAGAAAACCTGATGTAAGTGCAATAAGAATTTTTGGAAGCAAGGCCATGACGCTAATTCCAAAAGAGAATAGAAAAAAATGGGATAAAAAATCTAAAAAATTGATTTTGGTTGGTTTCAGTGACAATATAAAGGGTTATAGGTTATACGATCCTGTTGAAAAGAAAATAATAACGAGTAGAGATGTAATTATTGAGGAAACTATTAAAGAACCAAAACAGGCAATATTTGAACTACAGAAATCAGTAGATTCAGTGGGGGCTGAAGTTAATCAACCAGGTAATTTCTCTGAGCAGAGTTTTACAGATTTTGAATCGGTAGATTCAACTAGTGATGAAGATTTTGTAGTCGATTTGCCACAAGAAAACTTGGAAATAAGAAAATCCCAAAGAACGATAGCCAAACCAAAACACTTTGAGGACTACGTCTCTTATGCTTGTGTGCAAGAATTCAGTTCTAGTGACGACCCAGTCAGTGTCAAGGATGCTATATCGAGGCCAGATGCAAAAATGTGGAGACAAGCCATAGATGAGGAACTGGACAGCTTCAATGAGAACGATGCATGGGACATAGTGGATCAACCCAATGATTCATCAACTATAGTGCCATGCAAGTGGGTGTTCAAGAAAAAGATTAGTTGTGAGGGGAAAGTTCGGTATCGTGCGCGATTAGTGGCAAAAGGGTTCGTTCAGCAACCTGGGGTAGATTACGACGAAACATTTGCTCCAGTTATAAGATTCTCTAGTTTACGATTATTATTTGCATTGGCTGTTAAATTAAATTTAGACATTAATCACCTAGACGTGAAAACTGCTTTCTTAAATGGAAATTTAAAAGAATGCCTGTATATGCAAGTACCTGAAGGTATGAAAACTAGTCAAAATAAAGTTTTAAAATTAAAAAAGGCCATTTATGGACTGAAGCAGTCTTCACGGGCTTGGAACGAGAAAGTTCATACTGTTTTATGTCATATTGGATATGTAATGTCACCGCATGAACCATGTATTTATATAAAAAAAATCAAAGGATTTACTTTCTATAATAGCATTGTTTGTAGATGATTTTTTTGTCTTTTCAAACGACATAAATGAAACTGTTTTTCTAAAGAGAGAATTGCAAAATAAATTTAAAATAAAGGATATGGGTAAAATTAAAGAATGTTTAGGTATGACTGTTAATTTTGATAGGGGTGGAAATATTATTTTGAATCAAAAAGAATATATAAATAAACTGTTAAATAAATTTAATATGAAAGATGCTAAACCAGCTCATACTCCGATGGAGGCAAAAGTGAATTTAAAGAAATCAGTTTTAACAGATGATAACAAAAATAAATATCCTTATCAGAAATTAATAGGCAGTCTCATGTACTTGTCGGTATTAACAAGACCTGACATTAGTTATAGCTTAAGTTATTTAAGTCAATTTAACAATAATTATGATAAAAGTCACTGGGATTGTGCTAAACGTATTCTTAGATATTTAAAAGGTACTGCTGATTATTCAATTAAATATTCTAAAAATGAACATGGGTTACAAGGATTTGTTGATTCCGATTGGGGTAGCGACGATGTAGATCGTAAATCGTACACAGGTTTTTGTTTTCAACTGTCTAATGGTCCTGTTTCCTGGGAAAGTCGAAAACAGAAAACTGTAGCACTCTCCAGCACGGAAGCCGAATATATGGCTATATCCGAAGCTGCAAAAGAAGCTATATATATGAAAAACTTATTATATGATTTGACAGGTAATGACAATTGTGTTATAATATAGGGGAAGGTGATGTACCTTGCACAGGTTCGTACCTTGAGCCACATTCATTTCTAGCGCCAGTTTTGGTCGCGAATCATTTATATACAGTTTCTAGTTAACGCCTACAGCACTAGATGTCGCCACCTGCAAATGAAATATTTCGACTCAAGTAGCCAAGAATTGTGACATAAAAAGTGCTTGTTGACCTGAAAAGTGAATAAATTTAAGGTAAGTTTATGTGTAATTGTATGTTCATTTCTGTTTAAACACATTTAGCTGTTACAGTCTAAGATAGTGCGTGAGTTTACCCGTCGAGTGATGATATCACATTTAGTTATAACCTAACCAAGAAAACCGGCATGTCAATTTATTTTCTGATATGACGTGTGCTGTACCTTGAGCCAGATTTGGGTAATGTACCTTGCACCGGGTCAAGGTACATCATTTTTGTAATATATTATTTTATAATAACACATGCAACAAATGAATAGTTTCACAATCGATTATTTCATTTCAGAAATGCCCCGCAGTAAGCAAGGTGTAAAACGACCTCCAGTTCAAAAAATCAACTTTGAAAGGGCAGTTGAAGACATTTTAAAGAAAAAAATATCATTTCGAGAAGCGGCTAAGCTACATAACGTTTCAAGACATACTTTAATGAGGCATGTTAAAAAGCATCGTCAACTAATGAGAAGTTCGAATATATTACCCACTGTGATGTAAATAGGGTTTTCTCTCATCATGAGGAGGCTGAACTTGCTTCGTACCTGAAACATGCTGCAATGTTGCACTATGGTTTGACTTTGCGTGAAGTTCGATTGTTGGCCTTCCAATTTGCGAAAGCCAATAACAATAAATATCCTGAGAAATGGAACTTGGAAAACATGGCTGGAAAGTCATGGCTGAGAGGATTTAGAAATAAATTTAAAAAGGAATTATCTTTACGTAAACCGGAAGCCACCAGCCTTGGACGATCCACTGGATTCAACAAGGCCAGTGTGTTAAATTTTTTTAATAATTACAAGGCAATCTTGAAAAGAAGGCCTATTGCACCAGACAGAATATGGAACTGTGATGAAACAGGCATCACTACAGTTCATGTTCCACCTAAGGTGCTGGCCCCGAAAGGAGTGAAACAAATAGGGAGCATGACATCAGGTGAAAGGGGAAACAATGTTACCATGATTGCTGCAGTCAGCGCCATTGGAAACAGTGTGCCTCCAATGCTCATTTTCCCACGTGTAAATTTTAAGGATTTCATGATGAAAGGTGGCCCACCTGGTGCAATAGGTGCTGCAAATTTGTCTGGATGGTCAAATGAGCGACTTTTTTTTACCTTCTTGGACCATTTCATAAAACATACGAAGCCTTCGCTTGATGATCCGGTGGTTCTATTGATGGATAATCACGAGAGCCACGTCTCTATTCCTGCAATAATTAAGTGCAAAAAAGCAGGTATAATTTTATTGACTTTTCATCCACACACAAGTCATAAAATGCAGCCACTAGATTTAGGCGTCTTTGGACCTTTTAAAACATATTATAATACTTCCGTAAATGACTGGATGATAAGTCCCCAAAACTGTGGGAAACCTTTGTCGATTTACGAAATCGCCGAGATGGTAGGGAAGGCTTATCCCTTGAGTTTCACTCCAAAGAACATTATTAGTGGGTTTAGAGTTACGGGAATTGTTCCATTGAATCAGAACATTTTTGGCGATGAGGAGTTTTTACCATCCAGTATTACTGACCGACCTATGCCAGAGGAACAAAACAATAATAAGGCATTGGACGGCAACATTGTGGCTGAAGCTGGACCATCCACTAATCGAAATTCAGCAGAATTTGAAAATCGCCCGCCTTCTTCTAATACCAGTTTTGTAACTCCTGAGGCGGTTAAACCTTTTCCCAAGGCTGGACCCAGGAAATCAATTAATCGAGGTAGGCCAAAAGGGAAATCACGCATTCTAACGGACACTCCAGAGAAAGAGGAACTTGAAGAGATACAACGGGCAAGGGATTTGAAAAATAAGAAGAAATCTCCCAAAATAAAAAGAGATGTTTTTAACAAAAAAGTTGCACCACCAGCACCTGCATATAATTTATCAAGATCCAGCTCAGATGAGTCAGAAGGAATGGAAATTTCATCAAATTCCGATGACGATTTAAGTTTGACTGATGAAGTAGACGCCAAACAACTGGAAGAAGAGTTAGAGAATGAAACAATCAATGAGGGTGATTTCTTGTTAATTAAATTGTCTGGCAAAAAGAGCACACAATACTATGCAGCAAAAGTTGTGAGAAAAGGTATAGAACTTAATGTTATATATTTAAAGAAAGTGACTGGTACAAACAAATTTTTGTTGGATTCAGACAACATTTATATAGTTGAAGAAACTGACATTATTTTGAAATTACCGGCTCCTATGAAGACTATGGGATCAGCTCGACAGCAGTCATATTTTATATTTCCAGTAGATCTTAGTTCTTATAATGTGAATTAATCAAAAAGTAAAAATTTGTTTTAATATGAGTGTTTTTATTTCGTGGCTCAAGGTACATTACCACATGGCTCAAGGTACAACACGATGTTGAACCTTGAGCCATATTTCACTTTTTTTTTTAAAATTCCTATCATCTTTCTAGGAAATATTTTTCACTAAACCGACTCTTTGTAGTGTAGGGAATTGAACTGATTAATTGTAACAACAGTCGAATTAACAAAAAGTCATTTTACTAAGTTTTTATTACTATTCTTGCAAAAGTGGTTGCAAGGTACAACACCTTCCCCTACAATGATAACATGGGAGCACAAAAATTGTCAATCAACCATATGTTTCATAAGCGTAGTAAGCATATAGATATAAAATATCATTTTATTCGTGAAGTTGTTGCTACAAATCAAATCATGTTAAAATATTTGCCAACCGCAGAAATGCCAGCTGATTTGTTAACTAAAAGTTTGTGTAATGTTAAACATAACAAATTTGTAAGAGATTTAGGTATAGTAGAATAAGTTTAATTTTAAATATTTGTTAAGTGGGGGTGTTATAATTCTGTGCATTCTGTACCAAATATTTAAAATTGGGTAGCGCCCTCTATTGTAGCGTTAGTTAGTCAACATGTATGTTTTATCCGTTGTAGTCAGTTGAATATAGTTCTTACTCGATTTCAGACGTGTGTGCGTTTTATTTAACTCTGTTTAACACTGTACCATAGAGCGCTATACACGCAATTCTCTTTTCAGGTACAGCCAGTATGTGCGTCAGTCGAGTGCTATGCACGCATTTCTCGGCTGCGACACTTTATGCTGTGTTTGCCAGTCGAGCGCTATTCCCGCATTTCTCGGCTGCAACACTTGTCTTTTACCCAAACATTCTGATTTATAAACAGTGTAATTAATAATCTACTGCCTCAGTAGTTTACATAACATATACATCATACTTTCAATACAACCTTTTTCAAGTCGTTGGAATCATTATACAGACTGTCTATTTTACGAGGGCCACACCAAATATCTCGCTTAATATCTATTGTAGAAGAATAAAGTTTTAGAAACAGTTATCCCATTTTTTGTGAGCTATATTTCAGTAAAAAGAAATTTGAAATCCATAGCCTATTTTATGAGATATATTACAAAAACCTGAAAAATAGGAAAACCACAAACGGTTATAGCTTCCTTATTTGAGGAGATACGAAAAAAGTTAAAGGAATGAAAGTTGACGGCAAAGACAATAAGAATAATAACGTGTAACAAAAAAATCGAAAAATGCAGTTGGATTTGACATAAGCTATTGTGCAAAAATGAAAAATACATATCTCAAAGTAGGCCATGACGCCATTAATTCCGTTATTTTTTTCTCATTCCAACGATATAAAACATGTCACAGAAATTTTAACCGATAGTGTCAATATTTAATATTTTACGAATACCACAATTCATATAATTGAATCGTAACAATCAGCTGTGCCATAATAGTAAAAATTCACTTTATAATAATTATAATTCCGTAATTATTTATTACAATTTAATACAAACCAATAAATATCTCATAAATAAAAATACAAGTACAAAACGAACATCCAAAGAAAAAAACGAAAAACTATGTATAACAGTACTACCTACTACTATATTGAAAAGAAATTGTGTGTATTTATTTTTCTAACTACAAATGCTCAAATTGTGCACCATGCATTCTGACACATAAACGTGCTCTACGAGACACGTCACGCATTACATTTTGGAGCATTTCAGGAGTAATTGCCTCACATGCGTTTCGAATTCTGGTTTTGATGTCCTCAATATTTTCAGGGGCGTTTGAAATACCTTGTCTTTAATGTAACCCCAGATGAAAAAATCCAAGGGAGTAACATCTGGTGATCGAGCTGGCCATAGAATGGGTCCACAGGTGCCTATCCAGCTATCTGGCATAACTTGATTTAAATAATTTGTACATATTACAGCAGTGTGAGGTGGAGCCCCATCTTGTTGAAAATATGAATAATTTAATCTTTCTGCCACTGTTAATTCATAAAGAAAATCTTGAAATTCGTTTTGCAGGAAATTAAGGTATCTACGAGCAGTTAATTTGCCATCATAAAAATAAGGTCCAATTACTTTAGTCCCTAAAAGACCCAACCAAACATTCGTAGAAAATCTTTCTTGGAAAGCAGTCTCTCTGCACCAATGTGTATTTTCTCGTGTCCACTTATAATGGATATTTCTATTGAAAAATCCATTATTAGAAAAATTTGATTCGTCCGACCAAAGAATTTTGCTACATATCAGCGCGTCATTCCTTTTCTTATTTAATAACCATCTACAAAATCTTACTCAACAACATCTTATCTCCCTCATTTAAATGTTGAACTTTCCTCATTTTGTAGCATCGAAATCCGTTTTTTTTCAATATTTTTTTTGCACTGTCTTTTTTTATGCGACAGTTTCTCTGAATTTGTCTCAAAGGTTTCCTCATTTTGGTTAACATAATTCATTACTCTATTCACTTTTCTTACATTATCCGCAACATGCGCTCGCCTTACTACTTTTTTTGAAAATGAACCGTGCGTTTTTAGATTTTGAACTAACTTCCTAAACATAGTTCGATTTGGCTGCGGAGCATCTGGAAATCTATCTCCGTAAACCGTGACTACCATCTCAGTGTCAAAATTGCACTGACAATAAATGCTAATCATATCGAATTTGTTATTATTGGTGTACACCATAATTACTGATACAAAAATTTGTCTTAGAACTCGACAACGCAACATACAACAGTGACAATCTGTCAAATTTATTAATAACTGTATACATTGTTTTTCACTAATTATGGCACAGCTGATTGTTACGATTCAATTATATGAATTGTGGTATTCGTAAAATATTAAATATTGACACTATCGGTTAAAATTTCTGTGACATGTTTTATATCGTTGGAATGAGAAAAAAATAACGGAATTAATGGCGTCATGGCCTACTTTAAGATATGTATTTTTCATTTTTGCACAATAGCCTATGTCAAAGCCAACTGCATTTTTCGATTTTTTTGTTACACGTTATTATTCTTATTGTCTTTGCCGTCAACTTTCATTCCTATAACTTTTTTCGTATCTCCTCAAATAAGGAAGCTATAACCGTTTGTGGTTTTCCTATTTTTCAGGTTTTTGTAATATATCTCATAAAGTAGGCTATGGATTTCAAATTTCTTTTTACTGAAATATAGCTCACAAAAAATGGGATAACTGTTTCTAAAACTTTATTCTTCTACAATAGATATTAAGTGAGATATTTGGTGTGGCCCTCGTAAAATAGACAGTCTGTATATACATACATTTTAAAAGCTTTCTATATATCATCATCTCTCAAGATAATATTCCTTTATGTGGTATGGGCGCTATACATGCATTTTCCAACCTAAATTATTTGCCTTTTATTTAATTTCATTGTTTAGACATTCATCATTTTATTGTTACACACACTTGTATTTACTAGTTGTGAAATTTTTTTTTTTTGTGTTTAGTTTTTAAATGGGTATACAGTTATAATAGAAACCACCTGAAAAATAAAAGAAGAAGAAATGCATACGTATTATTTTGTTAGTTTTTCCATAAAATATAGTCTACCAATTGAATTTTCTTAGCCTTCTAATAAATCAATTAACTCGTCCGTACTATTTACCTCACTGTCAGTACTAATGTCTAAATTATTTGTATACCTTCTCAGACTACCTGCTGCTGTCACAGCCTTAAACTTTTTGTAACCTTTAATACCTTTAACGGACCCCAGTTAACATCAAAGGAGTTTGAAGACTTTTGCATTGATAATGGCATAACTCACGTTAAGACGACCCCGTACCACCCTAAAACAAATGGTCTTGCAGAACGTACCGTGCGAACATTCAAAGAAAGAATGCGTGCTAGCGACCCGAGTCTTGATCAGTTCCTTAGACTTCAAAATTTCTTGTTCTCCTACAGAAACACTGTCAGAAGATCCACTAAGAGGACACCTAGTCAACTGATGTTTGGACGCCACCTTCGGTCACGTTTCGACTTACTTAAACCCGATATAACCAAAAACATGGAGCTTGAACAAATTAAGCAAAAGCAAAACCATGATCTTACAGCTGTTTCCCAAAAATACTTTGCTGAAGGAGACGCAGTATGGGTGAACAACCCACTGGGAAAAGGCTCCGTTCCGGGACATGTAGCCAAACAAACTGGACCATTGTCATATGTGGTAAATATTGATGGCATACCCCGGCGTAAACATTGTGACCAAATACGAAAACGATTTTCCGACGACGTCCCGGCTTGGCAAACAAATGAAGATGGGGTTGAACACACGTTGATTGACATGTCGCCCCAAGACATAAATAATGGAAGCATGTTGACAGACATAAGCATGCCAGAAATAAGTAGCTCAGCCAGTTTTGGTATTGATGAAACTTTGTGACGGCATAGACGTGACCAGCTGCTTCTCTATTAATGGTGGAGTACCGTTTTTCTGTGTCATTAAAAGATCGAAATGCAAAAGCGATTGGCCTCAGGGTCCCATCGGAAAACTTATGCGATAAAACCGCTCCTGTCCCCACATTACTAGCATCACTGGAAACTACTAAAGGTTTGTCCGGATCGTAGTGGATCAATGTGTCCGTAGAGGTTAAGGTCCTCTTTAGTTTTTCAAAAATCTCAGTATCTTCATTTGTCCAATTCCACTTTACGTTCTTCTTCAAATGGCGGTGTAAAGGAACGCAAGTTACATGGAGGTTTTCAATAAATCTTCCATAATATGTTATAGTGCCTAGGAAAGAACGCAGCTGAGTGGTGTTTGTTGGCACTGGCATTTGCTTAATTGCTTCAATGCGATCTTCGGTTGGGTGTAGGCCCTCTGCGTCAATTTTATGGCCTAAGTACGTAACGCTACTTCTAAGCCAATCACATTTTGATTTTTGAATTTTTATTCCTGAGGCCTGTAAACGTCGTAAAACTTCTTTTAGTCGTTCTGAATGTACGAGTAAATTCGGTGCAGTAATTAAGATATCATCAAGATAACAAACAACGCCTTCTATCCCTGAAAGTATTTGGTCCATAGTACGTTGAAAAAGCGAGGGGGCGAAACTAATACCAAATGGCAAACGTTTATAGGCGAAATATCCTTTGTGGGTTGCAATCACTAGGTATTTTCTAGAATCTGGATGAACTTCCAGTTGTAAATAGGCATCTTTTAGGTCTATTTTCGAGAAATATCTCCCCCCAGAAAGTTTTGCCGTAATGTCCTCAAAACGAGGTAGAGGGTAATCATCAATCTGAATGTATTTATTTATGGTGACCTTAAAATCAGCACAAATTCTCAGCTTGCCGTTAGATTTCATAGCAACAACAATAGGCGAGGACCATAAAATTGGTGTGTTTATCGTGCTCACTGGTTCCAAAACTCCATCACGGACTAATCTATCAAGCTCTGCTGCAACATGATCTTGTAGCGCCAGCGGTACACTTCTTGGGCGAAATCTTTTTGGTATGACCTTATCATCGATATGAATTTTTGCTTGATGTCCTTTAATGGTCCCTAAATGCTCCTCAAATAGATCAGGAAAATCTCGCAATACCACGTCTAACAATGTTTTCTGTGTAACTTCCTTTTCTTTATTTTCCACTGAGGGTAAACTACCTTTTACATTGCAAACCCTTGCACCCAAGGGCAGAGGTATTTTGAAAGCCAAAACCCAATCCAAACCAAAAAGTGGTATGTCATCGTCAACAGTTACATATAAGGGCAAAATCAGCATTTATTTGAAAGCATTTACTTCTACATTCAGTTTACCTAATGTTTTAATTGGTGTATTGCCATACGCGATCAAATTTTCCGTCTTTGTTAACACTGGTTTCCCCAGTTGTCTCCAGATTGTTTTACCAATTACAGCATGTACAGAGCCTGGATCATATAACATCTCGACGTTATTTTTATTTATGCGTACAGGTAACATTATTTTACTAGACGAGCCAACTCTTCGAATGTTTCTCACTGCTAAATCGCGACCTCCATCATCACTATCGGATCCAACGTCACTGCCTGAGAAATCGTCACATTCTTGATCACTCTGATCTTGCACGCAGCGCGTAAAACGTTTTGAACTACCCCCGTATTTTACAGTTTTAGATGATTGTCTTATAATTGCGTTTCCAGATATCACGCACACACGAGAGAAATGATTTTCTTCTCCGCAACTGCTGCAGGTTTTTCCAAAAGCCGGGCAATTTTTTTGACGATGTTTAGAATCTCCACAATAAAGGCAGTCTGTGTCCGGGTGTAACTCGCGAATTTTCGAATTTCGTTTTGTAACCGTTTCGGATTTATTTTCACTATTTGGGGTCACGCGTTTTTTTGTTTGTCTATTTACTCGATTCACATGACTATCCGCTTGTGGATTTGTATGTAAAATTGTTAGCTGTTTTGATTGAATGGATGCTTGCTCTAGAATAACAGCAGTCCCTTCCACTTGCTCCAGAGTTGTTTCATTTGTAGAATGTTTTTGAATAATATTTTCTTGCCACTCACGATTGTTAATCCCAAATATGAGTTGATCGCGCATCCTTTCATTTAGGCCTGCCCCAAAACTGCAGTCGCCCGCCACTGCACGTAAACGATTTACATATTCGGTTACAGTCTCATTTTCTTTACGAAAACAACTAGCAAAGTTTATTCTTTCCGCGAAAATGTACACTTTTTTTCCATAAAAACGGTTTAGCACAGTTATTAGTTCGGTGTAAGTCTTTGAAGTTGGCTTTTGTGGCTTAAAATAGTCCACTAAAATTTTAAAAACCTGTGGACCTACCTTTGATAACAGCAAATTCCGTCTTACTTGTGCACTATCACTAGTCATCAGCTCATTTATCTCCAACTCTAACTCAAAACGCTGTAAATAATAGTCCCACTGTTCTATTTCAGGCTGAAACTTGTCGAACTGAAACTTTTTATAAATGTCCTTCTTGTCTTCCATTTTCCCCCGACAACGGTTCACTAATCTTCACAATACAAGTTTATATTTACGGTATAACACAATAATGTTAAAATGTTAGAAAAAAAAAAATTCACCAAGTTTCCACAACACAAGTGTTTTTGTTAAATAACAAGGCACACTGTTCAACACAAAAAGTTATTTTTCCAAATTTCGTCCTCGTCGCCAAAATGTAGTATTACGGAGGTAATCGAAATACTCGGATTTAGATAAAATAAACACTTTAATGATTTACACTCAAAACTAGGTTACAACTACAATATAACATAAAGAACGGTGTTTGCGCGTATGTAATGTATGTCTAGAACTGCTTTGTAGGTATGTATGTAATAGTATGTCTACGGTTGACATCTGGCGTCCTACGTGTTCGACAGCCCCAGACTAACTGCCGCCAATCTCCGACTCCTGGGAACAGTGATGGCGGGCACACAGCGGCGCGGTAACAGGAAGGCCTTTAATACCACAAAAACCTATAGGAATTGTAAATCTTTATTGTAAATTTAAAAATATGGGTATATATGAAGATTTTGTGATTGTTGAAGGTGCAAGTCGGGTTCTATTGGGTGGTCAGGCATGTCTACATTTAAATCTAGTAAAAAGAATTGAAAATGTTGACAAACATGAATCAAATATAAATAAAAAAGTGTTTATAAAACGGAATATTGATGTGTTTTCAGGCTCAGGTGTGTTTCCAGGTAAATGTGAAATTACTACATCTGAGGAATTTGAGCCAGTTAGCCACCCTCCTACTAAAATACCCCTCGCGATTCGTAATGCGTTCAAAGAGGAACTAGACAGGTTGATTAAAAGGAAAGCCATTGTCCCTGTTGAAAAAATTGATGTCAGGGCAAGTATTAACAGAATTGTATTAGTAGAAAAATCAAACGGTAAAATTAGGTTATGTTTAGATTCGTTGGATCTGAATAAACATATTATACGCAAACCGAGAATTAATCCAAGTATTGAAGAAATATGTTCGAAATTAAGTGGTAAAAGTATATTCAGTGCATTCGATTTATCTGAAGGATATCATCATTTGAGGTTAGATGAGGCATCATCCTGGAAATGTTGTTTTGCAACTCTTTTTGGCATCTATAGATATATAGTACTACCGTACGGGTTGTCAGACTCACAAGATCTATTTGAAGAACAAATCGAAAAAATATTTGGTGACATTGAAGGTGTAATAATTTGCCATGATGATATGATTGTTGCTGGTGCTACGATGCAGGAACATGATAGGGCAGTAAATGAAATATTAGAAAGGGCCAGAAAGGTAAATGCTAAATTTAATAAAGATAAATTTCAATTTCGTGAAAAGCAGGTTAAATTCATGGGTCAAATTTTCTCAAAAAATGGTATGCAAATAGATCCTGACCGAGTTGAATCACTTTGTAAATTAGAATGTCCAAAAAATAAAGTAGAACTACAAAGGGTAATAGGGCCTTTTAATTATGTTAGACGCTATGTTCCAAATATGGCAGAATATATGAATCCCTTATGTGAATTGTTAAAATCTGATGTTGAGTGGAAATGGCTCCCGAAACATCAACAAAGTTTCGACAATCTAAAGAAAATTGTCAGTAAATCTCCAGCTTTGAGTCCCTTTGACCCAACTAAGAAAATAGTATTACAATGTGACGCATCAAAAAACGCGCTAGGTTGTTGTATGTTTCAAAAACATGAAAATATTCTAAAATTGGTAGCCTGTGCATCTCGTACTATGAATGATCATGAGGTAAATTACAGTCAAACTGAAAAAGAATTATTATCTATATACTTTAGCACACAAAAATTTCATGATTTCATTTATCGGGCTGATGTAGACGTACAAACCGATCACAAACCAATCATAGCTATTATGAAAAAACCTATTTGTAAAATTGGATCAATACGATTACAACGCCTAAGAATAAAATTATTAAAATATAACCTTAATATCTACTATGTTTCTGGAAAAAATATTCAGTTTGCTGATATGTTATCACGGGCTAGCCTTAAAGCTAATACGTGTGATTTTGAAATGTTCGAAATGGTTCACACCATATCGAGACATTTACCTATGACTGACCAAAAGATACTTGAATTTAGGAGAGAAACGGCTAATGATGAAGTATTAAAGAAAATAACCGATTATTATTACAATGGTTGGCCAAAATCTAATCGCATACCGATAAATTGTAAACCTTATGATGTTTTAAAGAATGATATATATGTTGAAGCTGGTTTAGTTTTTCTCGGAGATAAAATTGTAATCCCTCGCAAGCTTCAAAATGGCATTATGAAACTGTTACATAAGGGCCACATTGGTATTAATAAAACTATACATAAAGCAAGAAAAATATTTTTTTGGCCAAATTTAACATCCGATTTAACTTCCTACATAAAACGATGCAGAATTTGCGAAAAATATATGCCAAGTAATTTCAAAGAACCTCTTTTACCACTGTCAACTCCAAAACTTAGATTTAACAAAATAGGCGCTGATATTTTAGAATTTGGATCAAAATCTTATTTAATATTAGTAGACCATTTTTCTCATTGGATTGAGATATGCCCACTAAAGAACAAAACATCAGAAAGTGTCATAAATGAAATGCAAGGAGTCTTTACGAAGTTTGGATACCCCCAGTATATAATTGCCGATAACTTACCGTTCTTGTCATTAAAATGTAGAAATTACTACAAAAATAAAGATATCACCATTTTTACATGCACACCCCACTATCATCAAAGTAATGGATTATCGGAAAAGACAGTTAGTATTTCAAAACAAATTTTACGAAAAAGTCTTGCTGAAAACAGTGACTTTAGGGAATCATTGCTCGAATATAATAATAGCCCAATAATTAATTTAGACGCGTCCCCAGCTCAAATTCTTCAGAGTAGAACCTTAAGGACACAATTACCTATAACACATAATAAATTAGAACCTAAAGTACAAAATCACATTCATAAATATTTATCCGAACAAAAAGACAAAATGAAAAAACATTATGATAAACGTAGTAGGAAAACTGTAATAGAGTATAAAAAGGGTGATAAAGTAGTAGTTAAAAGTAGTAAAGATAAATATTGGTATAAAGCTGTGGTTTTACAAAAAGCTAATGAACCAAGATCTTATTGGATAAGGAAAGAAAGTAACAATCGAATAGTTAGACGTAATTCAAGCCAAATGAAATTATCGGTTACACATTCAGATTATAATGATACAATATTGGAACCCGAGTTGTATTTCAATCAACAAGAGCAAGATATTCAAGTTGAAGATAAAGACCTTGCTTTAGATAATAGTATGTCAAACGATGTTCTTAATGATATTCAAAAGTTGTTTGTCCCTGTACATGATAACGAGACAACAGTGGCTGACCAGAGAAATACAGAGTCAGCTACCTACAAGTGTACCCGATCCCGCTTTGGACGAGTTGTCAAGCCAGTCAAGAAACTCAATTTGTAAATCTTAAAAGGGGAAGGTGTTCAGTATATTCGGAACGCACCCTAACCTTTTGAGATGGTAATTTTAGATATGCAGAGTTGTCATTATTATGTCATTATTCGTACTAACCGTGCAAGTTGTTTTAATGTATTTGATTCTTCATGTAATATAGATGTTAACAATTTATACATTTTATTATTGCAACCTCCCTCATAACTAAACAGGATTAACTTGCCTTGTCAAAGTGTGGATCTGCTTAGAATTCTTGAACCAACAGATTTGTTCGCCATGGCCCTTTCTCTGACAAATGGAACATCGGGGAATTGGGTCAGTTGTCCTCTCTGGCCTGAGAAACCTCTTATTACACTGGGATTTTAGATGACCAGGTTTATGACAGGCATGGCACAGCTTGGGCCGAAGATGTTGATCAACTTTGGGCGATGAAGTACTGGCCTCTAGGTCACTTCTTTCCAACTTGCTGAGGAATCCAATGAAAAGTTGCTCTGGTGTTTCGAAGTTTCCAGCGTTGGCATTTGCCTGAAGGTCATATGGGATGCCATCTATAATGCACGACACTGCATCGGAGCCAAAAATTCTACATTTTGTTACCAGCATTTGTTTATAATAACAGTAATGCCTCATTGTCTCTGCTTGTGATTTTTTATAATTAAGCATTTTCTTTAATGATTCTGCGTAATTTTCCGAGGCCGGAAATGCTTCCAATCATTCCAGGACATTTCATAATCTGATACATTCTCGAACCATATACGAGCTATTCCTCCTAGATGAGACTGCATGCCATAGGACATCATCTGCTTATTCCAATCGTGCACTTTACCCATTTGCTCGATCTTGTTTAGCCAGTTTTTAGCAGAAAGTACATTTTTTTCGGGATCAAAAATAAGAATGAGATCCAGATTGGGAGCTATTTTGCGTTTATCGCCATGTTTATGAGATAAAGCTTCTTTCACTTTCTGCGCAACTATTTTGGCTAACTCACTACTTGCAGGGCTGTCCTCGTCAGATGATGACAATGACCTACGCACACCACGTCCAGGTATATGTTTATTAAAACGGCTCACGGCACTGTCACCAGAATCACTTTGTTCACTGTCACTCATTTTTCTTTAAATAAAATGTGGACGTATAATGGATTTCAAATCCCACGCACTGAAATGTTAAAGGTACAAAAAATACTATAAACAATCAGGATGCAAATGAAACGCGTACGCTCGCTTCAACCGATTTATTTATAATGCCCTAAATAGTTCTTATCGATACACAAGTCCTGAGACTCAGCGATACTTGAGTAACATAAACATTAAACAAGAATATTGAATAAACATGAAATAATATTAATTACTTCCTTGAGGCGGGTGGTGTCTTAACAATTAATAAGTTTCAGTATAGTGCCGTGTGCACATTTGCCATACGACAGCGAATCATATTCAATGTACTAAATTTGTACACCACCCGACCAAGGCTGTCTCTTAGAAGGAGGGATAGTTTCATGTATAAAAGCCCCGCCACGAATCGAGAAGAGCACTGGGTACATATCCTCGTAAATTGCCTTAGGCGAACTGAGCCAAGACACTTTGCTGATTTGTGCACTTGATGACGTGACTCCCCGGATCGAATATTGACCTATAAAAGTTCTCTCTCCGAGCTGAGCCGAGTACGGATCTCGTGTCGTATGTTATTTAGTCTGGCGACGTGCTGGCGACGTCGCCCGACGTAACCGACCTGGAGCAAATATAAGTTGACAGAGTTACCCGGCGTGTTGAGCCCTTAGACCATGTAGGGCGGAGCTTCACTCCAATGGACTGCTAATACCCATACCAAAAACCGCACCAACATTAAAAAGGATGGAAAGATATATCTGTCCTTATGGAAACAGGAAATGCTAACAGCGCTTGATGAATTCGATGCACTCCGACGTTGCCATACTATATTTCCTTCATTATTAAGAAGGTTCTAACTGTAATATATTTACAAACAAATTAACTAAAACGTGATGTTTTAAAAATGCCTTACTTTTAGATTGAGAAAATGCAAACGTTTAACATCATAAACAGTTTACGGCAATAATTGATTTCTAATACTCTTGTAAAATAAGGAAAAAATTTGGTTGAGGCAACCTAGCATAAGGAAAACGTAACCTCCAAAGTCTTTATGAATGCGTTTGTTGTTGTTTAATCACAGGTATTGTCCTATTGTTTTCCAAACAAAAACGCCAAACTGTTTATACCATATTCAAAAAATTATTTGATTATCTGAAAAAACAAAATTACTAAACGTTATTATATCGTCTCCTGTAACATTTGTGTTTTGGTTCATACACCCTTCTGCTATGATGCCCTCGATATATATAAGTGTATAAAAAACTATATATATTGTATATTTATCTATTTGGATTACAAACAAAAACAAACCTAACAATATAAGAACATAAAACAATAGTTTCAAGTCGCTTTAAAATTAATTGCTTTGGTTCTATTATGAAATCAGTCGTAACTATTGTACGCCATGTTTGTCAAATCATCAATTAAACTATTCTCATAACAAATATTTACTTTTGATCTTTTCGTAATTAAATGGTACCAATGGCCCGGACATGAAGACATTCGTCCTTCAAATTTAAGACTTGCGCGATAGTTCCCGTCTATCTCAATAAGGATGTAAGATATTGCTCTCTTGTATGTTCGTGCGTTTTCCACTTATGGGAAGTAAATGGGCATTAGCAGTCCATTGGAGCGAAGCTCCGCCCTACACGGTCTAAAGTTGAGCCGATAGCTTGCTCGGGTTGACAGTTATTAGCCCGACGCCGTTTCCGCCGTCAAAATAATCCCTACCCGTAGCATCGCTACATTACACTCTCGTCTTCTCTCTCACTCATACGATTTAAATGTCACCTGATTACCAATAACCGTAAAAGATACGGACCTGATAATCGATAACCTGTAACCATTGTATATTATGTAAACCTGCATATTTTACCTGTTGAAGAAAAAAAAATTGTTAATTTTGATTGGGTTGTCTTATTAAACTAATCTGGATCCTGAACTAATCTCCGACGCCAGCTACCCAGAGCAAAAGACCGTTACATAATTCGGCGATCGAGCACATTTTGAGACATTAGTTTATTCCAGATAACCCAAAAAGCGACATTTACAAACGAGAGAGACAAATAGAAAGAGTGTAACAATTTGACACCCAAAACAGATTTTAGAACATAAATTTTGCTCCAGATAACCTAAAAAGAGAGATATAAAATATTCAGAGGGAGACACAAAATATTCCAATCCATAGAAATGAGTCTGTCAGACACAGGTGCATATCATGGTAGAAACATATACAGGTATGCTGTTGCGCAGCTTTCGCAGTAACCAATCATATGCTTTGGAACCAACGGGAACCATATTGATAATCGGACCAATAGCGTTTCGTGCGCATATTTCAAAAAATAATGTAGTGTATTCTTTTGTACACTGAGAAAAGCCACAGCAAAAAATTATTTGCTACGCGTGTTTTAACTAGAGTAGCAATAATTTTAATTAGGTTAGAAATATCTGTTCACTATACTAGAATAAATAACTTTACTGAGTGTTTGTATTAGCCCTTAAAAAGTACTTTAGAGTTTTTATTAGTTGCTTTACTAGAGCACTAGAGCATTTAGCTACCATTAAAAAGAGGACAATATAAAGAAAGATTTAACTGTGGTAAATAAAAACTTTGTTGGAATTACAAAGTTTTGTGTTGAATTACGTCACCACAACATCAATCGGACTGAATCGGTCAACTCCGGATTCAGGGGAAAACACACAGGTTGCTTCTCATTGGCTCTGCCCCGACGTCATTCTACGCTGTGACCTCAACGATACACTTGGTAAATAAGTAAATAATGTCGCGTTTATATACTTGTGCCTTTGTGCGGGTTGAATATTATGTACTATATTTTTATGTGTGGTGTGCTTTATTATAATAAAAATCACAGGAGACTTTTGGGCAAGTCGTTTTTTGTTTTTGGTTTCTTTAAATCGCAGGGTCGATTCTATCGGTGTGTACGGATTCGGAAAGTGTTTGTTTAGGTATGGCAATATGAGCAAGCGAGAGCAAAGCAACTAGGCTATTCTTGTTTATCATAGAAAACATCACCTGCTTTCCCCATCATATGTGCGTGGAGCAGCTCTTTCTGTGGAATTTCAAATTAACTTGATTTAAATTCAGTTTACCATAGGTAATAGATATACCTAGTGATGATATGTCACCATGACAGAAACGTATAAAGAAATGGTTGTTGAATGGGGGAATGCAAGTGTTTCTAAAGAACTTTGACAGTAAGTACTAAAATAATAGATGCGTTGTTTTGACCCACGACCGATGGCAGTAAAATTACCAGAATGACATTCACCAATTTAGCGTTTTCTTTACATTTTATGTATTTTACTTTTAAACATGTCAAAATAAATGTGTTTTTTTACTCCTAGAGAAAGATTGTTAATTTATTACGTATCAAAATAAATGTCTATTTATTCTTTTTTTAAATTTTGTTTTTGTTTTAGGCAAATAATACAATTTAATGTTTTATATGTTTTATGTTTTTTACTTATAAAGAAAATCTGTTAATTTATCATCTATGAAAATAAATGTTTATTTATTTTTAATTGATTTTAGTCTCTTTGAGCCCAATCCTTAACCATTTGTTAGTCCAAGGTATACCAATTTTTTGCTTGTAGTTTCATGTTTAGGTAATTTAATATTTATTATTCGTTTCCTCTTATGTAAAAAAATAATGTTTTTCATATAGCCGCAAAGTGATGTATCCTTAGACTAGGAAAGATAGATGGTGAGGACTCGTAACAGCGCATAATCGCCACGCTAACAAGTTGTGCCTAAGACGCCATTGCGGTGGTGGCACACAAACGGTAGAGAGGAAAATGAAAATTTCCAATAGAAGTGATTTATAAGTGATTTAGTGCTAATTTATGTAATGTACCTATATGATGGTATCATATTCTATAAACTACTGTAAAAATCACAGCGGGAAAAAATTGAAAGGAGTGACGCTTTGCAGGTTAAAGTATATGCAGTTTTCACTTTACCTAGTTAAATTAACTGTAGTCCTATTATTTACTTAATTATATCCGTGTGCATGCAATGATAATGAGAAGCATAGTGTATCATTTTCTGGTATGCAATTTGCACGTTATTTGATTGAAATTTTCATTCATCTTTTCTTCATTGAATATAGGACAGTGCATCCGAAATGACACTTTTTCCATGGGCGGAGATATATCGATTATGGTGCTATATTATATAGAATGTAGAATAAATTCTAGTATGTAAGATATGAGTAAATATATTTATGGTAGTGAATATTAATTGTATTATTATGAAGGTGTTTTTGGAAAAATACCAGTTTTGTATCGTTTTATTCCTTTCATGTGATAAACTTGACACCTACATATTGTACATATGTTCCGCCACTTTCGCTTACTCTCTGGTGGCAGGTGGCTTCACTATTGGCAGTAGCGTTACGACTCCTTACAATATATATCTTTCCTACTCTAAGGATGTGTACGTATATATCTATGTCATTATGTAACATTTAATTTCAATGCTTATCAAGCGAATATTAAATTACAAATGAAAAATTCGTATACGTGTATATAAAACATTGGTTTGTCACAGAAGTTTGTCGCGTCTAAGAGTTTAAGGTCACCAATAGCAGATTTTTTTAAATTAGATAAGATTGCACATTTTGTAAAGTTGTATTTTAGGAATAAACATTTCTCCTGAAAACTACATGTGGGGACGCATATAGCCCAAAAATATTTATTTATAAAATTTTCTTGGATTGAAATTGGTTTAAATGGTTTTGTTATAAAGTTCAATTTACATTATAATCAGTTAGTATTTTGGTATAATGCCAGTTTTCATAATAATTATATGCAAAAAAATTATGAATACATGAATTTATTCTGGAGAAAAGAAGCATTTTATGTCATCATACACTATGGTGTATTACTCTAAACGAATTCATATTTTCTTAAATTATATCATTGATCAAAAAATTGCTTGTTATAATGCGATAAACTGGCAATGACAAACTAATTAATAATTGATAAAAAGTAAACTTATAAACAACATTATTTTCCTTAGAAAACTAAATATATTTCTATCCAAAAAAATTTCATCAAAAGAGTATTTTTAGCGCTGTCTATTTTTTAGCAAAAAAAATGTTTATTCCTACAGCAGATATCTTTTTAATAGTAGCAAAATGACCTTTCTATTCTAATTAAGAAATTCTACTGTTATTGATCTAAAACTTTTTGACGTGACCAAATATGTTTTCTGAGGCAGGCTAATTTTTTACTAAATTAAGAAAGAATAATAATATATGCCACAATAAAAAAGAAATTTACTAGGGTAGTAAAAAATTTTGCAACGGTAGTGAAACTTTTTGCTGTAAATAATAATCAGTAATACTACTGCAGCCAAGTTCTTGCTCTATCCAATCAGTAACTTTGCTACAGCAAAAAAAGAATTAACTATTTACCAGGAAAATCATAGTGGTAATAAAAAATATTGCTGCAAGTGAAAAGAATTAATCCTATCATAGCCAAATACTTTGCGATAGCTAATAAATATTTTTGGTACAACAAAAATGAGATCAACTACAATAGCAATAAAGCTATTAAATAGTAGTAAAAATTATTGTCAGAATTAAAAAGAACTGTTGCTACCCTAGCTAGGTAGTTTGCATATTTAGTGATATATTCCAATTTGCTACAATAAAATTATTTTACTATAACAGTAAAGCTTATTTTCGGTGGCTGCAATGAAGAATATCTTATAAAGTAACTTTACTATTGCAGTAAAGTAACTTCAGCAAAATGAATTTTACTGCCTTTACAAAATTCTTGGCTGGCGCCTATTTAAATAGAGTTTTTTGCTGCTGTAGCTTGATTTTTGGCTGTCACTGCAAAAAACTTCCCTCAGTGTACAAAAGGAGATGATTCCACATACCATTTAAAAACAGATGCCTCATTTTGGAAATAAGGTTAAAATTTGACGAAATATTACTCATTTGGAAAAATTTTAGAATGGTTTTGAATAATAATGTAAGATTGTACATACATACATTTCAACATTGTTGTAGCAAATTTTCATTGTAATTTTAGTGTTTTTTACTATCGTGTAGTTATGGATATGCAAGACATTCTTTGTAAAAAATATGGTAAAAAGGTACTTCTTTGATGCAGTATATGGGTATATATTTTATATGATCTAGTTCGGCGATTTAAAAGAGTTTATAGGTTAAGTTATCAATACTAAAAAAATGAACGTATATATAGTTCTATATAATCGCAATATTTATCAAAGGGTTCATGAATACTATATGAGTTTTTAGTACCTACGATTTTATGATAAATGTCAATTTTTTAATATAAAGAATATATTATATGTAATATATATAAGTTATTTGTACAACAATATTAATCTTTTTAGTTACAAATGCTATCGACATTGTAAATTTTGACCAATATTTACGAAAAATACATACACCACAGGTAATATAACTTCTAATTGTATTGACACCTTGTGAGGGTATACCGGACAGTCACACAAGAAATCATACACTCGTCTTATTTTATACTTTTATTCTATAACAAAATAAACATATATATACTATACGTAATAAATAAAATAAGTATTATACTGAGACTTTTTACAACATATAGAGTATCTTGACAAGAGATGTAAGCGTCATTAATCAAATTTTACAGAATAAAATCTAAATACTCCTACAGTTTTAGATATCCTAGATTTACGTATCATACTGCATACTAACTTTTCTTTAAAATTAAACGATATGCATGAATACGTTTACTTGTTCTTACTTTTTGCTTTGTACGTTATATCTTGGAGAATGATTCTTGCCAAATGTTCTATAGGTACTGCATGAGGCAGAAGGACACGGATATTCGTTGGAGAATAGTTTTCAACATTTTTGAGATACCTGCTCTGGAGTCGCTTTAAAATCTGCCCTCTTAAAATGCACTGAACAAATGCGAGCTGTAAAAAAAACAATTTTTATTTCTGACCACATTTGTGTTAAATAACAAATGCAAACTTTTATATCGTAAATAGGTACATCTTTTACTGATACATATTTTGTAATTGTAAATAAGCCAATGTATTAAATAATTATTGTTTTTATAATTACCGTTTTTGAAATGATGAGGTTTTACTGGACAAATTTTTAACCATTTTCTCGATATTCTTCATTTTTTGGGAACCGAAAGAATATTACATTTCTTTCAGTTGAAGTTCCACTCCTATTATCACACCATAGAGAAACCAAACACAAAAATGATATTACGCAGTTACGCACCCCAACACGGCTACTTTTACACCTGGTTGCAGGGGTACAATGTTGAGGGATAATATTATAAAAACTTGAAATATGTGTAATATCAATATCACAGAATATTAGGATTCTCTATCAATATACTGTGATATATCCAATATGGTTCACGTTGGTTCCAGCGCAGAAAAGTCAAATTCTGGTAGCCCGGACGAGCATACCTTATATGTTTCTACCATGGTGCATATGGACTAGAAGTCGCAGATACCACAGTAGGATGGATATATAAATTAAAGAAAGATGAACTACAAGTAGAATTTGTTATGTACGCCGCTGGCAATTTTAGGGTATTGTGTTGGCAGTGCTGTCTGTCAAAATATAGTTTTAGTAATGTTTGTCGGCTTGTAAAAGCAACAAGGTTGATTCCGTTATGTGTTAGGCTTTATCCAAGAATATATAATTAATCTTAAGGAACTAGTGTTTCATTTTAATACACAACATATTGGCGACGAGGATGGGATAGGATTATCGTCAAAGATTAGGCTGATTCTCGAATCTTTGTTATCGTGTTGTGAAAATACTTAGAAGTTGATCGTTCCTGTGTGGAAAGTGGAAAAATGGCGTTAATAGGTAACATAGAACAATTTAAGGGAAACGCAGAAGAGTTTGAAACGTATCTGGAGAGAGTAGAACATTTGTTTAAAGTAAATATTGTCTCAGAAGAAATGAAAGTGTCCATGTTTATAACGCTTGCCGGCTCGGAATTGTACAAAACGTTAAGAAATTTGGCAGCACCTAAGAAACCTACTGAACTAACGTATGCAGAGACGATTGAGTTATTAAAAAAACATTATTCTCCCCCAGTGTCTGAAATATATGAGCGCTTTGTTTTTAACAAATGTAACAAAAAATCTGATCAGAATATAGCTGAATATACAGTGGAATTACGGAAATTGGCAAGTACGTGTGATTTTAAGCAATTTCTCGACGAAGCCCTACGGGACAGATTTGTCTGCGGTATTCGGTCTGAGAATATTCAAAAACGATTATTATCCGAAGCAAAACTTACATTCAGTAGTGCATGTCAGTTAGCCCAAGCATCAGAGTTAGCTGAAAAACAGGTCAAATCGTTTGGTGATGGCAGTTCAAGCAATGTTAATTATGTACAAAAGTATACGAAAGGAGGGCAGAGTACTATGGAACATACAAAGTATAACAAGCAGGAGGTAAAAGTTAAGCCAGTCGAAGAGGCAGGCCCGGGTAATGTCAATAGTGGGTGTCAGAGGTGTGGAAAAGCTCATCCCCAGGGCAAGTGTCCGGCTGTAAAATGGAGATGTTATGTTTGTTCTAAGTTCGGGCATGTAGCTAAACTATGTAGGTCGAAGACGTCTAAAGCTGTTGGAGCTGTCGAAGAACAAAATATGGCGGAAACTGTGTGCGAGGAGGTCAACGGGGATTTATTTAATTTGAATAATTTAAATAAACTAGGGGTATCTAGAATGTCTCCGTAGAGTATTGTTAGAGATAGATAAGAAATTGGTAGCATTTGAAGTAGATACAGGAGCGTGTAAGTCAGTTATGTCATTACGTAGATTTAAGGAAATTTTGAATATACCATTAAAATCTGTTCAATGTAAATTAAATGTTGTTTCGGGCCATGATATCAAAACTGTTGGTGAATGTCTTGTCGAAGTACAGTATGGTGGCAAAAAGTACCCGTTAACAATAACGGTAATTGAATCAGACAAGGACTTTGTACCTTTACTTGGTAGAAATGGGCTCAATGTTTTGTTCCCTAGTTGGAAAAATAATTTCTGCGTAGATAATCAGTTAGTAAATCAGATAGATGGCACTAATAACATTCTGGATGAACTTAGGAGTAAATATAAACAGGTGTTTGATTTAAATTTGTGTAGTCCCATAAAAGCATTCGAAGTAAAATTCTGTATTAAAGACAATGCGGTACCAGTGATTAAAAAAGCATATTCAATGCCATATGCTCTAAAACCACGGGTAGAAAAGAAAATTGAGAAAATGGTGGCAGTAGGCATTTTGAAACCAGTAACAAGTAGTGAATGGGCCTCTCCCATTGTAGTAGTTCCAAAGAAAGACGGGGATACAAGAATTTGTACGGAATTTAAACTATTCAGTTTTGTTTGTTCTTTACCTTAATTGAATACTGTTTTTAATTCTTTAATTTTCCTGATAAGTTTCTTATTCTACTTTTCAGGATTAAGTGAATAATTGTAATTACTCGAAATATATTGACATATTACATATACTTTCTTAAAATCTACTTATAACTACAATTAACAATTCCAATCTCAAATAAATACTAATTCATACATTTAGATGAATAGCAATGATAAACACAAAATGCTAGTAGTTAAAAACGTACTGCAGTTTTTTATACTGACAGAATACTGATATTATAATTTATAACAAGAAATTGATACGCCAACAAACATTTAACATCATACTATTAGTCCTTTCTTTCTGCATGATGTGAAATATCATTTACAAAACACCTTTCTGCAATGATATTTGAAAATATCTGAAAACTTAAAATGTCATTCAGTGTTTTGTAATATATGGACTTACTATTTGTAAAATAATCACCCTGCAATGCAAATACTGATAATAGTCTTTCATTCAATATTCATTTTGTGTAGATTTACAGTGTTTCTACACAAAATATGATTTTCAGCCCTAAGTTTTGACATGCATGTCAGATTTTATAAAATTTACTTTTTTGTTTTCCAATTTCATTCTAACTCATTTTAAATGAGATTGTGATTCTCTATAAGTTCATGTTTTATTATACAGGGTGTTGCATCATGAGAGGGACATAGCTTAATAGGAGGTAGAGAACATCAGTGGTAACCGGAACCTCCCATAGAAATGTCTCATTGGGCCTTCACTACGAAATTACAGGGTGTTAAATAATTTTTGGCCAAACCTGTTTTTTGTCATAACTTTGACAGGAAATGAAATAACGGATTCATATTTGGTACGGCTAATGTACAAACGAGCCCCAAGAGGTACATGTATAAAAAAAATATATCCAGTTCCGGACTCACTATAATTTATGTTTCTTCTTTGCATCAATAAAATATCACCCTGTATATATTTTTTTGAAATTTCGATACGATATTCGAAAAGAGCAAGAAAAAACAAACAAAATGGCCTATTTCATTTTTTTGTTACACCTTCGTGGTTATTTAAATACGTTGTTAAATGTGCAAGAAAATGGATTACAGAACCCTATTAAATGAGAGGCAATAAATAGTTTTATAACTAAAATTTGCAAAAATTCTATTCAGCCTAGGTGGTCTGGGTGAATCCTAATTCCGGCACGTTTTAAAGGTCCATTTTGGTAAAAAACTGTGGTCCTAATAAGTAATCGGGTATGAAATAACAAAATTTTTAATCAATCACAGTAGGCTTGTTCAAAGAATAAAAGTGACAGATAATTTAAACCATTTAGGCCTAAGCAACCAGTTACTTTGATCAAGAAAATCATCAACATTTTATACTTAATAAAAATTGGAAGAGAACAAACTAAAATCTAAATAAATAGAATATTTTCCATTCAATTAACAATAAATAACAAAACAATAACTAAATGTGTTTAAAAATAAAACGTAATTGACACTAAAGTAAATTTTCAAAATGTCCTCCCCCAAATTCTGTGCATTTTCTTGCGCGTTTAGAAAGCAAAGGTCACCAATTGCTCGACGTATCATTTCTGGATTATTCCGTATTTCGTCGCAGGTTGTAACGATGCGCTGGATTAAATGTTGTCTACTTTCAATTTCAATGCTATAAACCTCGTTTTTTAAGTGGCCCCATAAAAAGTAATCACAAGGGTTACAATCAGGAGATCTTGGTGGCCATTCATGTGGACCCCCGCGTCCAATCCATCTATTAGGATACACATTGTTTAAGTGTTCTCTTACTTGAAGGTTAAAATGTGGTGGGGCCCCATCATGCTGAAACAACATGCCTCTTATACCGATATTTTCTAACATATTCGGTAAAATGTTTTGAAGAAAATCAAAGTAAATTTCACCATTCAATCTTTCTTCAAAAAAATGTGGCCCTATCAAATGTCTATTCACAAGTCCGACCCAAACATTTACAGAAAACCTGTGTTGCGAACGGCGTTGGCGTACCGCATGTGGGTTTTCCTGTGCCCATTTATGATTATTTCGTGAATTGTTTACTCCATCCCTTGTAAATTGTGCCTCATCCGTAAATAAGGTTCTGTAAATGACTGGGCGATGATTAGACAACCAACGACAAAATGCCAGGCGGGGGATACGTCGCCTTGTTGAAGACGCTGTACCTGCTGGATATGATATGGATGGTAACGTTCTCTTTTTAGGGTTCTCCATACTCGCCAATGAGGAATACCAGTTGCCAAACTGATTCGTCTAGTGCTCATATTTGGGTTTTCTTGAACTACGTTTATAATATTGTTTTGTTCCTGCACACCTTGTTGTAAAACACGCTCCACAACTGCAGAAGTAGGAAACTTTCCGTGTTGTCTTGCATACTGGAACACCGTACTAAAGGTTTTATGATTAGGGCATCGACGACCAGGAAAACGCAGCCGATATTCTCTTTCCGCCGACCTACCATTTCCATTACAGAAACCATAGATGAATATTATGTCAGCATATTCCCCGTTTGTAAATTTTACTGGCATAGTTAAAATATTTTCACAAGTTTTCACTAACTAAATGCGGATTATTGACACATTAAATTACTAACAAACAATTATTCAACTGTTTAGGAGATTTCTTTTTATTATCTGTCACTTTGAACAAGCCTACTGTGATTGATTAAAAATTTTGTTATTTCATACCCGATTACTTATTAGGACCACAGTTTTTTACCAAAATGGACCTTTAAAACGTGCCGGAATTAGGATTCACCCAGACCACCTAGGCTCAATAGAATTTTTGCAAATTTTAGTTATAAAACTATTTATTTCACGTGCCTCTCATTTAATAGGGTTCTGTAATCCATTTTCTTGCACATTTAACAACGTATTTAAATAACCACGAAGGTGCAACAAAAAAATGAAATAGGCCATTTTGTTTGTTTTTTCTTGCTCTTTTCGAATATCGTATCGAAATTTCAAAAAAATATATACAGGGTGATGTTTTATTGATGCAAAGAAGAAACATAAATTATAGTGAGTCCGGAACTGGATATATTTTTTTATACATGTACCTCTTGGGGCTCGTTTGTACATTAGCCGTACCAAATATGAATCCGTTATTTCATTTCCTGTCAAAGTTATGACAAAAAACAGGTTTGGCCAAAAATTATTTAACACCCTGTAATTTCGTAGTGAAGGCCCAATGAGACATTTCTATGGGAGGTTCCGGTTACCACTGATGTTCTCTACCTCCTATTAAGCTATGTCCTTCTCATGATGCAACACCCTGTATACTATTTAGAATAACCTTTTTAAACTAAATTAACTTCATTTTATGTTTATTTAAATATTTTGTTCTAATTCAATATCAAGTTTCATTCTCTGCATCCTACTCGCTGAGAACAACTGAACTTGAATCAATTATATAAACCACAGATACTCCTGTTTCTGTATGATCAGTTAAAGTAAAACTGTTATGGTTATTTTCTAAAATACATACAAATTTGTGAATTTTATTTATGATTTCAAACACGATACTTGGGTAGTGTTCCACAGTGTGGATACACAGCAATATATATATATATATATATATATATATATATATGTTTGTATATAAACATTTTATGTGGATAATATTCTAGCATAGAGATTATGTTTGCTCAAAGCCGCAAGGCGGGGGAGCTAATAAAGTAATAAAGATATGGACGCAACTTTTCCACGGCCCAAAGTACGGCGAGACATTCCCTCTCGGTAGTGGTAAGGTTTCTTTCTTGCTTCGTAAGAGACCGACTTAAGTAACTTATTACCCTATCACCATCTGGATTTGGTTGCAGAAGAACAGCGCCAACACCGTATGCAGATGCATCTGTTTCTACTACAAAAGTCCATAATCCGGGCAACACAATACTGGGGCAGATATGAGGCACTCCTTTATTTTATTAAATGCATCCTCACATTCCTGAGTCCACACAAATTTCCGTGATTTCTTTAAAAGGGCTGTCAGAGGTGATACTATTGTTGCAAACTCTGGCACAAATCTTCTGTACCAAGAGAACGTTCCAATCACACGTCTGACTTCCTTGACTGTCTTAGGAATCGGTATCTTCAACATTGCCTCAACTTTTTCAGGATCTACGTGAATACCGTTTCTATCAACCACATATCCTAAATAACACATACTGGGGCGGCAGAACTTACATTTCTCTGTGCTAACAGTTAAGTTGGCTTCCCTCAATCTTTTGAACACTTCATCCAGAATTTGGAGATGTTTCTCAAAGGTTTGTGTGACAATTACCACGTCGTCGAGGTACACAAAAACGAAGGGTTCTAACTCTGGACCCAATACTTTGTCGATTAGACGTTGCCATGTTGCCGGGCTGTTATGAAGACCAAATGGCATGCGCCGAAATTGAAACAAGCCCCGACCGGGTACTGTGAAAGCTGTATATTGCCTCGAATTTTCTTCCACACTTACTTGCCAAAATGCACTTTTTATATCAAGCGATGACAGGTAGTGTGCGTCCCTCAATTTGTCGAGCGTGTGTGCTACATATGGAAGAGGATATGAGTCACGTTCTGTCACGGCGTTGAGCTTCCTGAAATCAACACAGAACCTATATCCGCCATCCTTCTTTTTGACTAAGAGGATAGGTGATGACCAAGCACTAGTGGATGGTTCCACTATGCCTTGTCTCAACATATCATCCAGTTCGATATTAATCTGCCGTTGGATGACAGGCGAAACAGGGTAATACCTCTGTTTTATTGGAACTGCCTCGGTTTTAATCACGTGTTGTACCAGCGTAGTACACCCCAAACTTTCCCATAAGTGACATGTTCCTGTCAACTAACTCTCTAAGTCTCTGTTCCTCTTCTGGTGACAAAACAGTTTGGTCTCTCAAATGTTCAGTAACCTCCATGACCTGTGGTTCCTTTGAAAAATGCCATTCATTATGACGAAGATCAGGCACAATTCCCATCTGTCGCCAAAAGTTCGCCCCTAAAATTAACGTGTGAGGAAGGTCTGTAACTACCAAGGCTCTAACCATCTTTATCCTATTCCTTAAACCAAATGGTATCTCACAGCTACCTAAACTCTCACACTTTTCTCCATTTGCAACTTTAATTTCCGTCTTCGTCTTCACAAGTCGTACGCCTAAGTCCTTCACTTGCTCCCAACCTGGTTTACTTAAAATAGTTACCGATGCTCCACTGTCTAACAAACCCATCAATGTCTTACCCAATACGCTAACTTTTAAATATGGTCTCTCATCGCCTTCGCATTGGTCTAAAATATAATCTAAAACAGGTCTAAAACTTGTGGTCGAATTCTTGGAATCGACGCGCTTATCTCGACCAGTTAAGAGCGTCGCGGTTCGTTTCCCTGTCTGGTACATTTAGGACAATTTCTAGTTGTGACATCTTCCTTTTTGCATTTATAACAATGAAGCTTTTTCTTTTCCAAACAACCAATAGCCTTGTGTCGAGGTTTGTTACAATTGTAACAAAGAAACTGTTGAAACGGTCCACCTCCTCTGGAGTTGGATACTGTACTACAGGTTTCTGCAGTATCACTAGCTGCAACTTCCACATACGCTAAATCCGGTTCTAAGGTGTTGGGTTGGTACTTTTCTTGTTAGGTAGACAAAATGCTTCTACTGATTCACGACGAGCTTCAAGCCTTCGTCCCAAGGTCCGCAGTTGTGCAATCGAAGTGACGTCAGTTAAACCTAATTGCGTTTGGTAGAACGGTGAGATGTTCCTTAAAATAATCTTAAATTGAACGTCTTCCGATACGGGACAAGTAAGTCTACCGAACATAGCAGACATAATGGAAAGATATATACCAATCGATTCACCGACTCCCTGAGTACGACGTTTAATCTCTTCAAAAAGCTTTTCGTTGTAGTCACTAGGCTGAAACTCTTCTCTTAGAAGCGTAACTAGAGAATTCCAGTTGTCTATTTCTCTACGTATTGCCCTGTACCAAATAAAAGCTTTTCCCTTAAATAAATCAACAGCAGTGTCAAAGAGTTCGTCTCTACTAACATGTCTTGCCACCCGTAATTCTTCTACTCTTTGGAGAAAGGCATTTAATGACATTCCCTTCTTATCCCCAGAAAAACATAAATCCCATCTAGCAACGGGGGTAGACTTAACAACTCTTCTGACTGCGCCAGTGTTACTTGACGTACCACCAAATGATTCATCTTGCCTACCATCATATTCACTGTTACCAGACGATTCATTCATTTCCAGAATTGAAATTTCAGCAGGCATAGGATTCTGTATCTCGTACTGTTCCGCTCTGTGGTCCAGTTCAGACAACAGTCCCAAGATTTTCGCAACAAAGTCCGACTTTATCTTCTGTTTCTCGTCGTCTCCATCCGGTATCTTGATTAATTCAACCCTTCCTAAAATATGGTTAAGTTTTGTCTACCATTTCGCATACTGAACGCCAGTGTTTCCTTCCTTAAATGTCTCCATGCCAGCCTTAATATCTTTGAGCTTATCAGTAACAGCAGCAACATCCTGATCAAAAGTATAAGGGTGGGGTGGTCTTCTCACACTAGTACCTGCTTTCTCCATCTGGATCGCTCTCGACAAAGAGGTCCTCATTTGCTCACAAGTTCCAGTACCAATTCCACGAATGGTCAATTCGTATGTAAGCTCATCTTGAGTAAGCCGATTTACCTGTAGCTTCCTAGACATTTTGTTTTATATGTAAATACGTATAGTAATATGCGAACTACATAAAGAAATTTCTGGTTGTCGATATATGCCTATACCTTCGTACGTTATATCACCCTTAATGTTGGAAGTTAAAAAAGAAGATAAGCGTAAAAATGCACCTAAATAATAACAACCGCTACCTATATAAACTATATACAGAAACAAACAAAAACAAACGTCATCCCCCTTTATCACTAGAAATCTACTGCTCTATTAAATAACTACTAATGACATACAGACTACCTATTGACCCACTAATGACCTACTAACTAACTAGCTATTAACGTCCTATTAAATATCTGCTATCAACCTATTAACTTTTGTACCTATTATTCCTAGTCTATTAACTTTTCTACTAATCAATTTTTTTCTTCCACGCCCCACGTTGGGCGCCAAAATGTGACGTTCTCCCCGAGACAATCTTACCTTCAACACTTACCCTGAATTGCTAAAGTAGAGGCAGCGGCCTG
The DNA here is from genome assembly GCA_963583905.1 of Stenurella melanura. NCBI lineage: Eukaryota > Metazoa > Arthropoda > Insecta > Coleoptera > Cerambycidae > Stenurella > Stenurella melanura. Next base: position 98,057,256 of record OY757310.1, on the reverse strand, counting down.
CCAGCTGCAGTGGACACGGGCCGGGTCAAAAATAAAAGTAATACTAAAATTGGGGCGCCACTTGGTTTAACGCTACCACTACTTCAAAATCAAATATAACCAAGAAAAACCCAGGTAAGTTTGTTTTCAATGCTATGAGGTAAGTACTTGTATCAATTAAATAAGTTAAAGGCTAAATTTTGCTATACAACTATACAGTAGTTTATTAGAAGTAATATGTTTCAACTTTTTACAAGAAATTCAGTTCAATAATTCAAGTATATTGCGAAATTTGGTGACACATTAATCTAAAATAAAAATACACCAAGATGTAATTTTAGCGCAAGCTTTACCGAACGTGTATACATGCGCAGCGTACAGTCGCAAAAAAAGTGTAAAATAATGAAAGTATTATCTAAAGAAAACTTATCTACTAAAAAAAAAAGATTAGACACATAAATTAATAGGGAGCAAAACTTTTGCTCTGATATACTAAATTTAAAAAAATAAGCAAAGTCCACTGAGCTCTACTAGAAATAGTAATAATAAGGAAATATTAAAAAAAAAATCAACTATACTAGAGATCAAAATAATTAAAGTTACTTAATTATTGTTTTTCGTGTGCATGAGCAGCTAGAAGTAGAGAACTCTTCACATTAATACGTAATCATGGACTATAAAAAAAAATGTATATATACAATTATGAGCTCTAATATACAATAAAATATTATTTTTAAACAAAAAAAATATAGGGCGAGCTGATATGCAATCAATCAATTCAATAAGCAAAACATATGATCAATAAGCATGCAAACTTAGCTGGTTCCAAGGTCAATCAGTAGGTAGCTGGTGAAAAAAAATCCTGCAAATGGCGATATACATGCAGCAAAGCGAGTGAAAGCAGCAATGTCCTACAGCAAAGCAAAAGCAAGAGAATCCTTAATCAATAACATTCGAAACTCTATGTGCAACCAGTCTGGACCAATACTACAACTTCTCTTCCTTGCCAGAAAATAAAGGAGAAACCAAAACAACAGCGATAAAAAAAATCCTAAAATAGGATAAACAAGTATGAGTACCCTCATTCAAGGAAAAGATATAGAATTATACTTTAAACTACGTAAGTATACAATTAAATGATTTTTCATAAATCTATAGCAAACAAAAAAAATGATATAACAAGCTCTCATGCAATTTACTTTCAAAAGAAATTATATTTACTAACAAAAAGATGAGTACAGTTTGATTTCTATTCAAGTAAGTATATATTAATTACTTATTATTATTATTATTATTCTAATAAAATAAAGAAACAAAATCATAGAAGTTTAGCCACTAAAGCAATAGTAACCGTAACAAATAAATCGGTTACCTTAATTTTGTCGAGCAGTGTATACTCGAAAAATTATTAATAAAATGATTTTCACGAGATACATGTACTAATTAAATCTATTGATCACTACAAATTGTTAAATATAAAATGTGTAAATTTTATGAGCTGTTTTAACCAAAATTTAAGTAAAATAAAGCATTACCTCCTAACAGCTAGAGGGTTTTCTTTCGAATTTTTACTCCAGATGTTTTTGTGGATTCCAGTGTGAATGTGGTGTACAAAAGGCAGCAAATAATCCCGTTAAAACGGCTTGGAATTCCACAAAACTGAGCAAGTATTCAACTTTTTCAGTCACCAAAAATACTACCAATGGAACTTCCAATTTGCGTATAGCGTGGCTAATTCTCCCTTTTCAAAAAGGATGAGTGCTAATACTCATTTTAATTATTAATAAACCAACACCAACGTTAAAACCACCTTTTTAAAAACACCCACGTGTACAATCTAAAATTCGCGACACTCCTTATCGCCTTACCACAAAAAGATCTTCCAAAAAAAACTATTAGAAATAATATTTGATTTGTTTCGACATTTATTGACTGGAATAGCCATCTACCAACAACAATGGAGACTAATAAAAGATTATAGAGACTTCATATCAAGAAGACTACTTTAAAAAGTAATGTGTGAACTATTTTAAAATATATTGTGATTTAGTTATCAAATAAATGTAACTTATTTTACGAACTTTGTGTTAATCAAATATACCACGTAACATAATTATGGTAACAACACACAAAACTACAATAGGCCGACCACCCAGAATTATTCTAGATCACCAGATCAGGTACAGAGACAAGCCGCCGCCGAGTACACCAGAACACAACAATTTTAGGAATAATGCACAAACAAATCCCAGGCACCGCGTAGTTAATAACTACAATAGAAATATAAACTGCTGGCGATGTGGAAGCCCTGGTCGCACCCGAGGTAACTGTAAAAACATCAAAGATATTTTGCTCCCGATGTGGCCAATTAGGCATATTTTCCAGTGATTGCAGGTGTAATAATGAGGCCTCTGGAAACGACAACATGTGCTGCTCTGACTTGCGAACAGCCCAGCCAGTAAATAAACAGCTCCCCGCGGCCGCCGTCCAAACTCCTGTTTTCAATTTCAACGAAGGACTGAAGCTCTCGTCTCTCGATACAAATAGGAACAGGCTACTTTACACCGCTACTCGATACGGGTTCAACCCGCTCTTACATAGGGGACGCTGTATATACGAAGTGCAAATCAAACTTGCTAGAAATAAACTGTGCCAGGCATAGTATTAAATTGGCAGATGGAACTGAAACACAAATAAACAGAATTCAAATTAAATTACTACACAACAGGACTTCAATTAGCCGATAATTTCTTTTGACAAATTTAACTTACGATATTATTTTGGGGATGGATTTTCTAAGGAACCATCAAGTTGCCATTGATTTTAAATTACTAACAGGGCAAATTATGGGAAATATGATAAATTTTAATCACAAAATAGAAGAACCAATACCGAGCTCTAATTCAACCCTCACATAACGAAAAACAGACCCTGCCAAATTTTTTACAAGTTGAACTTCCGAAATTTGAGACAATTCAAGGTGTTACCCACTAACACAACACAAAATAAGACTCCTGGATGACACGCCGATTAAACAGAGATAATAATAATAATAATAAGGTGTGGTAGAACCGTCTAAAAGCCCGTGGAATTCCCCAGTTATTATGGTAAAGAAAAGGGATAATAAATATAGATTTTGCATAGACTTCAGGAAAGTAAACGAAGTTTCGATGAAAGACGCTTACCCATTACCTTTTATAAACGCTATTTTGGACAAATTACGAGAAGCCCTGTTCATATCCACTCTAGATTTACGATCCAGCTATTGGCAAATATATTTGACGAATGAGAGTCAACCAATAACCGCATTTACGGTACCCGGAAGAGGGTTATTTCAATTTAAAATTTTATCTTTTGGCCTCCATTCAGCCCCTAGCACATTTCAAACACTCCTGGACCAGATTATAACCCCTGATCTGCATTTGCGTACCTGGACGACATTGTCGTAGTAAGCAAGACATTTAACGAACATTTACAACACTTACAAGAAATATTTCAGCGTTTAAAAGATGCAAACCTACAACAAAATCCAGATAAATGTAATTTCTGCAGAAAAGAACTAAGATATTTAGGACACCTGGTAAGTGAAGATAGCATTAAGACAGACCCCGAAAAAGTAAGTGCCATTGTGGCAATTCAGCCTCCAAAGAACGTCAAACAGTTACGACTTTCTTGGCATGACTTCCTGGTATAGAAGATTTATAAAGTAGTATTCGGACACTGCCGCACCCTTAAACAAATTACTGAGGAAACATATCCGCTGGAAATGGAAGCCAGTTGAAGAAGAGGCTTTCACAAAACTCAAACATGCATTAACAACGGCTCCTGTACTCAGCCGATTTTACGAAAACTTTTTATCTCCAGACAGACGCATCTACACAAGGACTTGGTTCGACACTGCTACAAAAAATTGACAATCCGGACCGTATTGTATCTTATGCAAGTCGCTCCTTATCAGACGTAGAAAAAAAGGTGTCAGCCGTGGAATTAGTGCTCCGCCATACTTTTCGTAATCCGGAAACACATTACTTACATACAGGGATATCATTTTGTGTAATAGATCACCAGAGTTTAAAATGGTTATATTCCACAAATCCCACCAATGGACGACTGGCTCGATGGGTAATGGAATTACAATACGATTCCGAAATAAAATACAGAGAAGGAGTATTAAATAAGGTAGCAGACGCACTTTCCCGTCAGCCAGTTATGACCTAGGAAGGAAATAACACAGAAGGTATTTTCGCAATCGAACATTCAGAAAACTGCTTGGTACAAAGATACCATTAGACTAGTACAAAATAAATCCGAAAGGAAACCAGAATACTGCATTATCGACGGAAACCTGTACCGCCATATATGGAGCAGTAACAATTTTACAGACCCAGAATTGTCCAACCCATGGAAACTTTGTATCCCACAACCGCAACGAAAACAAATCCTGAAGGAAAATCACGATGCACCATGCGCAGGACATCTAGGTATAACAAAAACTATAACTCGAATTGCCGATAAATACTACTGGCCTAGGATGTACAGAGATATTGCCAATTACGTAAGACGCTGCCTGAACTGTCAAAAATATAAGTCATCTCAACAACAGACCGCAGGAAAAATGCAATTCCCTAAAATAAACGGATGTTGGGATACTGTCAGCATCGACATTGTCGGACCACTTCCAAGGTCTAGAAAAGGCAACAATAATCTCATCGCGTTGCAAGACAGATTCACTAAATGGGTAGAATATCACTCTGTAAGAAAAGCAACAGCAGACGCCGTTTGCAAAGCATTAAAGGAAAAAATTATCGCCAGATTTGGATGTCCAAATTACGTAATCACCGATAACGGGAAACAGTTTACATGCAACGAATTCACTTCTCTGTTATCTGAATACGGTATTACACACCGTACAACGACGCCGTATTCGCCCCAATGTAATCCAGTAGAGAGGACAAACAAAGTAATAAAGACGATGATTGCCCAATATACCGAAAACGACCACCGAAAGTGGGACCAATTTTTACCAGAACTTACATTAGCCATAAATTCGTCCAGACACGAATCCACAGGATTCACGCCGGCAATGCTTAATTTCGATAGAGAGTTAACACTACCTAGCTCTCTCAACAAAGAAAACCAGAATAGTAACTCAACAATTTCAGATTCCCCGAAGAAACGCATAGAAAAGTTACAGAAAATGGCCGATATATTTGAACTTGTACGAGTAAACCTAGCCAGAGCATACCAAACACAGAGTCATCATTACAACCTGCGTCGCCGAGAATGGACCCCCGTGTAGGAGACAGGGTCTGAAAAGGGAACACCCTTTGTCCTCAGCAATCCGAAATTTTAACGCAAAACTGGCACCTAAATTCTCAGGACCATATATCGTAGTGTAGACTATATCACCAATTATCGTCGATATTAGATCCTCCACCGGTCGCAGAAGGCAGCGCGTTCACGTAAAAGATTTGAAACCGGCGTATATTTAAAACATATAAACATGCACTCGCAGTAAATATTCAGTCGACCAGAATTATTAGAGCAAGATGTGGCCACTAACACCAAGTGTACCATCCTGGTATCCGGAATCAGACGATCCGACGCCGCCTCCACCACCGCCCGGACCAGTGCGACGTTTCGTTCACTCGTCGGTTGAGTGAAGGGGCGTCACTTTGGCACTCGAGCTCGGTGCGGTTACGGTAAGCTCGGGCGCCACCTTTACAGTTTTTCTCGTGGTGTAAAGGACCCACGCTAGCCTCTTGACACAGCCTGTTGCAGTAGGGCTGGGATAGCGTCAGAGGAGACACGGTACGTCCAGGGGTCTAGGGGTAGTAGACTTCACACACACCAAAATAAAAGGCACAGTTCAGATCCTATATATAGATATTTATTATTCCTAATATATATAATTTTACCTAACCTATAACTACTACGGTTAACTATGGTGACGGTGGCGAAGCAAGAGGGCGGCTATAAGCAGGATACGAGCTTAGAGAAACGGAGCGGTAAGTCGGAGCAACTACTATCGGTATAAAAGCGGACAGGGTAGAACAGATACCAGGCGGAGGACAGCAAAAGCACATGTAAACAATAGAAAACAACTACTCGGGCAACATGGCTAAGGCGCAGAGCCTAATGTTAGTACACACTTCTGGTCACGGTCCCTTGTTGGTGTAATCACCCCAAAGGAGAGATTAAACCAACGAGGTTCACGGGCGCTATTTTGCGCTGATGGATGTCCTTGTAGCTTTCCGGCCGGCGGAGACTAGGCCAGAAAGCTCAAAGCTTCCCCAGTACTCGCTTGTCCTCCAGACGACGGGGCTAGGCCAGAGGGCAAACACGAGTCCGGTTATCAGCGGAAAATTTCCCAGTCACACACTCTCCCAACTTGCACACTGGCTCACTCCGGTCGGCGGTATTTGGTCGGGGATGATATCTCGGTCTGCTAGAAGGCTTTGTGACTTTCCGGCCGACGGGAACTAGGCCAGAAAGCCCCAAGCTTCCCAAGTACTCGCTTGTCCTCCAGATGACGGTGCTAGGCCAGAGGGCAAACACGAGACCTGTTGCCAACCAATGTATCTTCCCAGACACACGGCGGAGCAATCCGGGATTAGTACACAAGGTGGCACTTAGTCCCAGCCAAGCTGCTTATTTACGGTCGGATTTACTTACTCTCTCTCTCCTGTGTAATGTCGGTTGCGGTCAGCCGGTAAAGATCCAAATTAATGGACAATATTTCGCTGGCTGGGCCAAGTATTCGTTAACGGTGCAGCCACTTGTGTCAGTGGTGGAGACAGTGGCTCCATCTGGCGAAGTGTATTCCTATTTGATAATTTTAATAATTAAAGTATAACACTTATGTATACTCTGTATCGACAGTATAAAATATTAATATTCAAAATGTGAAAATAGACGGCGGTTTTGGGTGTAATTTCCACACCAGAAATTATGCCTAATATCTGTATAAGAAAATATTTATATTCTAAATAGAAAAATAGACGGCGGTGTCGGGTGCAATTTCCACACTATAAAAATGCTTCATTACATCCCCCTCTTACTTCGCTAAAAAAATCGGTAAAGGTATTTACACAGAACTTCCCTCGTTATTTGTGCATGGCAGTCATTCTAAAAAATTAATAATTACGAAATGACATTGAGAATAATAATCGGAATAGAGTTATTGCTATTATTACAAAGAAAACTTGATAAGTTTTGGTCAAAAAAATATACAGATTGCTCATTTAACAGCAAAAGTTCAATACTAAATAGCAGGTGCCACATATGGCAGGCTTGCGCAAATACCTTTACAAATGTCCACCATGACTGAATTATTTCTTGGGATGACCACCCTGTACATTTTTCAATAAAAGTATAATAGGTGCATATGCCAGATGTTATTGCCATCTGTCACATTTTCAATCCAACATTCACGTAATGGAGTGGAAGTATAGTGGTGGTTAAAAAATTTCATTTTTTTGAAATTTTTCAAAAGATGGTAAAATAATTTTCAAATTTTTTTCTTCTGAAATAGGTTTAAAATGTCAAAGGTAGAAATTTTAAATTAGAGCAAAAAGGAAAGTTTCCTTCTGTTCTATAGTAGTGCTAAAAAAAGTTTAAAAATTAAAAATGATGTATTTTTAAAATAGGTTTAGAATGCTATGAAACGTGAAAATTTTAAATTTGAGCAAATAAAAAAAAATTCGATCCATTTTAGTGGTAAAAACTTTTTGAAAAATGTTGGTGAAAAAAATTTTCAATTTTTTTTTTCTGAAATACCTAGGTTTAGAATGTCATTTAAATTTGAGCATTCTGGTGTTAAATTTTTTTCCAAACTGGTAACAAAATGTTGCAAATTTTTTTTTCCGAAATTGGTTTGGAATATCATGAAACGTGGACATTTTAAATTTGAGCAAAAAAAATTTTTTCGTCTGTTCTATAGTAGTGATACATAAATAGATTAAAAATGTTTTCAAATTTTTTAAAAAATTCTTCAAAAACATTTTTAAATTTGTTTGAATAGTTTTAGAATGTCATGGAAACGTGGATAGTTAAAATCTGAACAAAGAAAGAAAAATTCTATCCTAGTGATAAAATTTCAAAAAACTTTTTTTTTTTATCAGGCTTAGAATGCCATGAAACGTGAAAATTTTAAATTTGAAGAAAGAAAAAAAAAATCATTTTAGTAGTAAAATTTTTTTCAAAAATGGTGAAAAAAATTTTCAAATTTTTTTTTCCTGAAATAGGTTAAGCGTGTCATGAAACGTAGAAATTTTAAATTTGAGCAAAAACAATTTTTTTTCATCTTGGTAAACATTTTTTCAAAAATGTTTGAAAAAAATTTTCAAAATTTTTTTTTTCTGAAATAGGTTTAGCGCGTCATGAAACGTGGAAATTTTAAATTTGAGCAAAAAAAAAATTTTTTTCAACTTGGTAAAAATTTTTTCAAAAATGTTTGAAAAAAATTTTCAAAATTTTTTTTTTCCTGAAATAGGTTTAGCGCGTCATGAAACGTGGAAATTTTAAATTTGAGCAAAAAAAAAATTTTTTTTCAACTTAGTAAAAATTTTTTTAAAAATGTTTGAAAAAAATTTTCAAAATTTTTTTTTTCCTGAAATAGGTTTAGCGCGTCATGAAACGTGGAAATTTTAAATTTGAGCTAAAAAAAATTTTTTTCAACTTAGTAAAAATTTTTTCAAAAATGTTTGAAAAAAATTTTCAAAATTTTTTTTTTCCTGAAATAGGTTTAGCGCGTCATGAAACGTGGAAATTTTAAATTTGAGCTAAAAAAAATTTTTTTCATCTTGGTAAAAATTTTTTCAAAAATGTTTGAAAAAAATTTTCAAAAAATTTTTTTTCCTGAAACAGGTTAAGCGCGTCATGAAACGTGGAAATTTTAAATTTGAGCAAAAAAAAATTTTTTTCACTATTTATTCCGTTTAGACGGTCCACCCTGTATATTTTTCAGTGAAAATTCTACCAGTTCTTCGCTGACAGTAGGGCTAACTACCTACCAAATTTGACTGCTCTCCGTCAAGTAGTTTTTTAGTAAATACACCAACAGACAGACAGACAGACAGACAGACAGACAGATAGACAGACAGACAGACAGACAGACAGACAGACAGACAGACAGACTGACGGAATTGAAAAACCTATATTTTCGGAATCTACGTGTTCTGAAACGTCAGAATCCGAAAAAATCTCGGAGGGTGATTTTTTCTCGAATACAATACTTCCCTTCGGTATGCGAGGGAAGTAAAAAGTTTAAAAATTAAAAATGATGTATTTTTAAAATAAGAGACGTGAAAATTTTAAATTTGAGCAAATAAAAAAAAATTCGATCTATTTTAGTGGTAAAAACTTTTTGAAAAATGTTGGTGAAAAAATTTTTCAAATTTTTTTTTCTGAAATACCTAGGTTTAGAATGTCATTTAAATTTGAGCATTCTGGTGTTAAATTTTTTTCCAAACTGGTAACAAAATGTTGCAATTTTTTTTTCCGAAATTGGTTTGGAATATCATGAAACGTGGAAATTTTAAATTTGAGCAAAAAAAAATTTTTTCGTCTGTTCTATAGTAGTGATAGGTACATAAATGGATTAAAAATGTTTTCAATTTTTTTTAAAAATTCTTCAAAAACATTTTTAAATTTGTTTGAATAGTTTTAGAATGTCATGGAAACGTGGATAGTTAAAATCTGAACAAAGAAAGAAAAATTCTATCTTAGTGATAAAATTTCAAAAAACTTTTTTTTTAATCAGGCTTAGAATGCCATGAAACGTGAAAATTTTAAATTTGAAGAAAGAAAAAAAAAATTCATTTTAGTAGTAAAATTTTTTTCAAAAATATTGGTGAAAAAAATTTTCATTTTTTTTTTCCTGAAATAGGTTAAGCGTGTCATGAAACGTAGAAATTTTAAATTTGAGCGAAAACAAATTTTTTTCATCTTGGTAAAATTTTTTTAAAAAATGTTTGAATCAAAAATTTTTTTTTTCTGAAATAGGTTTAGCGCGTCATGAAACGTGGAAATTTTAAATTTGAGCTAAAAAAAATTTTTTTCAACTTGGTAAAAATTTTTTCAAAAATGTTTGAAAAAAATTTTCTAAAAATTTTTTTTCCTGAAACAGGTTTAGCGCGTCATGAAACGTGGAAATTTTAAATTTGAGCAAAAAAAAATTTTTTTCACTATTTATTCCGTTTAGACGGTCCACCCTGTATATTTTTCAGTGAAAATTCTACCAGTTCTTCGCTGACAGTAGGGTCAACTACCTACCAAATTTGACTGCTCTCCGTCAAGTGGTTTTTTAGTAAATACACCAACAGACAGACAGACAGACAGACAGACAGACAGACAGACCGACAGACAGACAGACAGACAGACTGACGGAATTGAAAAACCTATATTTTCGGAATCTACGTGTTCTGAAACGTCAGAATCCGAAAAAATCTCGGAGGGTGATTTTTTCTCGAATACAATACTTCCCTTCGGTATGCGAGGGAAGTAAAAAATAATAAAAATGAAATGATTATTATTATTTTTTTTTGTGTCTTCCTTGGTTGCTAAAAAGAAAGAAACTGAAAACAAGGATCTAATTAAAACAAAACAAGGAAATCATTCCTTAGAAAAATAACGGTCCCTATCGGAATTACGGCGCTTACCCCACAGTGGTTACTTAAACTTTATTTGGGGGTAAGCACGTCTTTTACAATCCTAAAAACTAAGCTGAAAAAATGAAACAATTTAATAACTAATGTTAAACTAGTGCAAAAAAAAATTGAATCCGGTAGGTCATCTTCTTTCCGAGACGTACCTCCTTTCTTAAAGTAAACCAGGTACACAGGAACAAAAGATCCGGTCGTGAGTCTACCTAATGAGCCTCGCGCGTCGGGCCAAGACGGCATTTGGCAGGGATTGCGGACTGGTGGTACCAGTGCTTTCCGAGGTGGTTCCCCGGATTTTCTTCTCGGTGCTGTCGTTAGGCGGGATGGCGGCATCTCTCCTTTGTAAACGGACTTTTCGACGGCGGAGATGGTAATACCTGCCTTTGGTGGCGCAGGCTTGTGCGAACTTGATACGGACCAGCTCAAACACTTCTTGTAATTTTTTCTGGCGGTCGGTATGTGTTGGCGGTATATTGTTCTCCTCGGACGGTTCGGCGGTATTCCCAGTCTCGGTTTGAAAAATTGTTTTCGGCAAAGACATCTCACGGCCAAAGTTCAGAAACGCTGGCAAGAATCCTGTCGACTCGTGTCTCGAGCTGTTAATAGCCAGTTGGAGATCGTTAAATTGCTGATCCCATTTTCGGTGGTCCAGCTCACAGTACTGGGCTATCATGGTTTTGATGGTGCGGTTAGCTCGTTCGACTGGGTTTGCTTGTGGGGTGTACGGTGGTGTCAGACGGTGCTGGATTCCAAACTCTTCTAGTAAGGATCGGAATATTCGGCTATCATATTGGCTACCATTGTCGGTAATGACAGTACGGGGGCAACCAAAGCGAGTGATAACTTCATCGTAGAGTGCCTGACTGACGTTACGGGCAGTAGCACTTCGTAGAGGGCGGCACTGGATCCATTTGGTAAAGCGATCTTGAAAAACTACGAGGTAGTTATTCCCTTTACTAGATTGGGGCAGCGGCCCCACTAGGCGGGTGCTGACGGTTTCCCATGGTTGTTGACTGACGGACGGTTGCATGGTTCCTGGTGTCTGCTGCTGGGAGACTTTGTATCGCTGATATTGCATGCAGCTACGTACATATCTGGCGATGTCACGGAACATCCCTGGCCAATAGTACTTCTGAGCTATTCGGGCAATGGTTTTAGCGATCCACATGTGTCCGGCGGACGGAGCATCATGGTTCTCCTGTAGGACGGTGCGGCGGAGCGTTGTAGGAACACATGGTTTCCATGGATCAGACAAATCTGGTTCACGTAGATCACTGGAATCCCAGAAGTGACGGTACTGCCGGTTATTACGTACACAGTAATCCGGAAATGCTTCTGGGTTCCGTTCGACTTCAGTTTTCTTCCGTCGGTACCATGAACAGTTTGGTGCCTCATCCAGGGCACATAGTTCGTTGGTTTCAGATTCGGGAAGAGGTCGGTCTAGCGGTTGGCGGGACAGTGCGTCGGCTACTCAGTTTAGGGCTCCCTTACGGTACTTAATTTCGAAGTCGTATTGTTGTAGGAATACGCTCCATCTAGCTAAGCGGCCGGTCGGACTCTTGATAGAGTGTAACCATCGCAGAGATTGGTGATCGGTCAGTACGGTGAAGCGGTATCCTTCCAGATACGGCCTCATTTTCTTTATTCCCCAGACAATGGCCAAGCATTCTCGTTCCGTTACGGAGTAGTTTTTCTCTGCTGAGGACAGTGTGCGGCTGGCGTAAGCTATTACCCTGTCGTGTCCTTCAATTTCCTGGCTCAAAGCTACGCCAAGGCCTTGGTCGGATGCATCGGTCTGGAGAGTAAACGGTTTCTCGAAGTCAGGACATGTTAGTACGGGGGCTCCGCAGCAAATTCAAGCTGCCCACGCCCTTCCAGGACTCCAGCCAACAACTGCCGTTGTTCGCTCCATGGACACTGGACCACCTGCTCAAACCCAGCAGTCAACAATGACGAAAGCCACCTCCAGGGTCTACGCCTACCCACCCATCGGAGAAGCCTCAACATCGACCTCCAGCCCGAGGATCCAGCTGCCCTGGTGGGCAAAAATCATGGACGCTGAACCAGACGACGCCGACCGACGCCCGGTCGCCAGCTGGCAGTCAGCCCAAGTCTGGCAAGACGCCGTGAGCCAGCCAAATCTCAATCTGCAGGACCTAGCAATTCCCGATGCTCTTCAGGCCCAAGCAGCCCTGGACGTCGCGGCGCCAACGCCCGAAGACATCGGTTTGTAAATAATGTATATACGTTCAGATTAGGATAGTAAAGCTGTATGGCATTTTGTGTTTGTTTAATTAGAATTTACTTTGTATTTAGTTTGAAATATTTTTTGAAAATATCTTAAGGCATTTATCAACTTTATTTTCTATGACTTTATTAAATCTTGATGTTCAATAAAGCCAAAAACAAGAGGGGTGGTGTCATCGCCAGCGCTGCTCGCTTAGAAATGAACGGGTGGTGCGCCGCGGTTATATTTAATACCTCGGTGCACCAACCGCTGACAAATCAGCGCGCGCCCCGCGAGGCCGCGATTATATAAAAACTCGCCGGCGACAACAGCCGGCATATCATATCATATCATATATCATATCATATCATATCATATCATATCATATCATATCATATCATATCATCTCCGCGAAGAGTTGGTTTAAAACGATAATTTATTAACTTTTAGTATTCTTTGATTTTCTTATAAATTTGTTGTCTGTTTGAACCTCTGTGACCCGCGAGAAGCGACAGTTGACTAATTTTGCCGTATATTTCATCCAACAACAGATATGGGCCGACGGAAGAAAGAGCGGCACAAGCTGCTACTAATGTCCACGAATCTGACCCCTGAAAGGAGACCAAACCCTGCCTCTACGGGGACGCCGTGAAGCGACGCCGCCGTGAGAGGTGGAGCACAGCCGTGTGTGCTGGCATTGTACAGATAGCGGCCGTGGTTACCCAACTCATGCGCGGAGCGTTCCCACGTTGCTGGAATCGGCGACTGAGAATGTGCCATTTCCTTAATTTAGATCTGAAAAATACTTAAAAGAAAACCACCTGGGTGTCGTCCGTAGACGAGATAATATCTGCAAGCACGTTTGTTACGAGCAGCGACACAACTGCGAGCCAAAAGCAGTGTATCGATAATTTAAAATAAATAAAATATTTTCAAGTCTAAGTCCTAGATAAACAGAGTGGCTAGGTCGGACGTTTGCCGACGTGCAGCTAGGCACTCTGTGGTCTGCCCTAACTGAAAATTTGAATAATAAATACCTTGTCTGAATTTAGGAAGCGTCTGTCATTCGCGTCTTGACAAGAGCAGGGGCCTAATTCCTTCTCAACACTCCGGTACGCTCGTTGAGTCGAAATGCGTCCCTTAGCTTGCCGAATTCCCGACGAGGCGAGTGACTCAAGAGACCAATGTGGACGAGGACGTCGCCCACGTTGAAGTTGCCTGAGTCGGCCTTTCTCGAATAGTGCTGAATTACACAGCGGAAATCAGGAGCCGAAATGCTTCGTGGATATCAGGATGGACAGTGGCGTATGAACTAACTTGCCACTGGATGATTGGAGCATGCGGTGATATGATGTTGGATGCGAAGTACAGTTGATCAGGAGCAGTTGATGTCTTGGAATCGGTGCCACGAGCAGGTTGAGTTATTTTTTTACTCTGCCGTGGTGAGGGGAACAGATCGAAGCGAAGCACTTTTCGTTGACACTACCTAGTCCCTGTACGGCGACGAACTCTCTCACTGTCTATAAAGTCTTGCGCGGTTGACCAGTCTAAACGAGAGTTCGTATTTCGTAGTAACTATCGGAGTGTCAAATGAAGCGTAGAATCCCTCGAAGACGTTGCTGTTCCTTATCTTCGTGATGGCGGCAGCCTTGGAAAAGGCTATACTGAATACCTTGGGTTTTTCGAGTGTCAGTTTAACGATTTCCTTTCAGAATAGATTTTGGTGAGTCTAGTTGTCACACCAAAATCTCGAGAGTTTTGGGTCGTGTAAAATATTTATAATATTTTGCCACAAAACTGGGTAAACTGGGCCGTTGCGGTGTATTGACGATACACCACCGGAACTGGAAATAAATGATAAATAATTAAAAGTGAATTGCAGCCTGACAGAATGACAAAATTAATAACAAAGTGAAAAATTGAAAGCTGGAACGTGAGTGATGCCGCGGCGGCTGCAGGCGATCGACTGACTACCAAGTGCAAAACGCGTTTATTTTATAGATTTTAGTCGGACCAATGGAGAGCGCGCAAAGTTGCAAGCGCTGAGGGGTGGAGCCTAAGCGGGCTGCGCCGATTCATATAAATATGAATCGCGGATCTGTGCCTCTCCACGGTACAACATCGACGTGATGGCCCTGCAGGAAAACAAACTTCGCCAAGATAACACCGAACTTCGGATCCCAGGCTACGAAGTCTACAGGGAACAACGTAGAGCAAACGCAGGAGGAGTTGCCCTACTTGTCAAGAGGACTATAGATCACCATCTCATCGACACGCCGGAACTAGAGAACATGGAAGCCATTGCCATAGTAGTTTCAACGGAACAAAATGGCCCGCTCAAGATAGTTTCCTGTTACCAAACGACCCAACGGCCGCTCCTAGACCATGACCTGGAGGCCCTCATAACAAGGGATACCCAGACGGTGGCCATAGGAGACTGCAACGCCAAATCGCCAGTTTGGAATTGCAGACTCACCAACACCCGGGGACGGGCACTGCTGCGATTCCTGGAAGAGCACGAGGGAGACGTGCAGGCGTTAGGACCGGAAGAACCGACGTTCGACAACGGAAGACATAGGCCCGAGGTGCTGGATATCGCTCTGCTCAACGAGATGACTTTCACCGCCGAACTTCACGCCCAAGCAGAAGGCTCCTCGGACCACAACCCCATCTTCCTAAAACTGGAGGATGGAGCCCCGGAGGAGGCCACCTTCACCAAGAGAAGAACGAACTGGGAAGAGTTCCACGCAATCTTGCAAAGGAACATCGCACACATTCCCAGACTCGACAGTGAAGAAGAAATAGAAGAGGCCATCATCTCCCTGGAAAACCACATCCAGGCAGCGCTAACGGAAAGCACGACGGAAACTGTAACGAGAAGAGTTGCAATGCCGATGGGAGAACTCCCAGAGGAGACCATGCAGCTCATTCGAGACAGAAGGAGGGTTAAGAAACTGGTGCAGAGGACAAGACTCCCCGAACACCGCAGAGAGTATAATCACCTAACTCGAAGAGTTAAAAAAGCCCTGCAAGAACACAGGCTAGCCAGATGGCAGCGTCACCTAGAGTCGCTGGATCCTCAGGACAGAAGCATGTGGACCACCCAGAAGGCTCTGCGTGCCAAGCGAAAACCAGTCCCGCCCATCCACGGAGAAAATGGAATTGTCTACACTCGCCAGGAAAAAGCCGAGGCTTTCGCCGACAGCTTGGAACTGCAGTGTAGAGAAAACCAGATCGACGACGAGGACGACGACTGGCTGGACGACGTGTCACGAAGGGTCAGAAGGCTGAGACGCATGCAGGATGAAGAAATAATCCCCCCAACTTCCCCTGAAGAAGTCAGGGAAGTCCTGAGAAACCTTAAACCCCGCAATGCGCCGGGATGCGACGGAATAGGCAACACGGTACTCAAGAAACTACCCCTCAAAGGAGTAGCAGCGCTGGTGAACATCATCAACGCCATCCTGAGACTACGTCATTTCCCCACCAAGTGGAAGAGAGCCGACGTCATCATGATTCCCAAGCCAGGTAAAAACCTAACCTTTCCTTCTAGTTACAGGCCCATCAGTCTTCTACCGGCGATGAGCAAAGTGGCAGAGAGGATCATCCTGAAGAGACTGAAAACCCTGACCGATGAGCTCCAAATCATCCCAGATGAGCAGTTCGCCTACCGACCCGAACACTCCACCGAGTTCCAAGTTCTCCGTCTAACGGAGTACATCACGGAGGGTTTCAACCAACGCCAAGTCACAGGAGCGATCTTCTCAGACGTAGCCAAGGCCTTCGACAGGGTTTGGCACGATGGTCTTCTGGCGAAAATGCTGTCGATGGGTTATCCTGTCGGCATCGTCAAGCTAGTAAGATCCTACCTTCACCGAAGGCAACTTCGTGTGAAGATCGCCGACGCGCTGTCCAACTACAGGCCAATGGAAGCAGGCGTACCGCAGGGATCGGTACTTTCCCCCCACCTGTTCACCATCTACACCTCCGACATGCTAAGAACCAACAGAACCTCTTCGGCGCTCTACGCAGACGACACCGCCATCATCGCAAGATCATGGAGTGCAAGACTTGCCACCCGCAACCTCCAGGAAGCAGCATCCCTTCTGGAAGAGTGGAGCAACAAGTGGAAAGTCAAAGTCAACGCGGAGAAGAGCAAAGCCATCCGCTTCAAGGGGGTCAGGAAGCAAACCGCCACAGGACACGTCTCCATGAATGGTGAAACCTTCCAATGGCACGATGCCGTCAAATACCTTGGCGTTATCATGGACAGAAGCCTGACGTGGAGACAAAACACGGAGGCGATAATACAGAAAGCGAGGACGAGGACCCTACTCTACCCAATGATCGGTAGACAGAGTCAGCTCAACCTGAGGAACAAGATCACGCTCATCAAGACCCTTATAGCACCTATTCTGACCTACGCCTCCGTTGCCTGGGGATACCAAGCAGCCACCTACCTGAAGAGGATACAAGCCGTGGGAAACGTCGCACTGAGGTGCGCCGTGGATGCACCATGGTTTGTCAGAAACGCCGACATCTTCAGAGACCTGGAGTACACCCCAGTATCTGAAGTTATCCAGGCCAGAGCGAAGAACCTATACGCCCGTGCAGCAGAGCATGGCAATCCGCTGATCAGACAGGCGACTGGTTACGACCCCAACGACGCTCCAAGGCACAAGAGGCCGAAGCTTCAGATCCTGGATAATGGGTAAGTATAAACTAACCTTTATATTTCAGCCCGATCTTCAAGCCACGCCGCAAGGAGACAATGACCAAAACACCCAAATCACCCGATCTCGGGGTACCAAGCAAACAACCAGCTCGGTACCCTTACCCTAGCCCGTGCCGGCTTCTGACGCTAAAGCAAAGCGTCTTAGGCCGAACACATCCTTGAGCTACACAGCCCAAAACTTCCTTCCGACGATGTCGGAGCACATGATGCCACTTGGCACCCTGGGCTTCCCACATCCCTTCCCAACTCCGAGAGGGTTCGGCAACAGCCGTTCCCTCTCACGACAGACTAGACGCTCCCGGGAGCCGACAAATGCTAGCGAAGAAAGAAAACCAAGAAAGAAGAGCGCCAGAAGAAACGACCCAGCTGGCAGGGTTCAACTGTTACGGTTGCTTTTGTCAAGTAGACATTGTAATATAACCTGTCATTTTGACTAGAGGAGTATGTGTAAATACAGCATTGTTAGATGTTTAACTGTGAAAATTTAATCACTAAATCTATACGTTAACTTCAGGTAGTTCATTATTTAAAGGATATCATCATCTAGTAATAAATAAATAAAAGGTCTTGTATTAATAATGAGTTGTCATATATTAATAGTATTTTTTCCATTCACATTTCAATACTTTAGTAATCCTTTTGATTCTTAAATTTGCTTGATAAAATTGTCACATTTATCGACTGTTGTCCATCTAACTTGTGTCTAGAAATAAACATAAATTTTAATACAAATGTTTCGAGTATAATATTTAAATAAGTACTTTACCTTCATCAATCACAGTGTTGTGTGGTACATTTTTATTCCTTGTAATTTGCTAGAGTTCTCATACATAGTGTGGAATCTGGAATAAATTGGAACGATAAACAAACCTATAACATAACCATAACTTAAGTAGTTCAGTCTATGAAAATGACTAGTTCAAATGTATCACTTACCTTCTGTACCTTTATGTTATTTGCTTGTTAAATTTCATCCTCAATAATTGTTTATAATAATAAATAGAACGAAGATAGGTTATAGGAATTGACAGCTACCGGTAATCAGCTGATTGGCAGAGTTCGATTCAGTCTTAACCGAATACTCGCTCACTGAACAGTTGCTGTTCGGAGTAGCTCGATGAATGTTTTATCTTAATATATTTTGCTTTAATAAGTTAGTGTTTCTTCAATTATATTCATTTTAAAACAATAATAACAGGATAATTTTTATAGTTAAATTGTCGTAATATTATATCACTTATTAAATCTCCGATCAACAGGTTGATCTATGTCGGGGTTGTCTTAATCGAAAGGGACGTCTGTAACAGAACTTCGCGAATTCTATCCAAATTACGGATGTCGTGTTGTATTTTTATGTTTCAAATAAATCATTTTTGTGATTACTTTTCGATGGTCTTCTGTTCAAGGTCGAATGGTATCATGAAAATTCAATTCTTTTTTTTTGTGTCGTTTCGTCTGCGTAGTACGACTGCGCTAGGCACCTGTCCTGTAAAGGGGTTAGAGGTTTTCTAGTACTTCCTTCTTGACGTGACCTTTGAGACGATTAGACGTTGCACGTAGCTTGGTAAATTTGGTGAGAGTAATCTTTATCCACATTTTGGTTAATTATTGTTGAAATATTTGTAATGGTGGGATTTCCGTATTTACCAATAATAATAATGATTTGTGATAAATCTGATCGGCATGATTGCTGGATTTTTGGCTACAGAGCACATGTTAGGTCGAACACATGGTCGACATTTTGTTAAGCCCTAAAAGGGCTTTTTATCGTTAGTTTTTTAAGAAGCATTAGTACTAGACGTAGTAATTAGTATAGAAAAATTGGTTGAAAAATTTTGGAGCTTATACCGATGATGGATGGTTTTGTTTCTTTTTGTTGATTTCTTTTCATGACTTCGAGATGGTTGTAACTGGTTATAGTTCGAGCTGAAATTTTGCAGAGTCGATCAATTGCCCTAAAATACAAGAAGACCGTTCAACGCTCATACCTTTCCACTCCTGGGAGAAGTTCAGCGTTCTCATATTTTCTTTTGGGGTATTTCAAAATTCACCCGTAAGTCATAACTTGTATAAATTTTGTTTGTATGTATATATATATATATGTGTATGTATTGTAATTATTTCATAAGTTGACGATTTAAATACCTACCTTGTTTATTTATATTAAAGTCAAGAACTGGCTATCTAGAAAAGAATATAGTCCAGATCTAGGTATTTGTTATTTGTTATAATATTAAATTTTCTGTACCCATAACCATTTTGGTAACTGTGTAAACTGCGTGCAATTGCATTTGGTATTATTATCGAATTTCACGTGTTAATAAATTTTATTCCTTTAGATTTAACTCATTTTCATTCATCACTTGATATTGCTAACGAATAGAAAAAAGTAATTGATACTTATAAAGCTAAAGCATTTCTTTTATTATTGACTTGATATAAATGTTTTATAAATAAACAAATTTGTTATAAGCTCCACTCATTGGGTTTTCTTTCTCGTACTGTAAATTAATTTAACAATTTATTAATCCGTTGTTACTTAGGTACCTAGACAATTAGTTAGGCAACCAGTACGTCTGTATGTACTGGGAACTCACACTGAGATTGATGGAAGCTAGCCGAGGACCGGTAAGGTGTGGATATTGAGCTGGTTGTATATTATTATATCAAGGAGTAAAACTCCACGTACCACATTTGTGACACCCAAACGTTTCACAACAGCCAGGACCAGAGGAGGTCTGCTAACATCCTCAGCACCGTCCGCATTTGCGGGGGGGGGGTATGGGGAAAACAGCAGGCCCACCCCTTACGAGGCCGGTCCAGGTCTACAGCGATGATTGGGGCAAAGAGCTACAAGCTCGACCCCTTTTCATCCGAGACCGTCATCAATGCCAAAGGATATTGGCGCGCGCCTCTCCACAGTCAGTCAGTCATAGTTACCAGAGCTACTGAGGCGAGCAGACGTGTACACCGAGCAGCGCAGTGAAAGTAAAAGTGACTAGTAGTGAAGTGGCAGCCGCACAACGAGTTTAGGAGAGAGAATTAAGAAGAGGAGTTTTATATGTCTTTTTCAAGACGATAAAACAAAAAGATAAATGAAAGTCTCCCTCATTTGGAGACGCATTTATTTTTGTATTTATTTACATGTACTTATCTCCCTTTAACCAAATTTAGGTATTCCCTTTCAGGAAACGAGAAAAATGTCTTATGCTGAGGAGGACAGCATCATGGAAGAGGACTCCGCTAGCTCCCGAAGCAGCACACCGTGCTACGATGAAAAAGACCGGATCATAAGGACGCTCCAAGAAGAAAATAAGCTTCTGAGGAGTCAAATACAGGACCTTAATAACAAGTTGGCCCATTTGCAGAATCAAATGGAGAGACAGGCCAGAGAAGCGCTGGAATCTCAAAAAGCCCAGCACCAGGAGTTCCTAAGGGCCATCCAGGGCTCATCCCCCCAGGCCTTCGCCCCACAGGTCTCCGCCCCATCGGCCTCCGCCCCCCAGGGCTCTACCACTCCGGAGGCAAACAAGGACAAGCGAAAGCGTAAGAAATTCGCAACCCAGGTTTTTTCGGACGAAGAGGAGCCGAAACAACTAAAAACGACGACTGCCCAGGTCAGCACTACCTCAACGGCCACCGACACCCCTGCACCAGGCCCCCAAGAGGCTGACAAGAATAGGGAGAAGAAGACGAAGGTCCCTCCAGTTATCCTCAGGAAAAAGGAAATCTGGACATCAGTGAGCCTACGGCTAAGAGACGTAGGTATAAAATATACCAAGGCGAAAGTCGTCGGTGAAGGTATCGCCATCGAGCCCCAAACCGCTGATGACTACCGTACAATGACGAAACTGTTCTCCGTCGAAAAATGGGAACATCACACATACGCCCTCCCAGAGGAGAAGCTCCTGAGGGTGGTGGTCAGAGGTATCCCGACAGGTGTCACCAACGATGACATCAAAGAGGACCTCAAGATGCAAGGATTGACACCCACGTCAGTCCAGAGAATGACCTCCAGAAGAACGAAGAAGGAGATGCCCCTTGTACTAGTACAAGTGCCCCTCAACCAGGATAAAATCCTAGAAGTGAACAGATGCTGTTCACTAGTCGTCAGGGTGGAAAGGCAGAGAGCGGCCCCGACAATCACCCAGTGCCACCGTTGCCAGCGCTTCGGTCACGCCCAGGGTAGATGCACTGCACAGCCCAAGTGCGTGAAGTGCGGACAGGCCCATCACTCGGCGGAATGCCAGAAGAAGAGGGAGAGTCCTGCCAAATGTGCTAACTGCCAGGGGGCCCACCCAGCAAGTTACAGAGGATGCCCCAGCTTCCCAAGAAGACCAGCAGGTCCCCAGAAGAATTCGAACCAGGGACCCAAAGCGAAGACGGCCACAGCAGAAACCAGAAAGGTCACTACAGGGAAAAGCTACGCAGACGCAGCGAGCTCCAAGAGCAACGCCGCACCTGCCGAACAGGCCAAGACAGCGCCAAAGAAGGGGGTCAAACCCCCGAACACTGCCGTGGCCAACAACCTAACAGCAGCGCTGGCCCAGATGCAACAAATGTGCTCAGCAATGAGTGCATTTTTTGCCCAGATGCCAAAGATGTTGCAAGAGTAAATGGATAATACGCTGGTGAAGCCTAAAATCCTGCAGATCGCCTCATGGAACGTCAACGGCCTCCGAGAAAGGAAGCTAGAAATAGAAGAAATCTTGGAGAGGTACAACATCGACGTGATGGCCCTGCAGGACAACAAACTTCACCAGGATAACACCGAACTTCGGATCCCAGGCTACGAAGTCTACAAGGAACAACGTAGAGCAAACGCAGGAGGAGTTACCCTACTTGTCAAGAGGACTATAGACCACCATCACATCGACATGCCGGAACTGGAAAACATGGAAGCCATCGCCATAGTAGTTTCAACGGAACGAAACGGCCCACTCAAGATAGTTTCCTGTTACCAGACAACTCAACGTCCCCTCCTAAACCATGACCTGGAGGCCCTCATAACAAGGGGTACCCAGACGGTGGCCATAGGAGATTTCAACGCCAAATCGCCAGTTTGGAATTGCAGACTCACCAACACCCGGGGACGGGCACTGCTGCGATTCCTGGAAGAGCACGAGGGAGATGTGCAGGCGTTAGGACCGGAAGAACCGACGTTCGACAACGGAAGGCATAGGCCCGACGTGCTGGATATAGCTCTGCTCAACGAGATGACTTTCACCGCCAAACTCCATGCCCAAGCAGAAGGCTCCTCGGACCACAACCCCATCTTCCTAAAACTGGGAGATGGAGCCCCGGAGGAGGCCACCTTCACCAAGAGAAGAATGAACTGGGGAGAGTTCCGCGCAATCTTGTAAAGGAACATCGCACACATTCCCAGAATCGACAGTGAAGAAGAAATAGAAGAGGCTATCATCTCTCTGGAAAACCACATCCAGGCAGCGCTAACGGAAAGCACGACGGAAACTGTAATGAGAAGAGTTGCAATGCCGATGGGAGAACTCCCAGAGGAGACCATGCAGCTCATTCGAGACAGAAGGAGGGTTAAGAAACTGATGCAGAGGACAAGACTCCCCGAACACCGCAGAGAGTATAATCACCTAACTCGAAGAGTTAAAGAAGACCTGCAAGAACACAGGCAAGCCAGATGGCAGCGTCACCTAGAGTCGCTGGATCCTCAGGACAGAAGCATGTGGACCACCCAGAAGGCTCTGCGTGTCAAGCGAAAACCAGTCCCGCCCATCCACGGAGAAAATGGAATTGTCTACACTCGCCAGGAAAAAGCCGAAGCTTTCGCCGACAGCTTGGAACTGCAGTGTAGAGAAAACCAGATCGACGACGAGGACGACGACTGGCTGGACGACGTGTCACGTAGGGTCAGAAGGCTGAAACGCATGCAGGATGAAGAAATAATCCCCCCAACTTCCCCCGAAGAAGTCAGGGAAGTCCTTAGAAGCCTCAAACCCGGCAAGGCGCCGGGATGCGACGGAATAGGCAACATGGTACTCAAGAAACTACCCCTCAAAGGAGTAGCAGCGCTGGTGAACATCATCAACGCCATCCTGAGACTACGTCATTTCCCCACCAAGTGGAAGAAAGCCGACGTCATCATGATTCCCAAGCCAGGTAAAAACCTAACCTTTCCTTCTAGTTACAGGCCCACCAGTCTTCTACCGGCGATGAGCAAAGTGGCAGAGAGGATCATCCTGAAGAGACTGAAAACCCTGACCGATGAGCTCCAAATCATCCCAGATGAGCAGTTCGCCTACCGAACCGAACACTCCACCGAGCTCCAAGTTCTCCGTCTAACGGAGCACATCACGGAGGGTTTCAACCAACGCCAAGTCACAGGAGCGATCTTCCTAGACGTAGCCAAGGCCTTCGACAGGGTTTGGCACGATGGTCTTCTGGCGAAAATACTGTCGATGGGTTATCCTGTCGGCATCGTCAAGCTAGTAAGATCCTACCTTCACCGAAGGCAACTTCGTGTGAAGATCGCCGACGCGCTGTCCAACTACAGGCCAATGGAAGCAGGCGTACCGCAGGGATCGGTACTTTCCCCCCACCTGTTCACCATCTACACCTCCGACATGCCAAGAACCAACAGGACCTCTTTGGCGCTCTACGCAGACGACACCGCCATCATCGCAAGATCATGGAGTGCAAGACTTGCCACCCGCAACCTCCAGGAAGTAGCGTCAAAGTCAACGCGGAGAAGAGCAAAGCCATCCTCTTCAAGAGGGTCAGGAAGCAAACCGCCACAGGACACGTCTCCATGAATGGTGAAAACATCCAATGGCACGATACCGTCAAATATCTTGGCGTTATCATGGACAGAAGCCTGACGTGAAGACAGAACACGGAGGCGATAATACAGGAAGCGAGGACGAGGAGGTCACTACTCTACCCAATGATCGGTAGACAGAGTCAGCTCAACCTGAGGAACAAGCTCACGCTCATCAGGACTCTCATAGCACCTATTCTGACCTACGCCTCCGTTGCCTGGGGATACCAAGCAGCCACCTACCTGAAGAGGATACAAGCCATGGTTTGTCTGAAACGCCGACATCTTCAGAGACCTGGAGTACACCCCAGTATCTGAAGTTATCCAGGCCAGAGCGAAGAACCTATACGCCCGTGCAGCAGAGCATAGGAATCCGCTGATCAGACAGGCGACTGATTACGACCCCAACGACGCTCCAAGGCACAAGAGGCCGAAGCTCCAGATCCTGGATAATGGGTAAGTATAAACTAACCTTTACCTTTCAGCCCGATCTTCAAGCCACGCCGCAAGGAGACAATGACCAAAACACCCAAATCACCCGATCCCGGGGGTACCAAGCAAACAACCAGCTCGGTACCCTTACCCTAGCCCGTGCCGGCCTCTGACGCTAAAGTAAAGCGTCTTAGGCCGAACACATCTTTGAGCTACACAGCCCAAAAACTTCCTTCCGACGATGTCGGAGCACATGATGCCACTTGGCACCCTGGGCTTCCGACTAGTCAAACACCCACATCCCTTCCCAACTCCGAGAGGGTTCGGCAACAGCCGTTCCCTCTCACGACAGACGAGACGCTCCCGAGAGCCGACAAATGCCAGCGAAGAAAGAAAACCAACAAAGAAGAGCGCCAGAAGAAACGACCCAGCTGGCAGGGTCCAACAGCCAGGACCAGGGGAGGTCTGCTAACATCCTCAGCACCGTCCGCATTTGCGGGGGGGTATGGGGAAAATAGCAGGCCCACCCCTTACGAGGCCGGTCCAGGTCTACAGCGATGATTGGGGCAAGGAGCTACAAGCTCGACCCCTAATCATCCGAGACCGTCATCAAAGCCAAAGGATATTGGCGCGTGCCTCTCCATTTGGCTGTCGACGTTGGAACCGCGCACATCTACAATGCTTGCTCAGAGGGAGCTTATACCTCCTGGTGCACACCGGAGTGGATGCTTATGGCTTAAAATGAATGTTTATGATAATATGCACTTGTAATTCTAAGAAAATCTTAAAGTTAACTAAAATTACTATACTAAATTTGGCTGAGAGCCTGTTATGAAATGTTAGAGTGGTAAAGCTGGCCACATTTACATATAATTAAACTAGATTTAAAGGGGAGTATGTTTCTTAGGTCCTAAGTAAAATTAAAGAAATTTTGTGGCTTTTCCTAGCCTGGGCTTAGGGCCCGATGACACTAAACACACAATCATCCGCCAACTCGGACGGAAACCAGAATCATACATTAGAACACACAAGCGAATCCTCTGACTCTGATACAAACACACACGACACACTTCAGGTAAACACTTCAAATACACCTGGGCATAATAATACTATTACTAACACATTAGATAATACACTCACTCAGTCCACACCGCAAAATACTGACAATATTAATCTCAATAACACAATTAACTCCAATGAATCTTCAGTCAAATCCACTTGTTCATTTAATAATTCAGCCCCAAATACACCTTCAATTACAATAGTCAATAGCAATAGTCCCCCAATTTACTCCTCTTATCTCAATCTCACTTTAACATCTACAACCACCACTACCATACCTATACTACAACCACTTTTAATGAAATCGCTTACTTACATTCTCCCCCCAAACATACTTCATCTCCCATTTGTTCTACACTAATTAATTACGAACAGATGAGGCAAACCGACGACTCTGATGAACAAAGCGTCCATTCAGGGAACACGGACACCTTATCAATGCAAATAACCCCTAACCATACTCCAACCCCACAACAGAATAAAAGAAAGATTCTCTCTCCGGAGGACCATTCCGGTGATAATCCTGAAGAGGGTGAATATAACTCAGAGTACTCAGCAATTTCTACTCAATCTACCCCCAACCCCTCCCCCAATACAGTTATTTCACCTGCAACTAATGTAGATGTAGCACAGTAGAAAGAAGACCAGTAGTCCCACTTACTCTTGAGATTTGTTGTACTCGATTTTATTTTTTATGAATCCACTGCGCATCCAACATTTGTATCCCACGCTCATCTACACTGCTCGAGCTAGATAATGCTAATAAACTGGCCAACACTTACAATGACACTAAATTATTTTTGTTCGAAGATATCCTTGGCAGATGATTTTTTTTGAGATTGGATTTAATGTTTACTGATTAATCAATAAGTGACGAATTAAAATTTAACCTACCTTTACTTAAATTTATTACATAACATCCGCGTCTGACGTCCCGGACCGAAAATGTATGACTTTATATTATTACCAAGGGGTCAAGCACCTATAAAAATTTGTGTACGGCTGCCGAATAGGCCGTGGACTATCGATTAGACTGCTGCGCCTGCCAATTACATTACCTGCCATGTCAGGAGATTACCTAAAAGTTGTACAGCGATGCCGACGGTGGAACACAAATGTGTACCTACAGCTTGCTGCAAATAGATCCCTGCTTGCAACTAACTGATATAGGTTATTGTCTGTTATACAAATTCAGTAACAATAATAATATCTCCTGTAGCAAATCAAAAATAATTTAGTGTGAATGTATGCAACCCTTTTGACAAAATTTGTATAGGTTGTTGCCTATGGCGGCGGCGCTATGCTGGTATCTAAGTTCACTTGGAAATGAATAGGTATAGGTACTTATTGCAAAAATTGCCTCTTTTTTGATGAACACTACTTCTTTTTTTGGTGACTTTTTTCCAGGCTGACTTCCTGGTGGGAGAGCACATTCTTAGAGATACTTGTCTGGTCAAGTCTGCTAGTTATATACCTTTTTGGTTCTAGTAATAGTTATATTGCTGAATAATTTTTATTATTGTGCCTGGTCATTTTTATAGGTATGTATATTGTTTAATAAATGTATCTAATCATGTTTGTACTTTTTACTTAAATCTTTTATTTTTGTAGCTAGCGACTAATAAATCTACTGAAAGAACTGGGAACGTAATTATACGTAATTAATACTGAAACACCCCCCACCCGTGTCGTGCTTTTTCTTGGTAAATTCTCTTTTATTTATAATATCAGTTACCCTCCCCTTTTCCCTGAATGTCTAATTATTAAAACAATTAAACTAATTTGGCTGTGTGATCGTCTAGTTTAGTGGTAGGACTCAAATTTACGTTTGTGGTTTGTAGTTTATTGTTACCATAGTTCTTTTTCTAGGTTTGATATTACTGTTTCTATTTATTTATTGAATTGATAATTAACTATTTATTATGACATTTAATGATTCGTTCTTTACTCTAAAGTTCTAATTATAGTTCTTTATTTAATTGTTCAAATTAAGCACTGAATATTGTTTTGGCACTTGTTTATTTAATCGATAAAATAATTAAGTATTTTTATAATACCCTGTATAAAGTTCAAACTCAAAATTATTCTTTTTATTTAATTTAATGAATTATTTATTTTATCTTTTATGTTAACTTTTGTTTAGGTTTATCATATTTTAGTTCTCATTTTTATTCAATATTGTAATTCTCAAGTAAACCTTATGTTTACTTATTTTATTTTAAATATTCGTTTTATTTAAGCCCAAGTAAATCTTATATTTACTTGGCTAGTTTTTCTGGTAATAATGCACTTTATTTTCTATTTCTAGTAAAAGGTAAAGTAATTAAAAAACAAGGAACGTTTTTATACGTATAATCAGACAATTGTCAGATAATCTCATAATTACAAAAATATTGTTTTTATGGCCATTGCCACAATGGCCATAAAATAGTTGCTTACATATAAATCCAAAATGTGAACAATCACAGATTTATATTACAGCAACAGATTTCGTTGGGACAAAACAGTCACGTGTAAGTTTATCGAATGGTCAATCAAACAACTCCAATAATCACTAAAATAATAATGATTATAACGAGAATACTCGTTCAAAACTGAAGTGAAAGCATGTTGAATTCGGAACATGTAAAGTTCATACTTGGGTGGCGAAAACTCGCAATAGTTTATTTAATTGAATGCACGGCAAGTTGAAATCTCAAGTAATTGCCTATTCAAACATAGTTTGACGTTGCGAAGCGTAGAATAATGGGATCTGATCAATAAACTTGATTCAGAACCAGCCAATTGGCTACCAATAGGTTTGTGTGTTGCGAAGATTGTAATTGTTAAAACAATTGAATGAACAAGCAAATTTGGTATCAATTTCAACTCGCCCATGACATAAATATGTCATCGTGAATGAATACAAGGCAAAACACCCAGTACAAAGTTTAACATGTACTAATATTTAAAATGATAATTATGTTAAACTAGCAGGGGGCAAATCACAGGCCTTATCAGTGGATGGCCCACAAAAGTCCAGTGACCGCATCCCTGCAAGTAGGACATAAATAAACCGGCAGGTCCGAACAGCTGTAAAACCCTTCGGAGAATCAAATATTGCAGAAGTTCATTGACCACACGACAAAGCAAAAACGTAACAGAAATTGTTTACCAACAAAATCTGTCGATGTTTGAAAAGTAAAATATTTTAAAAATAAAATAAAATGTGACAAAATCTAGAACATATTATCAAGCTAAAATATTGAGAATCTGATTTAAATAAAGTGACAAAATAATTGTAGCAAAGTACTGAATAATAAAATTTAATCATTTATAGTGCCATCCTGTCAAAACCGCGGTGTAGTGAGTTTAAATGTCCGAAATACAAAACCTACGTTTGATTTATATTATTATAGTTTTCCCAGCATAGTTTTATTAAATTTCAATATTTCCCTACAAGCTAAATTCATTTCAGTTACTCCCCCGCGACTTTTAATTATTTGATACCTTGAGTGTAAATCGCGAGATGACCCGGGTCATCCCCAGTCGTTTCATCATCTGGGATTCTTAGCATGTTGTAATTTAAATGGTACAACCGATACAAGCTGACCACAGTCTTTTGGCTTATTGTTGTTAATTTTACTGGACTTAGATATACCGAGAAGAGTTCTCCTTTTTAATGAAGTTGTGATTCAGTTAAAAATGAATTTTTAACTGAATCTTCATAATCGTAGGGGGTTATGTGGATACTAGTTTACCTATTAGATTTTGAGAAAGACAAACATCAACATTGTTGCCAGAAAATGACATTGAAAATCCCGATGACGACAATAATCACGAAATTGACATTAACTCTGATATAGATAGTGAAAATTTTGAAGATGTTAGTGAGACAAGAGAAAGCACATCCGAAGAAGAGAATCCTCAAAATATAGTT
This sequence comes from Stenurella melanura, assembly GCA_963583905.1. Lineage (NCBI taxonomy): Eukaryota > Metazoa > Arthropoda > Insecta > Coleoptera > Cerambycidae > Stenurella > Stenurella melanura. Next base: position 98,027,448 of record OY757310.1, on the reverse strand, counting down.
ACAAGACCAGGAAAACGATCCATCAAACCACCTGCTTGGATAAAAGATTATGACATGAGCGAAGCTGATATGTGTTTTTACTCACAAGAAGAAGAACCAGTAACCCTTGAAGATATAGTTTCAAGCAAAAACAGTGTTAAGTGGAAGAAAGCTATGGAAAAAGAACTTACTGTGTTAAAAGAAAATAATACGTGGTGTGAAGTGCCATGGCCGGTAAATAAAAAGGTGATTGATAGCAAATGGGTTTTTAAAATTAAAAGTGAGAACGAGTTTAAAGCGAGGTTAGTGGCTCGTGGTTTCCAACAAGAAAGAGATGAAGATCTATATGACATTTATGCTCCTGTAGCTAAGTTAGCTACATTCCGGATCCTGCTTGTGGTCGCAAATGTGTTAGGTAAACCGATTTTTCAGATGGATGTTAGAAGTGCCTTTTTGTATGGTGATATCAATGAAGAAGTGTACATGACGTTACCGGGTAATGATAGAAATAATAGTAAAACTGTTTGTAGCTTAATAAGTCAATTTATGGTTTAAAAAAGAGTCCTAAATGTTGGAATACAAAATTTGATAGTTTAATGAAAAGTCAAAGTTTTGTTAGGTCAGAAAATGATCATTGCTTGTATTCAAAATGTTCAGAAAAAGGAAAATTGTATGTTTTAATTCATGTCCATGATCTGTTAATTCTAGGAACAGATGTATCCGAAGTTGACAAATTAAAAACTATTTTTAATAGAAATTTTCATATGAAAGATTTAGGCATAATAAATCAGTACTTAGGGATCGATGTTGAGCTCAATTTAAAAGAGGGATACACTCAGTTAAGTCAAGAAAATTATTTAAAAAGAGTATTGGTTAAATTTGGCATGACAGATTGTAACTCTATAAGTACACCAATTGATGTAAATACAGTTTTTGACTTTAAAAATAAAGAGAATGACCCCAAGTTACAGAAGCTTTGTAGACAAATTATTGGGAGCTTAATGTATGCAGTACAAGGTTCTAGACCAGATCTTTGTGAGAGTGTAAGTCTGTTAAGTAGATATCAGGATAAAGCAAACAATAACTTGTTGAAAGCATTAAAAAGAGTTTTAAGATATATAAAAGGGTCTATCAGTTTAAAATTATTGTTTAGATGCACTTGTAATACAGACATTTTATGTGGATATGTAGATTCCGATTGAGGTGGGGACATCTATGATCGGAAATCAACAACAGGATATGTATTTAAGTTGTTAGGTTGCACAATATTGTGGGCAAGCAAGAAGCAGCAAAGTGTTTCAATCTCATCGACAGAGTCAGAATACATTGCTTTAAGTTTCGCAGTAAGTGAAACCTGTTGGTTGAGGAAAATTTTAAAAGATTTTTGTTTATTTGATTTGGATAAACCAATTGTAATGTTTGAAGACAACGAGTCAGCTATTAAAGTCGCGAATAATCCGGAGAATAACAAAAGATTGAAGCATGTTGACATTCGTTTTCATTTTATTAAAGAAAAGATTGATAATGGTGTGGTAAATATTAGGCACATTAAAAGTGAAAACCAGTTAGCTGATATATTTACCAAACCGTTAACTAGAGTTAAGTTTGAAAAATTCACTAAGGATTTGGGTTTACTAAACTAGTTTGATGTTTTGTTGTTAGTTTTTTAAGGAGGTTTGAAAATCACTGCGTTTGAGTGTTAGCTTTGCTATTTCATTGAATATGTTTAGAAAAATAAAATAATTTTATTGAGGGGGGGTGTTACAAAGTGAATATATCCAATAATATTATTTTATGTTTAGGTTGGCAACATGTACGTTAAGAATTTAATGTTATGTTGTTGGCATGTATGAAAAAGTAAGTTTTAAGAAGACGCTGTTATGGTGTGATGTAAATATAATCTAATCTGTGTTTAAAGTATATAAATGATATAAAAAGAAGCTGTTTTGTGTCTGTGTTCCTCTAACAAGCCAAGATCCCAAAAACCTTAACAGGTTAACAGTACCAAAAGTTAACTAATCTTTGCTACTACCGTGTAAAAGTATCCATGTACAACCGATTCAATGTGCCCCAGTGCCACAAATGTCAACACTTCGGACATTCGTCCGAAGTGTGTAATCGATTCCCCAGGTGCCTCAGGTGCGGCACCACACATAACGACACATCGTGCGCCGCAGTGGTATGTAAATGTGCCAACTGTGGGGGCGAACATCCAGCCAACTACAAGGGCTGCCCCGCCTACGTAGCTGCAAAAGCCAGATACGCACCCAAACAACCCATCCAAAACAATAACACACAGCAGCCAACCGCTGCTCAAAGACAACTCACCAATAATAGACAACCCAATACACAACCACCACCACCTTCAACTACCATTAACTTACCCCCGTTATCTCAGGAAACAGCAGATGCCATTTCTACACAAAATATAAGGGCCTGGCAACAATTCAGAGCCAAAGACAAACCAATCACGCAAAATACTAACGACGTACCTAATTATGAACAGACAGACGACAACCCACTCAGGGAAATATTTAACTAGGTACATCAAAAATTTTAACATCAAAAAAATATGGGAAGATCTCAAAACATTAATAAACAGACTCAAAAACACACCGGATCCACTTGAAATTTTTTTTACTATACTGGAATTTCTCACGTCGCTGTTTTAAATGGCTAACACAAACTTAAACAAAATTAATAATTTCAACCTTTTACAATTTAATGCTAACGGAGTTATAAGGCAAAAAACCGAATTAGAGTCGTTATTACAAACACAAAATATGGACATCTGCTGCCGCTGCGAGACCAATTTAAAACCCAACAAATCTTTTAACATTCAGGGATATCATATTTATCGCGCTGATAGAATAATAGGCAAACCTCGGGGAGGGACAGCTATATTAATCAAAAATAACATTCAATGTACACAAATTCAACTACCAATACTCAACTCATTAGAAGCATGTGCAATCACTATAATAAATAAAATAAACACTATGATAATATCGGCCTACAGAAGCGATCCTACACCTTTTGATGTCACTGACCTAGACAAATTAGCTGCGACAAACAACAGTTACATACTAATGGGCGACCTAAACGCTAAACACCCTAGTTGGAACTTTGTTTCAACTAGTTATAACTACCCGGGAATGGCATTATATAAATATATAAACAATTCACTCGACACTAACATCATTTCCCCGCTCGAACCTACAAGGCCATATCCGGCTCGAACAATAATTGATATAATCATAGCTAAAAATATCTTTTTACCCTACGATACTCAAGTCATTGAAGAACTTAACAGCGATCACTATCCTGTCAAAACGGTTCTAACACTAAATCATAAAGTCCCTATAGTCGACAGAAAACCACGCGAAACCGATTTTGATTGGAAAATATTTGTACAAAACATTTCCATGAACATTTGTAACAACCCAGAGTGCAACAATACCAGCGACATTGACAATCACATCGACAAACTAACTACACACATCACCCATGCCTTAACTCTAAGCCAGAAAAGACTCCCATCCTCTTCCTACCGCCTAAAATTAACCAGACAGCTAGTTGATAAAATTAAGTATAAAAATAAACTTCGTAAGCGCTATAATCTCATACATTGTCCTATGCTAAAAAGTAATATTAATAAGCTTAAAAAAGAGATTGATACAGAAATAAAATCTTATAGACAAACATACATTACACAACTAGCTGTTTCCCATCCAGAAGATCCTCATTTTGTCCCTCGTCTATTCAATAGAAAACCTCATAAACTACCACCCCTTGAAACTCCGCAGGGGGTAGTTCAAACTGACGCGGAAAAAGCTGAGGCATTTGCTCACCATTTGTCAACAGTTTTCCAACCAAATATCATACCAAACACTACCAAAACACTTGTAAACCCACTAATCGATAGGCTTACCAAACTTAGATTATTGCCTGAAAATGACCCCCAATATTTCTCACCATCCGAAATCAGATCTGCCATCTTAAAGGTTAATTCAAAAAAGTCACCAGGCCTCGATAACATACCTAACTTTGTCCTGATACATTTACCACCGAAAATATACTTATATTTGACTAGAATATTCAATGCTTGTCTTCAATTTACTTACTACCCCATAAAATGGCGCATTGCTAAAATAGTCAATATTCCAAAACCGAATAAATCCCATAAGATAATATCTAACTATAGGCCTATAAGCATGCTATCATCCCTTGCAAAAGTACTCGACACTTTACTTTTGCAAAAAATACAAAATCAACTCATCCAAGCTGAAACTGAGAACCAGTTTCAGTTTGGATTTCGTCATAGCCACTCAACCACACAGCAATTATTCCGCGTCAGTGAAATCACAACAACCAATAATAACCGAGGTCTACTCACGTGGTTTGTCGCCCTAGACCTCGAGCGGGCATTTGACAAAGTCTGGCACCCTGGACTGCTTTATAAACTCCTCATCGCAGGAATCTCCACTCGTATTGTGAAAACAATACAGTCATATCTATCCGAAAGAACATTCAGAGTTGCAGTCAATCAGGAGTGCTCTCCCACTATCCCAATCTTTTCTGGCGTACCACAAGGCTCTGCACTAGGGCCTGTGCTCTTCACTATCTATATTCATGATCTTCCACCCCCCATTGACCACAGAATTACGCAATGCTTGTATGCTGACAACACAGCTATACTTGCAACATCTAAAATCTCACAGTTATTAACACAATTACTACAACAACAGACAGATATCACCACTGAATTCTATTACAACTGGGGCCTCCATGTTAACACCGATAAAACACAAATCACATGTCTTACCAAAAAATTTATCACCACAGTAAACAAAATAAAAATCAATAACAAAGACATTGACTGGAGTAAAACGATACATTATCTCGGTGTGTACATGGATCGCAGAATGCACTTCACAGAACACGTAAATCACATATGTCGCAATTTTAATATTAAACTCAAAAAATTCTATACAATATTAAAAAACTCCCCTATACACATTTCAACTATTATCTATAAAACACACTTGCGTCCCACTATTATATGTATAATATGCCTCACCAACATGGTATCCCCTACTATCCAAAACACAAAAATAGATTACAAACCCTGCAAAATAAAGCCCTGAGAATTGGGGCTAATTTCTACCCTGGCACACACACTAAATTAATTCATAATATCACAGGAACTCCCACATTAGATAATTTTATTCACCAACGACAAATTCCTAATTTTGCTATCACATTAAAGCAATCAGAGAACCCCACACTAATAGATCCGTTGGTCCCTAAATTTCTTAACCCCCCAAAACACCTTTCAATCAACTACATCTATGCATCTGCAATCACTTAACACTCTCTCACTAACTTGTTTTTTGAAAAAATAATACACAAACACAAAAATAAATACAAAAACAGAAAAACACAACAAATATAATATTTAATAAACAAAAAAAAAATACACATTAAACCTAAAAATAATAAAATAAACAATAATTAAAAATATCAAAGAAAACTTTCAAAAATAAAACATCAAAAACACAAATGACAAAAGAGCCATTAGTCATTCTAACCCTGTACTAATCCTTATTGTATTAAAAAGATGCCACCAAACGAGAGCACTTGTACACAAACCTTCCCTATTACTAACCAAACACATACATCACCCAGGTGTATATTCCAACCACACAACATTATACGAATATTATTTTACCTTACACATCAAAAACCTAACAACAGCCAGTTTAGAATTTAAAAACAACATATCCTACGGCAAGCGCCAAAGAGGCGGACGCCGTGAGCATCCCACATGCTGGGAGCACTACTACGAAGACAGCCGGCATCCAGTCGATCGCCAGCTCTTCTAGAGTTAACAAGCAGCAGCTACGATACCAGTGCCCCCCTGGCACTCCTTACTTAAACAGTTGTTTTATTTTAGTGAAAAGTATTAATAATAAATAATCTCAATTTTAATAATAACAAAAGTGAAACTATGGCCACCAGAAGCGGCAAGCTCTTCAACCCCGTCTTGACCGACACAGAGGGGGATTTGTTCTCCCAGGAGGCACCCCCGCTCACCGAAGCTGCCCCAGCGACGTCCAACGCAGCGACGCACCGCCCCGACTCCGAGTTCCAGGAAGGCCAGGGATTCTCTGGGGTATCCACACCTCCCTCCGATGCACTCTGGGAAACTATAGTCTCTGAGCACCTGGAGCTGACGTCGCCGTCGCATCGGCTAACACCGGCGTCGGAGCGACGACGCACTACGTATACCCGGATTCATCATCCGACGCTGCCTGAGGAAGAACACACGAGGGTCAGGTCCACTACCACGACGGAGGCAACGGCGACCACTCTGCCTAGCTATGAACAGTTAGCCCACTTACTGGCCATCGCCACGGCCAATCTGGCCCGGGTGGTCCCCCTTCATGCCAGGAACGTCGCACCGTGGCCAACCACGCCGGCCCCCTTCTTGATAGGAACGTCGCACAGCAGCTCACCACGTTGGACCCCCTTCATGACAGGAGCGTCGCCCCGCAACCAACCACGCCGGCTCCCTTCATGACAGGAACGTCGCACAGCAGCTCACCACGTTGGACCCCCTTCATGACAGGAGCATCGCACCGCAACCAACCACGCTGCCCCCCTTCACGACAGGAACGTCGCACCGCAGCCAACCACGTTGGACCCCTTTCACGTCAGGAGCGTCGCACCTCAACCAACCACGCTGGCCCCCCTTCACGACAGAGACGTCGCATCGCAGCCAGCCACGATGGTCCCCCGTCATGCAGGGTACGTCACGAAGCAGCTCACCGCCCCGGCTTCCTTTCATGCCGGGCACGTCTCGCCACACCCTGGCACCCAACAAGGAAAACACGACTCCCAGCAGCCAGGGACCTCCAACCATCATCACTACCACGGTCCCCTACGCTGTAGGGCAATCTTCACCACAACCGGCCACTATGGCCCCCATTCATGCAGGGAACGTCTGGCAGCCGCCAACCACGATGGTCCCACTTCACACACGGTCTCGCAGCCGGAAGCCAATCAAACAGACTTTTTCCGTGGACAGTAATTAATGCCTTTAACAATAACTTCTCCGTTTAAAATATTTTCTAGCCGGTTTATGAAGTTCATTCACTATTTCCTGTTTAATGTCAGTCATCTTTACTCATCAATAGGGTGAATGAATAATTAACTCTTCCACACACTATTTATTTGATTATTTTAGCCTCTCTTAATTCCTCTACAATTGAAATAATACTAATATAAATAATTTCATTATAGTCATCAAAATGTTTATATTCAATTTTTTTGTTATCAAGTTCCATCAGTGTTAACGCGCCACCTTTCTTATTTTGATTTTTAGCTTTTCTTAGTTGTTCCCTCGTTTTTCTCTTTTCTTCAGGTGAAGAAAGTGAGCTCATTCTCGGTTTAGGAATTAAAGAAAATGGCTTAGGATTTGTAGCAAGTGTATTTCTTCTTGGTCTTACCACTGCAGGTATTGTTGATGTGGTTTTTTTATTAGCCCTTTCTTGACTCATCGAATGTAAGGTAGAAACACATAGTTTGATAATATCTATAAATTTAGCCGCATTTGATGTAGATAGCCCTCTCTCCGGATCGTAATCTAGGTAATGAGCACTGCTCCTTCTAATAATATCAATATACTGATCCACATCAGTTGTTCGAAATCCAGCTGGATTCTTTTTGAACATTAATTCATACAATCCTGGTGTACCTTGGTATTGAAACTGATCATCAATAACAAAGTTAGCATCATCAAAATCAACAGTTGCAGTGCCAATAGCGTATTTCTTCTTATATGGGTCGAAGTAAACCAAAGGTATCATCAAACTCGTTTTTTGAGTCGAGAAGTTTATCTTCTATATATGCTCGCGGTAGCGGTGCTTTAAATTGTTGCAAGTATCTTTCATTTTCTGTCATGGTGGATGCAACTGCGATCTGTGATGGTGGGAAAGTTTCATCAAAGAAACTCCCTACATAATCAGGTCCTCCGCGGGTAGAGTCATACTCAAATGTTTCATCTTCCGAATCAGCGGGTGTTGTGTGATAAAATTCAAGAGGAACTGGCTGAATTGATCGTCTTTTTAAACTTTCATTTTTTATTTTTGTTTTCAAAAAAGATTTACTTGGATCGCTTATTATTATTATTAACGATAGTTACTAAGTCATGGAGAGGTTGCGTTATCGGTTTATAAGTTTTCTCCAACGCTAACTCAGATTTAGCAATATCAGTTTTCAAGTTTCTGTACTTTTGCCTTAAGGCATCTCGTGCCTTTAACAGCTCTGTTGCCACTCTTCTATCCATGGTTAATGACTGATAATATTTAATGTACCCACTTTTATATATGAAAAAATTGATCAAATCCTTTTCGAAATCTTCCAGACTTGATTGGACAATCTTTATCGATTACAACGAATGCCTTATCCTTCCAACAAAATGCACAAAGTTCTCTAAAATCTTGGAAGCACATATCAACATTTACATGATCATCATAGATATGCTTGAGATTGATAAGATTCTGAGGGAATATCACAAGAAGATTAGCATTATCTCTACATAAGTGTTTAGGAACAGCGGCGTAGGTTTGGCATAAATAAAAACAATCGGTGTTTTTATGACGTCCGAAAGAAAAATAGCTTTTGATAATGCTTTGATTACATGACACCAAATCGTCGAAAATTATGACTGAATTCGGTTTAATATCTTTGGGGGGTAACACTACATCTCTGTCATTATATTCGAAATATCCAATTTCATTCATAGGTTTCATAAGCATTCTCAAATATTCATATTTCGGTTGGTATAGGGATTTAGAATATAAATAAATATTTTCAAAACGTAAACCGTTAGGATGTTCCAACAAACTAAGCATCACATTTGTCTTTCCAGACCGAGAACTCCCAACTAGAAGCCCTCGTTTCGACTGTCCACCAAATAAAATACCATGCTTTTGAAAAGTGTCTTGGAAATTTCATCGTGATTGACAATTGGTAAAATTGTGTCTTGCTGTTGAATCTGCATTGTGTTCAAATAATCAGATGAAATCGAACTTCATTAGAAAGAGAACTGTTAAAAACTGATCAAGCAGGGCCTTCTCCTGCCTATAATAATAATAATAATGTTTATTTGGAATTAAAAGATTATACAATGTAACAATAAAGATATTTACCAAATAAACACTCGTATTTCGCAGAAGTGCTCTAGTTGACACTTGTTTGCGATTTTGAGTGTGTGAACATTTCATTTTACACTTGTATCTAATATCTGTATACACATATACATACATATACGCATACATATAGAAAATAATTACCTACTTATACACTATAACACTGCAAATGTACATGCTACATATTCATTAATAAATAAATAAATAAATAAATTTAGACATGTAAAAATATAAACAAATACATCATAATAAGTTTAATCGGTTATTGAAAAGTTGCCTTGCAAGATCTTGTTTATTTTGTCTCTAGGAAATCCTAAAATCCATTGTTTCACCTTTCTTTTAAATTTGAACATGTTATTTAAATTTCTTATTCCATAAGGTAAGTAATCATACAATTTTACGGACAAATAAGTATGATTCTTTATCCCAACTGTTTTACAGACTTTGGGTTTCACAGTAATTGTATTTTTTAATCTAGTGTTATAATTATGTTTTTTAAAATCTACATTTTTTGTTTTTTGCAGGTTTATCAACAGAGAGCATCCATATAATTGTCGAATATCCATGACAGTCATTTCTTGAAACAAACTATTGCTAGAGTACGTGTATTCTTTATTTAGAATAATTTTTAAGAACCATTTTTGCAAAACATTTAATTTATTTAAATAATAATTAGCCACCCCTCCCCAACCTATTATTCCATAAGTCAAATGTGATTGTACTAATGCAAAATATAGTATTTTTAATTGACTAATACTTAGGAACTGTTTTAGGTATTTGAAACGTGATAATAAGCCTCTGGTTTTGTTGGTGACATAATTTATTTGTAAATCCCAACGAAGGTGTTTGTCAATCACAATACCCAAGTATTTTATTGATTTTGTTTCCTCAATGGTTAGACTTGCTGTTATATTCAAAGGACCGAAGTTAGGGAGATTGTTCGCTAAGGATGTAAATGGAAGGTATTTCGTTTTCGTGTTATTTATAGTCAATGTATTTGTGTCAATCCAATTTTTGATATTTTTGAAATCATTTTCTACTATTTGCTTTAGGTCCTGCCACGTGTCTGCACTATAAAATATAGTGGTATCATCAGCAAAGCTTAGGATTTCACCTGCACTATTAAGAGTAAGTAAGGGAGTATATAAAAGGGTATTCTACAAATGCAAGATCAGTTGATACCATAATTTGGGATATAATGGGTCGAACCAAGTGTTCACAGATCACTTCTATTAAAAACTTTAAAAAGAGAGGACGTGGTCTGCTCACCGACATAATAAATAGACTTCCGGTGGAACTACATATACCAGGTTATAATTATTGTGGGCCAGGAACTAAACTCGCAAAACGCTTAGCACGGGGTGGCAGGGGGATTAACCCACTAGATGAAGCGTGCAGAGAACACGATATAGCATACTCCAAATTTCAGGAGGTTGAACAAAGGAATCAAGCAGATAAGGAATTAGCTCAAGCAGTATTTAAACGTGTAAAAGCACCCGACTCTGGTTTTGGCGAAAAACTCGCTGCATTAAAAGTTGGTGGGGTAATGAAACTAAAGAGTAAACTCGGAATGGGTCTTCAGCGACGAATAAAGCGTGATTTAACGCAGAAGAGGAGGAAGAAAGGTGGACAAATAAACGTAAAAGTTGCTGTAAAAAGTGCATCAATATCAAAGAAGCGCGGGAAAAGAATTCTCAAAACCCCAAAAAGGGGAGGGGTTCTCCCACTTCTATTACCTCTTCTGGGAGCATTAGGAGCTGTTGGAGGGGGTGTAGCTGGCATTGTAAAAGCAGTTAACGATTCCAAGTCAACATATCTACATTAATGTTTTAATGTTATATTTTAAATACAACATTATGACTACATTTTTTAAATGTAACAAAATAAACGTTTTAATTTGATTACTACAATAATATTTCAGTAATATTAAAAGAAATATAATTTAATTATGAAAATTATATTTAAATAATGTTCTTTTGATGTACTGTTTGTTAACATTTATATAATTTTATATTTTATAAATATTTACAGGATGATCTTTAATGATAGTTACAAGATTCTTTAATGATAAGCTTCCCCTCTATGTTCTTATTACTTTTGGTTCGGAGATGGCTGAATGACATTTACACAACTTTATAATTGAATGGATAAAAAGTGGAAATATAGGCTCATATTGAAAAATTTGATAGCTCAAAATGCAAGGAATATACTGCTACTGTACAGTATAGTCGCCATTACACTCCTTGAACTCTGTGCTGTTAGATTTTTAAATGTGATCTTATATTTTCACTTATTTTCATCCCTTCAATTTTTGAATTGTGTAAATTCAGTCATTTCCAAACAAAAAGTGAAAAAGCAGAAGAAACGTATTATGTGAAAGAACCTTGTACCTATCATTTAAAGACCACCCTGTAAATAATTATAAAATATAAAATTGTATAATAAAATCATAAAAATTATTTTGATAATTTATAAAACATAATCACAATTATATGTGCATTTATGACACAGCTTATGAATAAAACCAGCAGAAATTTATAAATGTTTTTTATTATTCAAACCCGGTTAAATTATTAGGATGATATAATATTCACCACACAATTTTTTTTCTGATGGAGTTTATCATAATCAATTTGGTTTGTATTATGTATTTTGATTATTTAATAGACAAAATATAAACATTGATTTATAAATTGTGTGAAAATAGCATAAAATATTTTGTGTAGACATTCTTTGCTTTGAAAATCGTAGACACTCGAAATTTCGAAACATTCTTTGGTGGTATTCGGGAAGCAACTCTAAACCGCATCTGAAATTAAAACAGAGCAAATTGTTAAAATTATTGACAGTATATGGAACATTCTAAATTCGGTGTCATGGGAAAGAGGAAGCTTAGAAACGAACGCTAGTTTAGGGGACGGGGGTTCCATAAATGTTACAAGGAAGAGGGGGGGGTGCTTTTGGCAAACATGTATTTTTTATAGTCTCTTAAATGTAAAATTTATCACAACACAACCTATAAGTTTGATATATCCTTATTAACAAATTGAATATTTAAAATTAAACCATGCAATAATAATAATACTGAACTAATGGAGTAGGTATGTATATTAAAAAAATGTGGAATACCATTCTTGCAATCAAAAAACTTTTATTAAATTTGTTTTAGTAATTATTAACAGCCAATTTGTCAGTTGATCCGAACTAATTACTATACGCAGGAGCAATGAAGCAAAAAAAAACTACAGTGAAGCACATATTTTCACCTTTGTAGTCGTAAATCTCAAAATATTAATAGAGAAAAAAAAATGCTTAAATAAAAGTTGCAACCTTTATTTCCTACAATATTGGTAATAACTAATTTCAGGGTTGAACTAATGGGAAAGCAGAAAATCAAGAAAACATTATTTTGACCGACAATTTTCCAATATAAAAACTTAAAATGATTGTTCGATGTAACAGGGTGTTTCAGTTAAAAGTCCCCAGGCCATTATCTCTAAAATTAATAAAGATATTTTATTTTTGTAAATGGCAGATGATTGATACCAAAGAAAGGTTTAAATAACGGTGATTAGAATTTTTCCTCAACAGCACACAGAGATGGCGCTGCGATGCAAAACTATTTTTTGATGGCTGGAACCTTGAAACATAAGTCATGTGATTAAACAATAATTTGTGAATAATTTTGATTTTCATTAATGCCAGTACACGTGAATTTTGATAAATCCCTATAATTTATTTATTATTTATTATAGAATATTGGTTACCAAACACTTTTTTTCAAGATAAGGAAAGTGATATAATACACTATCATAAAATTATGTTTACCACTTCCGGCCAAACTGGAACTAACGTGATGAACCAATATCCATATGTTCCTACATATTACATTTTTTTTTTCTAATAACCCTTCTAATAAAACGGCTCCCAAAACTTAAAGTAAGTAAGACAACAAAGAAAATACACACTAATTTAGAATGGTAATGAAAAATCTACTTAAGAGATATTAGTAGGCTTTGATTTAATTTTAAGTTTGACAGTTATTAAACAAAGTTTGTAGTTGGTGCATTTCAATCATAGTTTCAAACAGAAATAGTGTACTTAGAAACAATTCAAAGCAAATTAATCCAAATAAGGCAATAAAAAAAAATAAATTTAAAAAATGGTTAGATACACCAATGAAGATAAGTTAAATATGATTTTAATATACGGTGAATGCAAAAGAAATTCCCGACAAGCAAAACGATTGTTTTGTTTACGATTTCCAAATAGACCTACACCCGATAAAAAAACATTTATCATGCTGTTTAAAAATTTAAGAAACTGGGGTAGTTTTAAGAAAACTATTCGTAACAGAAATAGGCCAGTTAGAAACGATGAAAATACAGCCTTGGTGTTAAATAGTGTTGTCAACAATCCTCAATGTTCTCTCCGGAAATTGGCATCGGAAACTAATCTGTCGATATCTTCGTGCCATAGAATATTAAAATCAAATAAATACCATCCATACAAATTAAAATTGATCCATCATTTAAGGCCTGGTGATTATGAACGAAGATTACATTTTCTAGCTGAATTTTCAGTTCTTTCTGAAGAATGCCCAAATTTTTTAAAAAATGTGCTCTGGAGCGATGAAAGCCGTTTTCACAACAACGGAGTTGTGAGTAAGCATAACTGCCGATACTGGTCATAAAATAATCCTAGATGGATGAGAATTACCCGAAATCAGGTAACTTTTGGAGTTAATGTGTGGTGTGGAATATTAAATTCATATATTATTGGACCATATCTATTCCATGGGACTTTAAATAGAAGAAAATATGAGATATTTTTGAGAAATGTATTGCCAGGATTATTAGAGACTATCCCTCATAACCAGGAGAATATTTGGTTTCACCAAGATGGTGCAGCACCCCATAACTCAGTACTAGTCAAAGATTGTCTTAATGAAATGTACCCTCAGAGGTGGATTGGTACTAATGGAGTAGTCAGATGGCCAGCACGATCACCTGACTTGACTCCATTAGATTTTTACCTTTGGGGGTATTTAAAAAGTGTAGTGTACATTGAACCCATTGAGGATATGGCCGATTTGTATGATAAAATATATGCAAGTGTTGCTGCTATAAATAGACATACGTTACAAATGGTTTGCAATGAAGAGTTACTGAAACGGTACAATATGTGTATTCATGAAGAAGGGAGAAATTTTGAACATTTAATATAATAAGTACCTACTAATAAGAGAGAAATTAGTTTAATTTCATTTTTAATAATATTTCGATAGTTTTTAAATGTTTGTTTATAAAACTTTTGTTTACGTTCTTTACTGAATTGTTAATATAAATTTAGCCCATTCTAAATTAGTGTGTATTTTTTTTGTTGTCTTACTTACTTTAAGTTTTGGGAGCCGTTTTATTAGAAGCGTTATTAGAAAAAAAAAAGTAATATGTAGGAACATATGGATATTGGTTCATCATGTTAGTTCCGGTTTGGCCGGAAGTGGTAAACATAATTTTATGATAGTGTATTATATCACTTTCCTTATCTTGAAAAAAAGTGTTTGGTAACCAATATTCTATAATAAATAATAAATAAATTATAGGGATTTATCAAAATTCACGTGTACTGGCATTAATGAAAGAAACTCATGTAACTCCAAAACGGCTTGTTTTTTGTAAATTCTCTATACCATCAAAATTATTCACAAATTATAGTTTAATCACATGACTTATGTTTCAAGGTTCCAGTCATCAAAAAATAGTTTTGCATCGCAGCGCCATCTCTGTGTGCTGTTGAGGAAAAATTCTATTCACCGTTATTTAAACCTTTCTTTGGTATCAATCATCTGCCATTTACAAAAATAAAATATCTTTATTAGTTTTAGAGATAATGGCCTGGGGACTTTTAAGTGAAACACCCTGTATATATATATATATAAAACCAAAATTTATTTTTAAACATTAAATACCCTAGTTTCTCTTACGGATTCTCCATGTCCATCTGTTTTTAGTTCTTTTACTAGCTGAAATTCATCGAATTTTGTAATTTTTCAATAAGTCCTTTTCAGTAGTTTCACCACTTGCATTTACTGCTTCTAAGATCCGCTGCATCGTAGCTTTAATTGCCAAGATCAAGACAAGTAAGAGTTGGAATTTATATAAGTTGCTTGATCTAGATTATTTGCTTCCTAAAAAAGGGATTTAAAACATTAGTTCATTAATTTCAAATATACATAAAAACACATTTTTACATTTTCAATAAGTGTGAACCGTTAGCTAGGTAAGTAGGTACCAAATTTTTTTTCATCTCTTCTTAATGTAATTTGTTAATGTGAGCCTGATTTTTAAGGAAACCGAACTTTCGAAAAAATGTTAAATATTACTGAAACTTAATTACAAAGTAGCCCTGTACAACACAGTACATCTTTAGGATGAAGGTAACAATATGTGAAATTATGTTTTTTTAAATCTAATATTAATAAGTGTAATGAGCCTTTTTCACTGGGATTATCGGAAATTCCCACTTGTGAAAAGAAGTATCGCATTCGTTGCATAAATAAATAACTATCAAGTACGTGTACAATGAACACTTATGTACTTACCCTTTGTTTTCGGACATATTGAACACTTAGTCTTTGACTAAACTATTATATAAATTCGTCTTCGCGAACAGGACTTCAACAACCCAGATAACACAAGATATTCTTGGAATGATACTAAAGTCTCCTTAGCAAATATCTTTTGAACAAACACTTAAAATATTTTAGAATGATTCTAGATATATCTAATTATTCCAAAGTTAATAACTGAATATTTTCCAAATAATATTTCCGTAATAATTATAGAAATATTCTTTAATTATTTTTAGGGAATAATTTTGATATAATGTCAATAAGTTATTCTAAGAATAATTTTCAGGAATATATTCTGAAAAAATTATTCTGAAGATATTTTTGAGAAATATTTTAGTAATATCTCAAATCAATTAGTCATAGATTATTTTTTAATAATACTCCGTACAAGCATTTTATTCTTATTAGAATAATTTGAAAAAATAATAATGCAAATGATACTTTTCAAAGATATTCACAAAAGTTATTCCAGGTATATGCCATTAATATATTTATAGAATAATTTCGAAAAATAAATTTTACAAAGAATATGTTGAAGATATTTCCTGAAAATATTCCAGGCATATATTAATTACTTACTCCTAGAATAATTGAGAGAAAATAAAAATCAGGAAAATTATTTTAAAGGCATATAAAAAAATGTTCTTAGCATAATCGCAATCACTTATTCCCATAATAATTCAAACATTTTAAAAAGATTTAAGTATTGGAAATATTTCTGACTGTAACAAATTAACCATATAGCAGCACAAAATATTGGACCGTACAGTCCAATGTATAATGTCTGAATCACCGCCCCATATCTGATTGTCCGGAATATAGAGACAATAAGGTAATTAAGATAATTATTTTATTGCCTATATACCCTTTCTTCACATGCACAGGTTTATTTTCCTTAAATCAGATATAGTTAGAACTACCTACATGTGCTTGCTTAACATTCTGATTTCTTAAAATGCCTACATCAAGTCTATATAGTCTTTATTTGATTCTGCATGTGCAATTAATATTTTTTGAAACCGCGCGCGTCTCATCTGTCACTCACGAAATGCGGGCGGTGACACCCGATCGTCGCATCGGCGACATTGCACCATATTTATTTCAACAAGTACATAGAACGTAGTGAAGAGTGAGATAACGAGACATCTAAAATGGCGAATGGAATGACATATAAAACGTGTTGTGTGCATTTGTTTGGTTTTGTTATATTTCCAGATTCTTCATTGACATAAAAGTAAGTAAAGCACAATAAATAATGCATGGAGATCAATATACCATAAGTACATAAGTATTATAATTATATAGTCATGTAAACAAATAATATTTTCTGTTTCTTTTGTTAAACTTGTAGTCCTGTAGCACCATATTACTAACATAACCTCACATTTTACGGTTTTATAATAAGTTTATCCTCATTCTTAATGTTTTTATACGCATTTCTAGATTGGGTCTAATATAACATTAATCGACTCTCAAATATTATACAGAGAATTTTGTATATTGTTGATTTTAGGAAATGTACTCACTTATTTACGGGTTGGTAAAATAAATTTATTCTATGACTTTATAAATATTACACTGGGCCCAATTTAGAATACGTATAAAAACTTTAAAAATGTGTACAAATTTACAAAAACGTAAAATTTGAGGTTGTGGTCATATGATGCAACTACTCTATTGTCATAAGTCAAAGGCTGCATTTTTGATAGTAGGTAATTTTAAGGATCAGTAAACACCACCTAAAAGAATACATCCTTAGCGCCCGAGAAAGGTAGGAAAACATAAAAATTACCTTAAAAACAGTTTTTCAGTTAGGAATAGGTAGGTATTGTGAAATCGAAGAATTTTATCAAAAAATGTTTCAAATAATAGTGATCGATAGAGTATAAAATTTTAAAATAAAAAGTGTTGAGGCATTTGTTACTTATCTCTAATGGGACATATGTAAAACACGTTCAAAAAGGTTTGTGCATAACTGCATGGATAATTCTTATATCTTTAAAAATTCATGCCTTGAAAAAATAGTTTTTAATAACTTTGTTTAAATGACATCTACATAAATAACACTATGGTATTCAGTTAAACAAACATTTTTTTCTTTATTTTTATTGTCGTTAACATTAATATTTTTCAACATGCATTTGTTTTAGGTTCAAGATATTTGAAACATTTTCTTAACTTACTCGCTACTAACTAACTCGCCAAATCTTTGTTGAAAAAGATGTTTCAGTTTTGCTTTGAAAATGTAGTGATACTTAAACTTTGACTTTTCCTATTAGATAAAAAATGCTTTAACACTTTTCGATGTAAAATTTTAGACTCTGCTACTTTTGTCTGAAACTATTTTTTAGATTTTTGGTGCATGTTTATTTTTTTCTTTTGCCAACATAGTCGACATCATCCGGAGAATAATTAATGCTGTTAATTTTGGTTGTGCTGCAAAAAAAAGGTAGTCATAGAACTTTCAAAATATTCATCGGTCTGTCCGACCGTTACGTTTCCTTCAAACACAATAACTTAGAAGGGGAAGCTAATTGTGTTAAAAGTTGGATGGTAATTTAGTATTAGTTGAGAGAAAGTATATTATTGTTTTGTTTTTAAATTGATAATTTATTCACAGGTGCAGTTAATAAGAGATTTCCTGAGGCAACCGATTTGGAATCCAGCAGACGATTTCTCTCTATTTGTCAGAAACAAAGGACATATATGAAGGCAGAGGTGTTAGATAGTTTAGATTGAATTTTGTACATATTTGTTTTATTAAAGTGGTTTTAAAATATCTGTCCTATGTATATCTTTCCTGGCCTGTACCTAAATACTAAATAATAATTAAAATGTTCTTATAATATATTTACAGATGAAAATTTTTAAACATATAAATTATCTTTGAAATATCCCAAATATTTTAAGTATTCTACCTATACAAGAAGAAATTATTCTGAAAAGTTATTCACAGGTTTTATTAAAATAATAATTATATAATATCTTAACAGAATATTTTGTGTATATTTTTAAAATTTTTCTTTAAATATCCATGAAATTTTCAAAGATATTCTATAGATATTTTAACGTTAATCTTTAGAATATTCACTGAACAGAAAAAAGTGTCCCATTCTGTTATTTCTAAAATATTCTATAAAAAATATTTATATTTTCAGAACATTCTGTGCATAAGTCAATATCCTTTAAATATATTTTGAGAATAATTTATAAATATTTGTGTGTTTGTTGGGAATCGATTTGTTAATGATAATGTTAAGGACAAAATATGCTTACTCTTTTGTTTTCGGACATATTGAACACTATTAACTATTAGGTATTATAATATATATATATATATATATAAACAAATTCGAAGCAAAATGGCGTGTGACTGACGGTGACGATTCTCCTTTTCTTCTTGTTTACCCTCTCGGATGCGTCCGTTACGTTCGGTCTGGAATGGCCAATAAATAGCATTTAGGCGTATCACGTGACTATAGATGAATGTTGGTTTAATAACATTTATAATTATAACCTATAAATGTAATTTTAATTTAACAACAATGTTAATGACAAGTGTTTTTAATATAATTTTATAAATATTACATAATAACATGATGGAATTGTTATAGAACAATATTGCATTATGTTACATTCCAGTAATATTTTCAGTGTTCATGAACAATATGGCATATATGTTATATTTTAAACACATAAACAATATTGATTTCTTGTAACATAGCTGTTTTAATAAATAATGTTTTTTGGATATATTAAAATAAAATTATAATTACATAAAAACAATATTACAAAAAACATTGACAAAGTAACTTTAAAAAAATGTTGTTTAATATTTTAGTTATGTTTCATGTTTAGTGGGAATGGTATGCACCAATAGCTCATGTTGATTGTTCTCGTCAAAAAGAAGCCTTACAAATAGGATCGGTGGTTATGAGAATAGAATTTGAAACTGGCACCCCTACTACTGCAGATACTAATGCATGTTGTCTCATTCTCCACGAGAAGCATTTCACCTATAATCCTTTAACAAAAATCGTTCGTCAGCAGTAAAATGCGCATGACACATTTTTACCTATGTATATATACACCATAATAATATTAGGTACTAGAATGCATGTCAGATCATACTATGTTCAGAAGTTAAAAGAACATAGAAAAAAAATCGTGACTTAAAAAAAGCAATTGAATTGTACTGTTTAAAAGAAAAAGTGTTAAAAGATCTACACCGTTTAAAAATATGATAATTATCATCGACGTTCAAGGATTTCGAATCGAAAACAGTAGGTTTATTGTTAAAGAACTGCAGGATTTGATAGAGTCAAAACTTGTCACTATGTATTTAAGCCACCTTACCCATTTGAGATGCTTTCACCAGACCTACAAAAACAGGCGTGCTGGTTAACAGGAAATTATCACTGCATTAAGTGGAGTGATGGATTTATACCACTACACTTGTTTGGAAAGATTATTAACAATTTGGTCACATCCGATGATTGCGTTTATGTGAAAGGGGAGCGGCCACCTTTAAGAAAATCTAGTGCAAAATGTTTTTATCATTTAAACATTAATTGTATGTGTGCATTTTCTAATGTATATTATCTGTATGAACATTTTATAATGTCATGAGGAAAGAAAATAAAAAACCATAAATGAATTTCTGTGTTTTTATTCAAACAAATGTTATAACAATATAACTTCAACTTCAATTAACAAATAAACTGCAATCTAGCTACACATCTCCACTACTACCACTGTCAGAATCCTCGCTGTCACTTTGCCGGCTAGATCCGGCGCCAAAAATTGTTTTATTCGATCTAAAAATCCACACAGATTTAAATCTATCAAAGCTTGTACAAAGCAGCGCTGAGAGCTCACTTTATCCAGAAAGTCGTTACATTTTACATATCCTTCATGATACTTCTTAGCTAGTTCGTCGCACTCTGCCTCTGTATAGAATCTATCCATTCCATAAACTGCCCCATGTTCCGCATCGAATCTCAAATTTGCGAATAATTGTCTTAAATGACTCACACCACTTTCTAAGTCAACTATTTCGATTTCTTTCACGTAGGCCATCCACATTTTGAAACTTACTGTTTATTTCACCTCGAATTAAATTAATAATGGCTAAAGTGTTAAATTAATGCTTGAGTTTTATATTGAAATCCCCACCTAACCGTATACCCTACCTATCTGCTAAAAGAAAACAATTTTATCAGTGTTTGTACTTCTACACAGTCAGCTATTCTATTTTTGGATTAGCAAGTCAGTTATTCTATTTTGGATTAGCAAGTCAGCATTTGCATAGTTGACACTTTTCAAAACAACGTTATCATTACATGTATTTGATTTATCTACCTACAGTCCTCAGTTCTATTTTCGATTACTAAATCAGCATTTGCATAGTTAACACTTTCCAATCTAGCAATAAAATATTTTATAGCATCGGAAAAACTATTCTTTCACTTAACCAAGCATTATAAAAAGTAAACATATGCATGCGAATGGTAGTAGAGTAATAAAATTGATACAAATATCTAATTTTTTATTACTAAAATGAGTCACGTCTGTATTTGTGGTATGTTCAGGAGTCCTGCAGTAAGTTGTTGCACGCTAAATTATAAATTGGTGGAAATAATTAAAGAAAACTACCCCGCCGAATATGAAGTACTGATAAGTTTACCAGGTCAACGTTGGGTAATAGCTGGCAATTTTATTTGTTCGCTATTAAAGTTAACTATAACGCCGCTAGAAATATGGATATATTTTATTTCAATAAGGAGTTCAGCAAGAAATGCGACAAATCTGATTGGCATCAATCTTCAACCAGTCCCAATGTATTCAAACGTCATATATACAACATACGAGTTGTCGAATTTACAAATCTATCACTGGGGCTGTCTCTGAGTGATGAAATTTTCCAATTGCTGTGCTGTTTCGACTGTGTCTTGGTTAGAAAAGCCTTACATTTAAAAAGTGCTTTGTTTGTTGACTGCAATTTTGGTCCTGTGAAATTTGGAACTACCTCCCGACAAGAAAAATTTAATCAGCGTCTTCAACAACCCATCATCACTCAGCCCAAAACACCGTTTCTAATAGCTTATGAATGTAAATACAAGATCCAATAAAAGCATAATGAAAATAATACTGTTGTTTTATTATATTCACTTTCAATTCACATGAAACCTGTAATAGGATAGGATTTAACTATCAAATAAAACACGCATTTGTCATGATTAGTTTTTTTATTAGAAAAACACCAGATAACTGTTACATTCTCTACAAAAAATCAAAATCAAGGTCCATTGTTAGATTTTCCTGTTCAATAATTTCATTGGCTAGCCTTAAAAGAATTGTGAAATTATCTTCAGCGGTATTATGGTCAACGTTATTGTGTAAATTATTGATAGAGTAATGCCCCCATGCCAAAGTTTTTGTACTCCCGGGTACAACACATCGTTTGTCATCTTGAGCCGAGAGTGCAACCTTATTTTTTAGTTCGGTATATACAGTATGCAGATGTGATGAGAATACATACATTTTTCGTAAAATCAATCCGCCATCCTCAACAATCTGTTTGTAATCGATCAAATGCGACTGATTTTTTATAATACTTTTTGAGACGCCTTTAGCTTTCTTTGTGACGTCACCATTAGCTCGAACGCAGTAAGCTTTTGCCCCAGTACCAAAGAAGCTATCTATTGGCATACCTGCATATTCGTCTTTCATTTTACCTACAACCGACTTCGTTTTTGGAATGTTGTGCTTATTTGGAATGGGGAAATTTGATGTGTCGAATAGATCTATATTTTCTTTAATATCATCGTAAACGTTATCAGTGTGAATCTCTAAAATTAAAGAGTCGTTATCGGTGTAGCATAGAATAGCTTTGTCATCATATTTCTTTTTTATGAAATTATAAAAAAAGTTATAAATTATGGTTTTAGATATATCTAAAATGGTAAATCCTACGAAGAGCGGCTTGTCATATAAGATTTTTAATAAAGACATTTGCACCGCTACTAAATCTTCCGAAAACACTGTACAGGACTTGAAATTTGGTCTTGCAATTAATCCTTGAGCACCAACACTACCAATACTATTCTCCCAATGTGTCACTAGTTTCACGTCAGTTCTATTGTCTACATTTTCCATAGTTTTACCAAATATCGAATAAAAATTTTAAAAAGATCTCGCTCGAATGCATTTTTAGAACAATTTCTAAGTTTGGTGTTCAAATTTATATAAGATTTCAACCAAGCAGACTGTGAAAATTCAATGACTGAATTTTTCTATTAAGCCATGTTCTAAGCATTGTTTTAAATGTCTGTAATGGATGATATATTTTTGTTTATCATGTAAATTTAATAATAATTTTGAATTTTTAGAGTTCGGGGGTACAATGTTTTCAGGGCAGAATGGCAAATCATTATGTTTATCATATAAATGATGTGGATATTCTAAATCTACCTCTAGTACATAACCTTTTGGTGAATCATCGCCAAAAACAGTACATTCAAAGTTTTCAATTTCATAATCATTTAGCCATCTAAGGTCTCCCTTGGGCAGACATTGACTCACTGCACAACCGTACATGTTTGTGGCGTCTAAATATAGTATATATGATGTTGGTTCTGATGGATTAAAATTTGAAATTAGTGAATTGTTTGCCACAGCTTTTCTATTACTACACTGACTGACACCACCGCGTATTCCCTTTCTAAAAAAATGCAACATATCAATATCAGTTAAGAGTTGAAGTTGAATCCCAGTTTTGCGTAACATGGCATAATTTATGTTTGCATGCAAATTTGTCTGAAGTTTTCAAATATATCAGCAAGAATCAGTACATCCGATACCAGGTAAATATCTGAATAGCTGCCGAGTGTGTGACAATTAAAGGTTTGCCACACATCACAAGTGCGATCATAATCCTCCTGAGAAATTGATTCACCCCTCAAGACATTGAAGAACTGCCCAAGTGACGGTAATTCAGTCTCATCCAATTTATCCATGGATTCAATATATGAATATGGAAAGACACCTTTTCGTCTTAGTAAATCGAATTGCTTTTCATCGCTGTAATATTTTTTCACTTCGAGGCATTGATGTGGTTCCAACGTTTGACTTAATTTATCTAATGAAGCAGGTAAAAAGCGAAGTGAATCCACAAACCTCAATTTAATGTAAATGTTTTTCGGTTTTTCGTCATTAGATTTACCAACAAGAATGTGTTTTGAAAATGTAATATATTTTTCTTTATTTTGGGCAATAATATATGTATTTCTTTCTTTAAAGCTAATTTCTTAATAAGCAAATGAGAATCATAATTAGTTAAATTGTGGAAAAATACTGGTATAAATTTAGGAATTTTGAAATTTAAATTACAAGGAGAGTGAGCAGCTAAATTTACCGGTGAGGTGGCAGTGGTCGCGGACCTTTTCATCACCATTCTCAAACGGCTTATCACAAATATGACAAATTTGACTGTCATCGAAAAATTCTAGTTGACTATCAGTCAATGGTTCCATTTCGACAATATTTTTCAAACGATTCTGATACAATTTTAAAACATTTTCTTCCAATTTTTTTACGAAAACTTCCACATCAATACCTCGATAATATTCAAGCTTGGAAAGGTTGTCATCAAAATTACACTTTACATAGAAACAAAATGAATATGGTTCATGCTGGTATGTTTTAACAGTAAATGA
This sequence comes from Stenurella melanura, assembly GCA_963583905.1. Lineage (NCBI taxonomy): Eukaryota > Metazoa > Arthropoda > Insecta > Coleoptera > Cerambycidae > Stenurella > Stenurella melanura. The sequence goes on along the minus strand of OY757310.1, from coordinate 98,002,903 downwards.
TTTACTATTACATGGTTCATTGTGATGAATCGGTTTCAACAAACTTTCAAAGTCAGCATAAATTACAAAAGATGCAGGTAATTGTTTTCCAAAATTTGTAAATTTCAGAATATTCCCAGCAATTGTTTCACCACACTTATTAATTAGTAGTTCTGGGTTTGGCAATATAGTGCATAAATAATTACAATCATTGCTTTGGTGGTTCTTTAATTTCTTAGGAGTGTTAAAAAATATAGACAACCATCACAAATATAATTTCTACCATCATGTTTTGATCTCTGTGAAGTAACTAATCCTGATAGGTTCTTAATAAGCGTATAGTGACTATTCCCTTCATTATCCGTAATAAGTAATAAGTTTACATGTGTATTTTGTCGTTTCTCTGTCAAATGCAAGGGACCTACAATCTGACTGACCATTTTACCGTCTTTAAATTGAGTATTTACTCCAAATACATTTATAGATATATTATTTAAACTTTCGAATTTATGAATGTCTTTAAGTTTAACAGGAAAATCTATACCTTCAAAATTTAATAGTGTTGTGTAATGAGGATTAGATGAAACTCTTTGTGGTGGTGGAAGCATTTTTCATCAGCATTCTGAATATTTAAAACTACTTTTTTATTTCCTATTTGCTTCGGCAATTTAATGTATGATGAAGCAAACAGTGGATTGTATTTACTTATGTTAACCTCGAGAAAACTAACGTACTTCAACGACCAACCGGAATCGCGCTCCTGAAAGGTCGAGGCTTTCTCCATTATCTCCTTGAAGCTATCATATACGTTTAATAAATCGCTTGAGTGTGTCACAATCTTGTTTCTTGTGTTGAATGATTTCATTTCTGACAATTCCTTTTCTTCAACAACATATAGCCCAAATAATTCCACATTAATTTTTAAGCTGGTGTGCATCTCAATATGTTCCTCAATCACTTGGAAAACTTTCTCTTTTATTTCATCCAAAAATTGAGGAATTTCAATAATGCATTCCTTTGAAGAAAAGCGAAAACTCGCAATACGACTCTTAAACGCACTCTGCAGCTTTTCAATTCCTCCTGAGATTTCAATTCCGTGATTGTGTGCAGAACTTCTTAAATGGCCCGTTAATTTATATTTTTCACTTTTTTACCGCATATTGGACAATGAGTCTCTTGTGAATTTATAGGAAGCCCTATACCAGAGGAGGAAGGGCCAGGTTGATTTACTGAGTTATCAATATTTTCTACTTTAATTTTTTTTCTTGTATGACTTTCACGAATCAATCTATGGAGACAACTTTCCCGTTGATGGCGCAGTAAACTTCTTTTTGCAGTAAAAGTTTTCAGGCACTGAGGACAATGCATTTTGAAATGTACTTTATTACCACACAAGCAAATCTAGTAGTAAAAACCAGAAATGTTCTCACTCCTTTTATATATCTGGAAAGAAGTGGTGGGGGTATCTGTATAGCATGCAAATATGTATAAGCCACTCTGTAGTTAAGAATAATGTCTGTCTATTGTGTAGTAAGAGAAAGTGTTTTCTATTTTATGTTAAGGCTGAAATAAAGTATTAAGAATTCTTATTATTTATTGTCGTAGTTTGCTACACTGAAATAATAGTTATCTATGTTAAACAGTTATCTCTGTACTCGTTCATTACAGTTTAATAGTGTATGAAATAATCTTTTAAATTTTATCGCCTGGATATGTTTTATTTTATATATTATCTCTGGATAAGTTTTATTTCATTATCTCTGCATGAGTATTATTTATTATGAATGAAATATCAAGAAATGTGATATTATTTGGTGTTTACTTCGACCCATATAGGAAGAAATACGCTATTGGCACTGCAACTGTTGATTTTGATGGTGCTAACTTTGTTATTGATGATCAGTTTCAATACCAAGGTACACCAGGATTGTATGAATTAATGTTCAAAAAGAATCCAGCTGGATTTCGAACAGCTGATGTGGATCAGTACATTGATATTATCAGAAGGAGCAGTGCTCATTACCTAGGTTACGATCCGGAGAGAGGGCTATCTACATCAAATGCGGCTAAATTTATAGATATTATCAAACCACGTGTTTCTACCTTACATTCGATGAGTCAAGAAAGGGCTAATAAAAGAACCACATCAACAATACCTGCAGTGGTAAGACCAAGAAGAAATACACTTGGTACAAATCCTAAGCCATCTTCTTCAATTCCTAAACCGAGAATGAGTTCACTTTCTTCACCTGAAGAAATGAGAAAAACGAGGGAACAACTAAGAAAAGCTAAAAATCAAAATAAGAAAGGTGGCGCGTTAACACTAATGGAACTCGATAACAAAAAAATTGAATATAAACATTTTGATGACTATAGACCGATTAAGACTACTCATAGCTTCACAGTTGGCAAGAAATACGGGGCATAATAACGAAATTATTTCAGTTACAGAGGAATTAAGAGAGGCTAAAATAATCAAATAAATAGTGTGTGGGAGAGTTAGTTATTCATTCAACCTATCGATGAGTAAAGATGACTGACATTAAACAGGAAATAGTGAATGAACTTCATAAACCGGCTAGAAAACATTTTAAACGGAGAAGAGTTATTGTTAAAGGCATTAATGATCTTCTTCAAGCAGATCTTGTACAGATGATCCCTTATGCTAAAGTAAACAAAGGTTATCAGTATATTTTAGTGGTCATTGACGTATTCTCAAAATATGTTTGGTGTGAACTTGTAAAAACTAAAGGTGGGAAAAATGTTACGGAAGCAATGAAAAAAATCTTATCAGATATCAAAGTTGCACCGAAAATTTTACAAACAGATTTGGGTAAAGAGTTTTACAATAAACAGTAAGAAATTAATGGATAAGAAAAAAATTAACCATTACAGCTCTTACACAGATCTTAAAGCAAGTGTTGTAGAACGAGTTAATCGAACTTTAAAAAATAAAATATGGAGGCTATTTACTCTAAACGGAAACTACAAGTGGTTAAATTTGTTGTCGGATATTGTTGTTGAATATAATGACGATAAACATAGGACAATTGGGATGAAGCCTAAGTAAAAAAAAAAAAAGATGAAAAACGTTTACTAAAAACTGTCTATAACCACCCAAAAACAGTCGACCCAAATAAAAGAAAATTTTAAAAAAATGATTATGCGAGGATTAGTAAATATCGACAAGCTTTTTCAAAAGGATATACTCCTAACTGGTCCAATGAAATATTTAAAATCAGAAAAGTCCATAAAGGTAATCCTAGAACTTATCTTATGGAAGACGAGGCGGGAGAGGAAATTTTAGGAGGTTTCTATGAGCATGAAATGCAAAAAGTGAAGTATCCGGGTGTATATCTCGTGGAAAAAGTTTTAAGAAAAAAGAAGAATAAGCTCTATGTTAAATGGTTAGGATTAAGTAATAAACATAATTCATGGATTTCAAATAATAGTATTGTATGAATGTAATCTATATTTTATCACTTTTATGTATCATTATAATCTGTAATATCTTCTTTTCGTCTAATAAAACAAATATTCAAGCATAAAAATGTTTTATTTCTATTTATCTATATCATATACATAAATATAATATACCATGTGGTTACATATCATTTAAATTACAAAATCTGTCATTATATATATTATATCTATGATTACTATCTAAAATAGGGTTTATGATTTTTGAAATGCCTTCTATTCTTCTGTTAAAGCGAAGTCTATCGAGGGCTACCATTTCCCAATATCTCCTTCTTGATAATTTATATGCAGAATTCCACACCACCATGAGCTGAGTCTTATTGCCTCTTAAATTAAATGTCACTCTCTTCATGTTTACAAGCTCATATATTCAGCTTCCAATATTTCCGGATAAATGTAAATTAACTCCATTAGCATAACAATATTTTCATTAATATAATTTCTCTTTTCAATTAGTTTTACTGCATTTTCAAACACATTCCCTTCTTGATGTTGTAGTTCTCTCACCACATTCCTCAAATAACTTTGGAATTGTAATCGTTTCAAGGTGTCAATGTCCGCTTTAATGAGTGGTAATGCTTCCCACAACTTGCAGATTGATTCATATCCCAAGCAAATATAAGAGTTATTTTTTATTACTTATAAATCTGGTATAGGAAATTTGCTCAAATTGAATAAGAAAACTATTAGTATCTATTGCTTGAACTCTTTCATTGGAGTATAGATAATTAGTTATCACATTCTGGAAGGTAAGAAAATGAAGCCATTCCTTTTCATCAAAAATTATTACATCAAGTTTATTTCCACTTAGTTTCACACATGGGTTATAACACAAGTCATGTGATAATCCCGTTGACGCATATTTACTCCTAGATTTGTTCAGTTTGTATCTTCGCTCGCCAAGTACTGCTATATCATTTTTATTTTGCCGTGCTTGAAATGTGTTATTAATTACATCGTCAAGTTAGTTCAGGTAAACTAAATAAACTTCCACTGTAAGCCATTGTGAACACTTGAATTTCTGGAACTGATCGATACAAGTACTTTTTCTCACACTGTCGTTTTGCACCTTTTTATATAATCAGAATTATTTGATTTTTGGTGGGGTCTAAATTATGGTGGGGGGTTCTGAATTATGGTGGGGGGTACTGAATTATGGTGGGGGGTTCCCGAATTATGGTGGAGAGTTCTGTGACGTGGTGGGGGGTTCCCGAATTATGGTGGGGGGTTCTAAATTATGGTGGGGGGTTCTGAATTATGGTGGTGGGGGTCTAAGTTATGGTGGGGGTTCTGAATTATGGTGGGGGGTTCTGAATTATGGTGGGGGGTACTGAATTATGGTGGGGGGTTCCCGAATTATGGTGGGGGGTTCCCGAATTATGGTGGGGATCTAAGTTATGGTGCGGGTGGGGCGTGGCTTGGAAAAGTGGTGGGAGTGGGGGTGTGGCTTAGAAAAGTGGTGGGGGGTGCTAAAAGTGGTGGGGGGTGTCACAAACCTGTCATTCTTTCACTACTTTCTTCACTTCCCGGTTCATTGTCTTTCGCGATTTGAGTCTGCTTCCGTTGGTGTCGATGAATCATCCACATGGTAAGGGTATTCCAGGCACGCCAGCATTGCGAATCCTCCACCAACTGTTTGATACAGATGTAGTCCATTGATCACACCTATCATATACTTAATGGCACGAAATATAACATAAAACCCCATCATACCGCTCATAAATACTCCTATGTCGGTAAACCATCCCCATATCTGTTTCATCGTGGTGTCGGCTAGCTCCTTCATCTCCTCTGGCCCAAATATACGTAGGGTGGAGAAACCTTGCCCTCCGGTTTCCATTCCGCCTGCCCGTCGGGCAATAATATTATCCACTACCTTTCACTCCACTCCAAAGGTCAGCAACTTTTGCACCTTTCCCACCTCCTCTTGCGGATATAATCCAAGAGACCCTATAGGATGTATTGGTTTTAATGAAATCTTCACATCGGTGGCTACTTCCAGTTCCTTGGGCGGCTGTCTTACTGTCGGGTTAGGTACTAATTCTATCCACTCTCCGTCTATAGAAAATAATGGCGGGGTTAATTCATTACAGTCGATCTCCTGCCCGTAGTTCTGTAATATTCTCATTATGGGTGCCATAAATCGCGTTTGATTGTTGACCAACACTGGTAGCTCCTGGTAGCATCTCGCTATACATAGTATCTATGTATAGCGTTTCTATATCCCGCTTATATGCCTGTTCTACGTACAAAAACTTGCTATTCACATATAGCATTAAGTCCGTGTTATGTGGCAACATCGTAGTAGTCCGCTGTAAAAATCGTTCCTGGCCTTCCAGTACCAATAGCTAAGGATGTTCCGTTTGTCGCAATTCCATGGCACACAGATGAATTTTCTTTACAAGTGTTAAGGCAAATACCTTTGTATCTTTGTCCACTACGATATACTGCTCTCCTGACAGTGTATTAGTGATCTTTTCGGCTTTACCATCATAGAGAATGCTGAACTTATCCTCACAGCTTCCCGGTTCCCTCTGGTCCCAGGTAGTCTCTCCTAGAGTAGTATCAAAGCAATAATGATCCAAGAAGGGGCATGTCACCCCTCCTTTTAAACTTATCTCGTTATCCTTTAACTTTACCATTGCTAGGTAGTCCGTGACTTGCACCTTCACGGTCGCTGTGATTACCACGTTGCTCCACGACCTTCCATTCTCTTGATAACTTACACCTTCACATTTTCCTGAATTATTCAAATATCCATGGAGCGTTACGGAAGCAGTAGTCGTACCATTTAGGTTTATCTGCCCCACGGTCTGTTGATTCCCTATACCGGTGAATCGCCCTACATTCTTCTGCGCCTACTCGATGTATGTAGCTTAAGAGTCCTCCCGACACTACAGAGCTGTGGCTATGCATGCCACAGTGCGTCATAAGACCGGTAACCTCAACTAAGCAGGTCCACACTTTTTGTAGTCCGATTTCAGTTCTTTGCACGATCCGCACCATTACTGTTTTGATCAGATAATCTGAGCTCGGTTCGGGACACTTCGTGACGCTCCTTAAGGACACCGTCGTAATATTCGCGTTCTCGTCCTCACAATCATAGGTTATTAGCCCTACTATCCCATGCCACTGAGACAGCCAGTATACAGCATGAAAGTTGCTACCACGGTCCGTAGTTTGATGTGCTCCATCCTATTGCGTTTCTAGTCTAGCCGGCTAGCCCTACATATACAATAAAACATCAATATTACAATCGATCATTCAACCGTTTAACATATTCTAGCTCAACCATCTACATATAAAACAAATTAGTCAAAAAAAAAGAACTACTCCTATATCTAACTTTAACTGAGTGCCTGCGGAGGTCCAATTACAGCCACTGAGTTAATTATGTTTCATCCCATTTTTCTCTGGGTTAAAATAATACCATCTTAATAGGTATAAAACGTTATTGCTGAAAAAAAAAATTAAAACCCTTCATTCTTCCCAACTGATTAATCTAGAACGTGGTTTGAGATACGCGTTTTTATCTACTCCCTTATCCAAGCCAGTTCATATACAAAAAAACCTAATCAATCCCCGATCCGAGAACAACGCGAGCGCCCATATAACCTCTTACAGACTCAGTCTGTCCGGCGGACGTCTTATCAGAGCGGATCTCGTTAACGGTATCTCGAGTTCCGTTTCTACTTCACCGTTACCATCATCGTCGTAGCCATCCTCGCTTATATCGCCTCCCGCATTTTCTATCAATTTTTAATTTTTGCAAGGCACTTCCAGCCATTGGGGAAAAATGGGTCCCCTAGTCTTCTCTTCATTGCCTTCCTCCTTCACTTCATTTACCTGCTCCTCTCTACTGGAGTCTTCGTCTTCGATCTCATCCTCGCTTGTACTTTCTATTTCATAGTACCTTTTCAGCCTATTCACATGCACTATGTGCTCTTCTCGTCCTCCTGCCTTCCTCACCTTATAAGTTACCGGTCCAATAATGCCTATAATTCTATATGGGCCTTTCCATGGCCTCACAAGTTTCTTTGACACGCCTGTCTTGGTACTCATAAATTTCAGATAAACAAGATCTCCTAGCTTAAAGATTTTTGGTTCCGTCTTTTTATTAAATTTAGTAATTCGCGTACCCTTCACCTTCTCTGTATTCTCGTGAGCTTGAGTATAAATTTGCTTCAGCCTTGCCATTAACTCTGACGCGTAGTTATCCGCGCAACCATATTTCACGCGCCCCGAACGGATAAAGCTATCCACAGGTAACACTTGATCCCTCCCGTGTAACAAGAAATACGGGCTAAAACCCGTGGTGGAGTGTATACTCCCCCTATATGCCATTAGTACGAAAGGTAACCACTCGTCCCAATCTTTCTGGTTGTTTGCTATGTAGTGCGAAAGCATATCCTTCAACACTCTATGCAATTCTCTCGATTTGTCCATTGGAGGTCGGAGCGTAGCTGGCCGTCTGAATTTTTTCGATACGCAGGGTGGTACAGACCTCCTTAAACAATTTTGACACAAAGTTCGATCCCTGATCCGTCAGTGATTTCTTCGGTGTACCATGTCTGATAATTATCTTTTCTACGAAAGCTTTAGCTACTGTTTCCGCTTTCTGGTCTGGTAGAGGTATTGCCTCGAGGTATTTCGTAAAATAGTCCTGAAAGGTAAGTATGTAACGGTTACCGTTCATTGAGGTAACAAGTGGTCCCACGATATCCATCGAGACTAATTCCCATGGTTCGTAAGTCTGGGTGGATCGTTGTAAGGGCGCCTTCCTCATACGTGGAGAGGTTTTTCTTTGATTACAAGACTGACACCTCGTGCAATACCGATTCACATCCGTCCTCATACTGGGCCAATAAAACCTTCTCTGAATGCTCTGCAGCATTTTCTGTTGTCCTTGATGGCCTGCCATTGGCGAGTCGTGAAACCCTTCTAATACCTTGGCGATAAATCCCTTCGGTATCACGAGCTTATCGGCCATATCTTGGTCGTCCTTTCTATATAAGACTCCCTCATTATCAACGTAATACAAGTCGCGCATGTCAGGGTCTTGGTCGTCTAGCTGAGCGCTAATAAGTTTACAATAGTCATCCCGGTCTTGCTCCGTTTTTATGACTACCTTATCGCAGATGGGTTCCAATTCATGTTTTTCCACCACGTTTATCCGGACCATATTCCTTACTGGTAGTAGATATATTACGATCTCCATGTTCGTTCCATAAAAGATAAAATTTATCATGTCCGAGACTTCTTCCCATGGTAATCCGTCTAGGTCGCAGCCAATCCTTGGCATCGCAAGTTTTTTGTCCCTGTTCTTTTCACAAAGACACCTTAAGTTTCTGAGCGCATCCCATACATCTTTATATTCCGGCTTCTCGTAGTACCTTTCCTTCGTAATCAAATAATAAAGATTCCTATTTTCTCGTTGAATGCAAGCGACTTCACCAACGGTTTTACTTTGATTTCTTAGCTCCTCTACTTCACCGAAAATCTTCCTGAATTCCTTCGCGATTCCTTGTCCCATCTTAAAGTCCTGTGAGACACAGTGGGCAAGACTGTAGTCTATAGGTGATGCAAATAAGTCCCTTTCTATAATCCCTATATTCTCTACTTTCGGCACGGTGTGTTCCCTTCGATATTCCACAAACTCTTCATAGGTTGCATCTATGAAATATTCGTCTCTATTATACATTCGGCTCAACACCTCAGCGTTGCCGTGCATTCGTCCCGCCCGGTGTACCACTTCAAAGTCATATTCCGACAACATCAGGGCCCACCTAGTTAGCTTTGAACTAGGGTCCTTTAAGGTGAAGAGCCACTTTAAGGGCCGATGATCGGTAATGACAGTAAACTTATGTCCGTACAGGTAGCAATTGGACGTTTTAATCCCGAACTTTTCAATTAGTTTTACTGCATTTTCAAACACATTCCCTTCTTGATGTTGTAGTTCTCTCACCACATTCCTCAAATAACTTTGGAATTGTAATCGTTTCAAGGTGTCAATGTTCGCTTTAATGAGTGGTAATGCTTCCCACAACTTGCAGATTGATTCATATCCCAAGCAAATATAAGAGTTATTTTTTATTACTTATAAATCTGGTATAGGAAATTTGCTCAAATTGAATAAGAAAACTATTAGTATCTATTGCTTGAACTCTTTCATTGGAGTATAGATAATTAGTTATCACATTCTGGAAGGTAAGAAAATGAAGCCATTCCTTTTCATCAAAAATTATTACATCAAGTTTATTTCCACTTAGTTTCACACATGGGTTATAACACAAGTCATGTGATAATCCCGTTGACGCATATTTACTCCTAGATTTGTTCAGTTTGTATCTTCGCTCGCCAAGTACTGCTATATCATTTTTATTTTGCCGTGCTTGAAATGTGTTATTAATTACATCGTCAAGTTAGTTCAGGTAAACTAAATAAACTTCCACTGTAAGCCATTGTGAACACTTGAATTTCTGGAACTGATCGATACAAGTACTTTTTCTCACACTGTCGTTTTGCACCTTTTTATATAATCAGAATTATTTGATTTTTGGTGGGGTCTAAATTATGGTGGGGGGTTCTGAATTATGGTGGGGGGTACTGAATTATGGTGGGGGGTTCCCGAATTATGGTGGAGAGTTCTGTGACGTGGTGGGGGGTTCCCGAATTATGGTGGGGGGTTCTAAATTATGGTGGGGGTTCTGAATTATGGTGGTGGGGGTCTAAGTTATGGTGGGGGTTCTGAATTATGGTGGGGGGTTCTGAATTATGGTGGGGGGTACTGAATTATGGTGGGGGGTTCCCGAATTATGGTGGGGATCTAAGTTATGGTGCGGGTGGGGCGTGGCTTGGAAAAGTGGTGGGAGTGGGGGTGTGGCTTAGAAAAGTGGTGGGGGGTGCTAAAAGTGGTGGGGGGTGTCACAAACCTGTCATTCTTTCACTACTTTCTTCACTTCCCGGTTCATTGTCTTTCGCGATTTGAGTCTGCTTCCGTTGGTGTCGATGAATCATCCACATGGTAAGGGTATTCCAGGCACGCCAGCATTGCGAATCCTCCACCAACTGTTTGATACAGATGTAGTCCATTGATCACACCTATCATATACTTAATGGCACGAAATATAACATAAAACCCCATCATACCGCTCATAAATACTCCTATGTCGGTAAACCATCCCCATATCTGTTTCATCGTGGTGTCGGCTAGCTCCTTCATCTCCTCTGGCCCAAATATACGTAGGGTGGAGAAACCTTGCCCTCCGGTTTCCATTCCGCCTGCCCGTCGGGCAATAATATTATCCACTACCTTTCACTCCACTCCAAAGGTCAGCAACTTTTGCACCTTTCCCACTTCCTCTTGCGGATATAATCCAAGAGACCCTGTAGGATGTATTGGTTTTAATGAAATCTTCACATCGGTGGCTACTTCCAGTTCCTTGGGCGGCTGTCTTACTGTCGGGTTAGGTACTAATTCTATCCACTCTCCGTCTATAGAAAATAATGGCGGGGTTAATTCATTACAGTCGATCTCCTGCCCGTAGTTCTGTAATATTCTCATTATGGGTGCCATAAATCGCGTTTGATTGTTGACCAACACTGGTAGCTCCTGGTAGCATCTCGTGGGCCTTCCTATCTCAACCTGTTTGGGTACACACTTCAGGATGTATAGTACCTCTCCCAACACATGTCCTATATATCCTTCTCTATCCTGAATGATCTGGCTCAGGGCATCTGAAACAATTGGTGCCAATAATAATCAATACTTCAGCATTTCCCTTTGTACTAGGCATCGTCTGTGTATAGTATCTATGTATAGCGTTTCTATATCCCGCTTATATGCCTGTTCTACGTACAAAAACTTGCTATTCACATATAGCATTAAGTCCGTGTTCTGTGGCAACATCGTAGTAGTCCGCTGTAAAAATCGTTCCTGGCCTTCCAGTACCAATAGCTAAGGATGTTCCATTTGTCGCAATTCCATGGCACACAGATGAATTTTCTTTACAAGTGTTAAGGCAAATACCTTTGTATCTTTGTCCACTACGATATACTGCTCTCCTGACAGTGTATTAGTGATCTTTTCGGCTTTACCATCATAGAGAATGCTGAACTTATCCTCACAGCTTCCCGGTTCCCTCTGGTCCCAGGTAGTCTCTCCTAGAGTAGTATCAAAGCAATAATGATCCAAGAAGGGGCATGTCACCCCTCCTTTTAAACTTATCTCGTTATCCTTTAACTTTACCATTGCTAGGTAGTCCGTGACTTGCACCTTCACGGTCGCTGTGATTACCACGTTGCTCCACGACCTTCCATTCTCTTGATAACTTACACCTTCACATTTTCCTGAATTATTCAAATATCCATGGAGCGTTACGGAAGCAGTAGTCGTACCATTTAGGTTTATCTGCCCCACGGTCTGTTGATTCCCTATACCGGTGAATCGCCCTACATTCTTCTGCGCCTACTCGATGTATGTAGCTTAAGAGTCCTCCCGACACTACAGAGCTGTGGCTATGCATGCCACAGTGCGTCATAAGACCGGTAACCTCAACTAAGCAGGTCCACACTTTTTGTAGTCCGATTTCAGTTCTTTGCACGATCCGCACCATTACTGTTTTGATCAGATAATCTGAGCTCGGTTCGGGACACTTCGTGACGCTCCTTAAGGACACCGTCGTAATATTCGCGTTCTCGTCCTCACAATCATAGGCTATTAGCCCTACTATCCCATGCCACTGAGACAGCCAGTATACAGCATGAAAGTTGCTACCACGGTCCGTAGTTTGATGTGCTCCATCCTATTGCGTTTCTAGTCTAGCCGGCTAGCCCTACATATACAATAAAACATCAATATTACAATCGATCATTCAACCGTTTAACATATTCTAGCTCAACCATCTACATATAAAACAAATTAGTCAAAAAAAAAGAACTACTCCTATATCTAACTTTAACTGAGTGCCTGCGGAGGTCCAATTACAGCCACTGAGTTAATTATGTTTCATCCCATTTTTCTCTGGGTTAAAATAATACCATCTTAATAGGTATAAAACGTTATTGCTGAAAAAAAAAATTAAAACCCTTCATTCTTCCCAACTGATTAATCTAGAACGTGGTTTGAGATACGCGTTTTATCTACTCCCTTATCCAAGCCAGTTCATATACAAAAAAACCTAATCAATCCCCGATCCGAGAACAACGCGAGCGCCCATATAACCTCTTACAGACTCAGTCTGTCCGGTGGACGTCTTATCAGAGCGGATCTCGTTAACGGTATCTCGAGTTCCGTTTCTACTTCACCGTTACCATCATCCTCGTAGCCATCCTCGCTTATATCGCCTCCCGCATTTTCTATCAATTTTTCCTTTTTGCAAGGCACTTCCAGCCATTGGGGAAAAATGGGTCCCCTAGTCTTCTCTTCATTGCCTTCCTCCTTCACTTCATTTACCTGCTCCTCTCTACTGGAGTCTTCGTCTTCGATCTCATCCTCGCTTGTACTTTCTATTTCATAGTACCTTTTCAGCCTATTCACATGCACTATGTGCTCTTCTCGTCCTCCTGCCTTCCTCACCTTATAAGTTACCGGTCCAATAATGCCTATAATTCTATATGGGCCTTTCCATGGCCTCACAAGTTTCTTTGACACGCCTGTCTTGGTACTCATAAATTTCAGATAAACAAGATCTCCTAGCTTAAAGATTTTTGGTTCCGTCTTTTTATTAAATTTAGTAATTCGCGTACCCTTCACCTTCTCTGTATTCTCGTGAGCTTGAGTATAAATTTGCTTCAGCCTTGCCATTAACTCTGACGCGTAGTTATCCGCGCAACCATATTTCACGCGCCCCGAACGGATAAAGCTATCCACAGGTAACACTTGATCCCTCCCGTGTAACAAGAAATACGGGCTAAAACCCGTGGTGGAGTGTATACTCCCCCTATATGCCATTAGTACGAAAGGTAACCACTCGTCCCAATCTTTCTGGTTGTTTGCTATGTAGTGCGAAAGCATATCCTTCAACACTCTATGCAATTCTCTCGATTTGTCCATTGGAGGTCGGAGCGTAGCTGGCCGTCTGAATTTTTTCGATACGCAGGGTGGTACAGACCTCCTTAAACAATTTTGACACAAAGTTCGATCCCTGATCCGTCAGTGATTTCTTCGGTGTACCATGTCTGATAATTATCTTTTCTACGAAAGCTTTAGCTACTGTTTCCGCTTTCTGGTCTGGTAGAGGTATTGCCTCGAGGTATTTCGTAAAATAGTCCTGAAAGGTAAGTATGTAACGGTTACCGTTCATTGAGGTAACAAGTGGTCCCACGATATCCATCGAGACTAATTCCCATGGTTCGTAAGTCTGGGTGGATCGTTGTAAGGGCGCCTTCCTCATACGTGGAGAGGTTTTTCTTTGATTACAAGACTGACACCTCGTGCAATACCGATTCACATCCGTCCTCATACTGGGCCAATAAAACCTTCTCTGAATGCTCTGCAGCATTTTCTGTTGTCCTTGATGGCCTGCCATTGGCGAGTCGTGAAACCCTTCTAATACCTTGGCGATAAATCCCTTCGGTATCACGAGCTTATCGGCCATATCTTGGTCGTCCTTTCTATATAAGACTCCCTCATTATCAACGTAATACAAGGCGCGCATGTCAGGGTCTTGGTCGTCTAGCTGAGCGCTAATAAGTTTACAATAGTCATCCCGGTCTTGCTCCGTTTTTATGACTACCTTATCCCAGATGGGTTCCAATTCATGTTTTTCCACCACGTTTATCCGGACCATATTCCTTACTGGTAGTAGATATATTACGATCTCCATGTTCGTTCCATAAAAGATAAAATTTATCATGTCCGAGACTTCTTCCCATGGTAATCCGTCTAGGCCGCAGCCAATCCTTGGCATCGCAAGTTTTTTGTCCCTGTTCTTTTCACAAAGACACCTTAAGTTTCTGAGCGCATCCCATACATCTTTATATTCCGGCTTCTCGTAGTACCTTTCCTTCGTAATCAAATAATAAAGATTCCTATTTTCTCGTTGAATGCAAGCGACTTCACCAACGGTTTTACTTTGATTTCTTAGCTCCTCTACTTCACCGAAAATCTTCCTGAATTCCTTCGCGATTCCTTGTCCCATCTTAAAGTCCTGTGAGACACAGTGGGCAAGACTGTAGTCTATAGGTGATGCAAATAAGTCCCTTTCTATAATCCCTATATTCTCTACTTTCGGCACGGTGTGTTCCCTTCGATATTCCACAAACTCTTCATAGGTTGCATCTATGAAATATTCGTCTCTATTATACATTCGGCTCAACACCTCAGCGTTGCCGTGCATTCGTCCCGCCCGGTGTACCACTTCAAAGTCATATTCCGACAACATCAGGGCCCACCTAGTTAGCTTTGAACTAGGGTCCTTTAAGGTGAAGAGCCACTTTAAGGGCCGATGATCGGTAATGACAGTAAACTTATGTCCGTACAGGTAGCAATTGGACGTTTTAATCCCGAACACCACCACACATAATTCTTTTTCCATTGTTGAATAGTTCAGCTCCGCCTTCTTAAATGGCTTACTCGCGTAAGCTATCGGCCGTTCCTGCCCGTCTCTTTTTTGGCTAAGGACGGCTCCCATACTCTGTCCCGACGAATCTGTTACTAATATGAACGGCTGCTCAAAATTTGGGTAAATAAGCAGCGAATCCGATTTCAGCGCAGTCTTCAGGGTGCTTATATCATCTATAGCTTCTTTAGTAATTTCGAATTTTGAATCTTTCTTAGTCAAGTTTACGAGCGGTGCCGATATTTGAGCCACATTGGGAATAAATCGCCCATACCAATTAACAATTCCCAAAAAGGACCTAACTCCCTTGACATTCCTAGGTAAGGGAAATCTTGCAAACGCTTCCATCTTCTCGGGATCCGGAAGCACTCCCTCTCGCGAAATGATATCGCCAAGATATTTAACCTTCTGTAGCAAGAATCTGCACTTCTTCGGTTTCAACTTTACATTGGCTTCCCTTAATCGGTCAAAGACAGCCTGTAGGTTAGCTATATGTTCTCTAGCCCCTTCGGAGTTAAATATAATTATGTTATCTAAGTAAACCATACATAATTCTTCCGTGAGTCCAGATAATGTCAGATTCATAAATCGTTGAAAAGTTGGCGGCGCGTTAACTAACCCAAACGGCATCCACATATTCGTAGTGCCCTTGGAATGTACTGAACCCGGTCAGTGGTATATCCCTTTCCTCCATGTCTATTTGATGATACGCCTCAGCCACGTCTATGACTGAGAATAATACTCTCTGTCCCGCCTTATAACCTTGTATTAAATCCGATATATTTGGTAACGGATAATATTCCTTTTGCGTAACACTATCGAGTCCTCTATAATCGATACACATCCGGATCTTTTCCTCCCCCGTTGGTAGCGTTTTTGTCACTAGTACTACCGGTGCTGACCATGGACTAAAGGAAGGTCTAATAACTTTAGATTTTAATGGCCTCTCTATTTCTTCTTGTAATATTTCTCTTCGTTTATATGGTATTCTATAAGGGGCTTTACATATTGGCCTTGCTCCTATTTATAGCGTTATTCCATGCTTGACTTTCGTCGTGCTAGTGAGGATGTCATCGTCTTCCATAAATAAGTCGGAATATATACGTAATAAATTCTTCAGCTCGGTCCTCGTTTCATTGTCAAGATGAGCCAAGTCAAAACCTTCTTGTATCCACTTATCCTTGGTCACATCGATTTTTCCAATGACAGCCTGATTCTCCGCTGTTTGTGTCTCCTCACCTCTCATGGCTGTACCAATCTTTTGCCCCTTCGTTATTTTCACCTCCTCCCATGAAAAGTTTATTATCCTCATGGGCACAACCTCTCGGTTTTCAACAACCGTGCATGCCACGTGTGCGTCCTTATGGCCTATCTCTGCCGGTTCGCAAACTAGCACCTCTCCGCTAATATTCTGCTTCGTCTTTCCCAAGCACATAATCTCCGTCCTGGGAGGTATAGTAACTTCTTCTACCGATAATATACTAACCTCAATTCTCGTAGAGGCCCTCTTATTTTCATTAATCCTCTCCCTTCCTCTCAGGTCCTGCTCTTTATCAAATGCACGCCATTCTTCCAATCTGGATATCGTATTTTCGGCTTCCTCTAATCTAGCCTGCAGGCGGTCAAGTTCCTGTGTCCGGAGTTTACCGTCGTCAAGCCCACCTGGGACCTCATCCGGTCGCCTATCGCTTCTATTACGCCGTGATCTTATTCACGCACGAACGAAAAAATGTTTCTTTAAAATTTAACGAAAAAATTTGATTTATTTTGGCTGTTGGATTTGACCACTGTTGAGGCTTCTTTGTTTTAGCACTGTCAGGTTAGATAATTTGGAAAATTTACCCTACCTTATTTCGGCGAGCTCTCTGAAGTTCTCTAGGGGCAGTAGTTGTCGACTGGAGGGATGATCAGCCCCTCCTGGAATAATTCTGGACACTTCACTTCTGCTGTCCTGCTACCTTTTTTCAGAAATTCGCCTCTGTCCTCCTTGTTTCGGCTTGGTTAGGGTTGATAGGTCTCAGGAGCACCAGGGTCGGCCTGAGGGATGAATTTAGATAGGGGTGGACTACCCTTATTTTTGCTCAGCTAGTCGAGTCGGCTCTCCGTTCGTGGCGAATAAAAGAGGTTTGTTTCGTAGAGTTTTTGAAATGAAAAACACTTATTTGTTTAACGAATTCGGTTTACGAATAGATTTATTTAGAATTTGTTACAAAGTCGGTTTTGCACAGCCTTTTTGTAAAACACAATTTATTTATTAAACTAATGACAAGGGTTTAGTTAAACACACAACACGAGAAATCTCAGTAAACCGTAGTTGTTCCCGGTTATTTAATACTGGTCGCGGATATGCACTTTCGACGGGGTTTATTACCGAAAATAGTTTTTTATTTATCGCGGAGTTTTGCCTTACTTCGGGGGTCGGTCGCCGCGCACTGTTAACTTCTTTAGAGACTAATTTTTGACTGATGTCGAGGAACGGCGCGGCCGAGTTTTTATATGAAATTTTAACAAAGGTGCATCGAGTTTCTTTGTTTCTTTGACGGTGAATAGTCCTTTGAGAAATCTATTTTTTCCACGTCAGTGGTCGATTTCTTGATATCGATTTATTACTTTTTTTTGAATGCGACAAAGGGTAGTCGACACGTGGCTTTGAAAAATATCACCAACGTAGGTTTCTCATTCGCTATTTCTGCCGCTTTTATTACCTCGCTCCGCCCATTCGTACTTTCCTCGTCCCCTTCATCAGCGCTACGATGTACCTGAGCCGTAACGTATATCGGAGTATTTTGATGCCCAAATCCTTTATAAAATTTTTCCACTTCCAACAGCCAAGTTTTCCATTGCTTTCCTTCGTCGTGACCTTCTATATCCATTTTTACGTCCTCCTTAAGAAATTCTTGCATACCTTCCGGCGCTATATAAGAATATTCCCTCGTTTCTTTTATCTCTCGGGCTTCCGGCCAATCTTTTAAAATTTCTCCTTTCAGTTCAACTACCAGTTGCACATATGCGTACCTTATGTGCGTACCTTATGTGCTGACAAAAAGTCCCGTCCTAGCAATATTTCAATGTCTTCTTGTTCCCCTAAAACTTCATCTTCGCATACCACGAAGTTACCTTCGGCACGAGTTCCTAACGCCGGCGTAATGAAGTTTACTTTAATCATCCCGTAAATCTTCAATGTATGCCCAGTAATACCGGTTAAGGTCAGTTCATCATATTCTTCGATGTATAATCCCTCTTCCGAAGCCACTTTTTTTTTAAATTAAAGAAACCGCCGCTCCAGTATCAAGCAGTTCCGAGGTTTACCATTTAATTAATGAAACCACATAAGGCAGGTGAGTTTCTTCTTCCACTATACTCAGGTCCGGTATCATAGATGTTAATTTCCTTACCCCGGCTCCGTGCGGTCGCTCCTTATTCCTTATTACCCCTCTAACATGACTGTCTTGCTCTGACAAAACCCCAATTCTTGACCAATTTTTCATTACCACTTCCCCCTCAAGGTATCTGCCCCGTCCTTGGTAATTATCATCCCCTACTGAAAAATTTGCAACATGGCCTCCTAACTGGGGAATGTTAGAAGGCTTTAGTAGTTTAAAGATGAAGAATCCACCTTTTGCGAATCCTCCACGCTATTAGGCCCGTTCCTTGGAACCTTCGATATAGTGCCAGTGTTTCTATTTCCTATGGCATAGTTCGATTCACCCCTGGGCGCCCTGGATTTATTCTCCCTTGCTTCATCTTGTAGATCGCCCTCGTTGTTCCTTTTTCTGTCTTCGCGCCGGTGAAAATCTTCCTGTCCTCTATCTTGTCGATTGTGCTCGTCTCCTCTTCTATGTTCGCGCCGGTAAAATTCATTTATATTTTCCGTGATATACTTCAGTTCACCACCAGGCGCCCTGAATTTATTTTCCCTTGTTTCGTTTTGCCGGCTATACTCGTTATCTCTTCTTCCAACCTCGTGCCGATAAAACCCGTCTCCTTGTCTTCTATCCGGTCGGACGAAATCGGCACGACCTCCTCGCGTGGGATAATTATTCGTTGGACCGCGTGCATCCCTGCCTGAAAAAGTACCCGACTTGAATTCCCGAGACGTGTTATCATTGTTACGCGCGTTATAGCTCACCCTTTCTTTTCCCCGTTCAAATTCGCCCCGTGACCTACTGTCCTCAGTGTTTTTGTTGGGGCACTGCCTGACCCAATGTCCCGGTTGATTACATATATAGCAGTCGTTTGTTTTCTCCTGTGGTTGTGCGTCTGATCGATTCCTGCATTCCCTAGCCACGTGTCCCTCTTTTCCGCAAGTATAACAGTTCACCTGCACCTGCAAGATCCGTGAACCCGAATTCCTGTTGTGTAACAATTTGTCCGTAGTTCCTGATAACACCTCCCTAGATTGAATTGACTCTCCCCCGGTAGTCTTGTTGTCGCGAAATTATCAATTAGTTTGGCCTTTAGTGCCAGAAAATCCAACCCCTTTAAACTAGAGTCTGACCGTAAATAATCGTATGCTTCCCCTACACATTTAAATTTTAATAAATTCAACGTTTCCCCTTCCGTCCAACCGTCTAACCTGGCCCGTTGTTCAAGTTTTTCTATATACCTTTTAACATTCTTACCACTGAAGTCCTCCAACGTCGCCGCTATCATGCCTAGAGAATATTGCTGGAACCCTACAAACATTCCCTAAATTGGGCGAGACTCCAGGTGCTGCCGCACCCGCAGCCGCCACACTCGGACTGGTAACGGAAGTGGTAACCACCGTAGAAGTTGTATTAGTTGTGTCAGTAACAAGGCTCATGATTCTGATTTAATTACTATAGCTAATAAGCACAAACCTGTTCTTTATTGTACCTTAGCAGAAAATTTTCGACTCTCCCTATATAAATACCTGTAAAACCCTACTTGATTTTATATCTAGTTACCGCCTCTGACCTTAGAAATCACCCAGTAATGCTATTAGCCACCCTGTACACTTGGTCAAATATTCGTGGTTACCCTGTATTTATTTCCTTTAAATTACAGATATGTCCCATCAGCTTAGCACCATCAAAACTGTACTATACTTCTATACAACAACTAAATTTTTTTCTCTAATTTTCTTATCCACCCTGTACTTTTATTTAAAAAAATTACAGATATTTTCAATCAGTCTAGCACCATCCACTGCACTATACTTCCATACAACAATAACTAGATTTTTTTTCTCTCTAATTTTCTTATCCACCCTGTACTTTTATATAAAAAAAATACAGATATTTCCAATCAGTTTAGCACCATCCAACTGCACTACACTTCCATACAACAATAACTAAATTTTACACTAATACTTTTATCCACCTCGTAAATTTATTCAGGAAAAATTACAGATATTTTTACAATCAGTTTAGCCCCATCCAACTGCACTATACTTCTATATAACAATACCTAGATTTCATGATCTCTCCCGGTAATAAAATTACCTAATAATATTTTTATGTTTACTTAGGAAAAATTTCAGCTATTTTCCAGCTAATCTTGGCACAGTCAAATCTATTTTATTTTCCCCAATAGGACAATTACCCAGCTATACTTCAGCTAACCTATATATTTTTTTCATATAAAACAAACTATTATTCTATCAGGAAAGTAGGTACTTATTTAGAAAAATATCCCTTTGTAATCAACTTCACTTTTAACTAACCCCTGTATTACAAACATTCCTTCCTAAATGTGAGTCTCCTTTCTATCATCCCCTACAACAACAACACAAAAATATATCCCTTCTACCCTTATTAAACAATCCACAAAAGAAAATTTATCGCAACTTTAAAATCCTCTCCATTAAAATATTCTCCTTAAAATAACCTAAAAAAAAAATATCCCACCAAAAAATATTCCTCTTTAAATCACTCTGTTAAAATCATCCCCTTTAAACAACCCCTATAAAATATCCCCTTTAAAATTATCCCACCGCTGCCACCAGTTGTAACAAAACCACCCCCTCTCCGAGGGTGCAATTCCCCCTCCGGAGCAGGCGGGCGAGTTATTGTTTTTTTTTAAAGGGGTAGCGTTTGCTGCCACTGTCGACGTCGTTGGCGTTCGGTGTGTGTGTTTAGGGGATGATGCAGAAGAAGAGTTAGAAGAGTAAGGGCTGATCGTCCCTTACACTTCTTAGTGATAGATCACAAATTTATAAAAGAGCGCCAGTGATCCAATGATATCGAACGCCTCCTTGTCGGCTTCTCAGGGATGAGTTCTTTGTCACTACCGAAAAGGGAGTACTAGTGGTGGAGGACCGTTCCCCCGTCCAACCACTAGATATGAATGTCGATTAATTATTGAAGTGGATAATCGATTTTTGTAATGACCCCCCTTTGATACGCCCCTGACTGGTGCAGAAAATAAAAGGCGGACTTCGTGTCAATTAGGGGTATATTACAATAAAACATAAGATGAAAGAACAAGCATGAGAACAAGATTGAACTGGTTACATTGGGGAGGCTATCTAATTGTGCATAGATGCCCAATGACCAATGAGTGGTTAAAAATGTACCTTAAAACCACTTAAAATGGGGAACAGACATTTGTTTTCCCAGAGAGGGCGCTATCTAAGACGTAGAATTAGCTAAATGTAAAAGAAAAATAGAAAAAAGACAAAACAAAAACAAAATTATTAAAATGGGGAACATGCATTTGTTTCCCCAGAGAGAGCGCTATCTAAAACGTAGAATTAGCGAAATAAAAAAAATTGAGACAAGGCAAGACAAAAACAAAATTATTTAAAAAAATAAAAATAAAAATAAAAAAATATGTATAAATGAATGAAATGATGTACTCGTAGATGACGGTCTCCAGGTGTGAGTGATTAACCCGATGCCTGTGTTACCCTTCGTTTTATCCACATAAGTCACAGGTAAAAAATATATTTAGTGGATTCTAATAATTAAATCGGGACTTAGCTGACTAGGTCTGGAATTGTTGCACACCAGGTATGTAGTTCAGTGAGGACAATTAATATGAAAATTATTGAAGGGAAATGAACTGAAAATCAAGGCAAGTGAGTCTTATAAGGCAGTAATAATTATTACACCAAACAATTTGGGCCCCGAATGGGCCAGTCCGGACCTGTATTTTTTTAAATCAGGTGTACGGGTTCCACTCAGACCTGTGATCTAATTGTTTCCTATGATTACTATTTTGCAATAATCTTAACCAGTATCATTAGTGTAAAATTGGAAAAGAACAATTTAATTTTAATTTTAACAAGAACAAGAATTTAATGTATGATAACTGATCGTGTAAAAATAAGCTAGTGAAATGAATCGAACCTAACTACCTGACAATTGTAATTTATCTTATAATCTTAGCCCTATATAGCGTATTTGTCGTTGAGGATAAAATTAATAAAGGATCTTTCAATGTCGGTTAAGTTATGAACTTGCATGAAAAATAAAGAGATTATTAATTTACAAAGCCTTGAATGGCTAGACCTAGAAGCTAAATTAATTTCTTTCAACGACAATAAGGTACAGGTAAAATTTAAAAACGAGTTGTAAACCAGATGAGGTTAAGATAATTGATAATTAATTATTATCTATAATGCTAAATGCTAATGCAGAATGAAATAAGTGACTGATTAATTTGCTTGTAAAGAAAAAGAGAATTGTTAACTAAATTATAACGTCGGCGACAATAGCTGTCGACTGTCGATAATGGAATAGATACTCTCACCAGTCTCCCGCGATGAATTTAATCCTAGAGATTAATTATGCACTTCACTTTAGTTTACACATACGAGTCGATTACTGATCTAATTATTTAAAAATATTTTAGTACGAAAGATTACAACCCCTTATTTACCTGTCGATAGGAAGGGCTTTATAATAGCAACAATAAAAACTATGAACACAATGAATTATAACCACTTTAGCGTCGCTTGGAAAATGCTTGTAAATGACGCCAATGTAAAATTGAATTTAAATTAATTTGACAATGTAACTTAACTTGATCGATTTAATAAAATAACGCGGCTTTGAAAATTTACAGGTTGGTTTTAAAATTTGGAAATAATGGCCTAAATAAAATTTTCACAAAAAAAACACGCCTGGCGATGGTTAGCAAAAACGTCTGCTTTGCTCTCGATACATTGCCGAACTCCCCTCAAAACTGGCTTAAGTTGAATATATAAGCTAAGTATTGTTGCCGAAGCGTTTGGGTTTCAAGAGGGTCTAACGGTTTTTTTGCTTGCATTCGTTTTGTCACGTAGTCCCTTTTTATATGATGCTAAAATACATAATGCAATACGATGATGCTTTATCGATTTCTCGATAATCCCTGGTCGGATCAAGATGAAACTACCCTCGTTGGATAGTGGGTAATCCATTCTGTTTTGTATGATTTTGGTGGCTCTTCTCTAACAGACCTGGCCGTGATTAATTATTTTATTGGATGCTTTTTTCGCGATCGATTTCAGGTGTTTTTCCTGAAGTACGGCCGCGAATGCATTCTACATGTATGCGACGCCGTGCATGTTTGCAAGGACATCGTGAGTTTTCTTTAGAACCCACATATGTGCGATAGGGCCGCGGTTTTAGTTATTAATTGTAATAACCTCTTCAGTTACCTCTTTCAGACGCTCTAGAGACAATACCTAGTAAGCTATCGAATTACGGTTTGAACGTAATTCTAGATCAAGGCTGTATGAATGTTGGTGCAAAATTTCATTTAGGTGTGATTGTGTTTTATAATTATTTTGACGAATTCTTTTAAATGTCTGGCTTTGCCAATCTGTGACCGAGACATTTTTACAGACATGCGTAGGCAACTTTGCTAACGTCTAGAGGTTAAAGTTAGTTAGTTGGCTTGCCTATATTATGAAAACGTAAGGGCTTGATGGAGCTTTACAAAAGGTCCGTCAACACCACCAGGTCAGGATATTTTAGATTTCCGCCTGACCTCGGAAATAAGAAATTATACTGGTTTTTCAGAGGCACCAATGTTCTCTTCGGGGGTGTAGACCCGGCCGCGGTTTACATACGTGGACTTTATATACCAGGGTAGCTAATAGTTAAGGGGTACTTCAATAAGGCCGCAAAATTTCGAATAACAGTATAATATCAAAATTTATTATTCACTTTTGACAATACAGATTCGACAAATATATATTTAAATTTAATCACGGGGAAAATAAGGTTAACGTTGAGGTAGTTAAATGTAAAATTAAGCTAGAGTTAGGTGAAAATCACTAGAATTCAATCATTAAATATCTGCGTTAAGTAAATGAAAGAATAAGGTTACCATCATTTGCAAGAAGTAGAACTCAACAGTTGTCAGTTAATAACTTAACAGATGATCCAACTTATCTATATTAATGGGCTAATTAACACTCCCTACAGGGCCTCACTAAATCTCCACTATTTAAAATTAACATTCACAACATATTAAGATTTACCAATTAAGAGGTAAAATATAAAAGTCATCAGCTAAACGGATGACCAACTTGTCTATATTATAAATAATTGAAATAATTCCCAGCTAATGGGACACCCTTAATCTCAAGATTGAAAATATATCATTAAATCCCCTGATGACGACTAAGTATTAGGAAAAGTTAGCTACTTCGAGGGTTAGGTTACACTAATCAAATGTTTTTTCAGACAAATAGACACTAAGTTAACCATTAAATATGTAAACCAACTCCTATCATTATTCTCCCCTTTTTAATAGATTTTTCTATCAATACTCGTGGGCCACCCTCGGCGCCGTTTCGTGAAGCGTGACTTCACTTTGACCTCTATTTAAGAGGGTGAGAGAGAGAGAGAGACGAAAAACTCGCCCAACTGCCGTCCCTGGAAGCGACTTAAGCCACCTTTCTATTTTACTACAGAGCCATCAACGCCACTTTAAAACGGAAAACTCACTCACATCCAATAGTGATTACAGCAAGAGGAAAATAATCACCCTCTTTTCTTTATTATCAAATGCACACCGCCCTCGCGTTGGACCGCCAACCACTTATTTTTAGATTCCCCGGCGAACTGCCCATTTTTCACGCGCCCGGCTGACTGAGTTTTCTAGAACCGAATCTTTTTCCCATTGAAAGAAACTCCCCTCCTTATATATTTTCCCCGAGTTCACAAATTCGCGCCTGATTCTCAGTTCTATCCGCCTCGTATTCGCACCATCTCGGCGGATCTCGGCAATTCACTCAACCGTCTATAACGTTTTGAGCATTAAACCATAATTAAAAAGTTTCTCCTTTCCCGCCTAGAGGCCGCTGCATATACCGATTCTTTAATTTGGCCCAAATTAACTTATATGAACATTGCTGAGTCGACACAAACGGGCACATGTGAGAAATCGCTTTCCAATTCGTTCCCACGTCTTTTATCGGTAACCCATTATCCAGCATCAGAAATTCGGTACTTTCTTATCAGCCAGACTAACCATCCGGCTATAACATAAATACCCTACATACCGGGTGGCCCAATACTACATAAATTTTTTCACTGTTAAAACTAGTAAAACATACAAATCTATGAAAGCACACAGAAAAAAAAGCAGTAACTATAAAGCAATGACCGGGGGGGGGTTACTACACCTCTATAGTTTCAAATCTGTCCATTATTACTGAGTACTAGATTTCTGCTTGTCCCTTTAACATGTCTTGTATGTTTGCTTTTAAGTTTGCATCTACGTGTTGTGTTTTCATATGTTGTTTTAATCGTGAAATGATTATTTTAGGGTGTATGCGGTTATCTCCGTAAAAATAAAAAGATGTCTTCTTGTACGTGTAAGAATGTGTGAGTAATTTGTACGTGTGGTGTTCTTCAACAACTTCGTATTCTGTTCTATCTTGTCTGCTATCCTGTTCTTTTATTTTCTTATCGTATTTATCCTCCTGTTTCTTCATTCTGTTATCTACTGCAGTCATCCCATCTTCAAATATAGTTCCTACTTCCTCTTTTATTTCCTTTGCTGCTCCATTCACCTTAATACCTATTTATTCGTTCACTGACTCTCTCATTCTCTCCCATTTACTCTCTAAATTTTCAATCTTATTTCTAACTTCTATATTGCTTTCTTCTATTTTTTGTTAACGCTTTCTTCGAGTTGCTGGTTGTTTTTGTCCATCTTTTATTCAAATCGCTGGTTGTTTTTGGTCCATGTTTTCTTCTGGTCGCTCTTTATTTTGACCCATTTGTGCATCTATGTTACCAATGTTTTCTCCAATACTATTGTTCATTTGTGATCATTTCCATCAATTTCTGAAACATGTTTGTGTCACCTTGTGTGTTTGTGTCCCCAACTTGTGTTTGTGGATGTACCCGGTGTAGTTTCTTCTTGATTTATGGTTGTTGTCTTACCTGACTTTAACCTCATATAAATGAATAATATTTGTTTTGAAATTGACAATCTCTTGTCAAAACTATCAAAATATTATTTGATCTATTATCTTTCAAATATATGCATGAAATGATAAAATATCCTCAAGTTGTATTTATTTAATCGCTTTTCCGATTGCTTCACGTTAACAAGCCATAAATGTTCTATATTTTCAATCCATTTTTATATTTTGTATGTAAGAATTTACTTCTTAAAAGTAAATTGAAATGAAATTATTGGACGCCAAATAGTTTTAAGAAACTATTAAAAATTATAGACCATAGAACATCATTGCATGACTATCTATACTCTAGAATAACTCTTACTCAAGGTTCAACGAAGTGGATTCAATTATGCTCATCGATCAAGATACCAATCAAAATAAATCAAACTCAATATTTAACGAACAAAGTATTAATTTATTAATAAATTTCAATTTGGAATGTATCTATCAAATTTAAATAACAATATCTAACTTAATTAACAACTAATAAATATGGCCTTGTATTTAAATTATATTTCGGCGTCTCGTCCTTGAGATCACTTAAGTAGTAGCGTCCTCGCGCGTCATTAGGTCACATTATTTTTAAAGAAGAATTCCTTCCTCAGCATTCACATCTAACTTCTTTCATCTTCGTTTTTGTGCGTCAGAAAGTGAAGTCACTTTTATCAAATCTTTAAAAATTTATTTAATTTTTAGACGATATGGGCAAAAGCAAGAGTAGGAAACGATCTAGATCACTTTCGAGAGACCGTTCTCATCTAAAAAAGAGAATTCGACGAATAGTAGAGGCCATAAAGGAACAAATGCGACTTCCCAGTGGAAGCAGGTCAAGAACCAGTAACTCAAGGGCAAGTAGTCTCTGTGCTTACAGAACATGTGAGACACCTAGTCCCATGCCCGGTTCGGTAGATAAACACCTGGAGAGGGTACATACCAGGGGTAGATCACACAGGACAAGTAGTCCTAATAATAGGTCCACAAGGAGTCATAACAGCAGGCGTACAAGGACAAGTAGTCCTCAGTACAGGCGTTCAAGTACAAGTAGTCCTCATTACAGGCGTTCAGTGACAAGTAGTCCACTTTATAAGTCTAGCAGGACAAGTAGTCCGCATAATAGAAGTCCAGCAGATAGATAGATAGCATTTATTTAACCACATGATATACATGTACATTTGTAGCAAGTCAACAAAAAAAAAGAGAATCTATCCTATGGTTAATAAATTCCAACTATATCAACCAGCAATCAGTCGTAGTTTACATACAAATAATAAATAACAAATCTACATTGACTAGTAAAACAAACAGTATAGCATAGTACACTGTACATTATCAAGACGAGAACATTTAATGGTACAGACATACCTACAAGCACGTGTATATAAGATAAGATGCAGACAATTATGTGTATACAAAGAAAAATACGAAGTAATTCTGTTCCACATCAATATAAGTGCATTTAATGTGATTATTTAATCACTAAATATTATTGTTTGATGGTTAGGTTTTTATAGGGGTGATGCCCTCAGATAATCGTCAACCGAATAAAAACAGTGTTTCAATATAATTTTTTTAACAGTTTTTTTGAAGAGATCTAGATTTAAGGATTTTACTTCAGATGGTAGTTTGTTATACAGATTAAGATTTAGGGAATTATTTTCAGATTTTTCCAGCCTAAAACGGGTGGTCCTTAGTAAATCTGCAGATCTTGTACTATAACTGTGAGAGTCAGATTGAGTGTTAAAACTGCCAATGTTTTTATGTATTTCAATAATGGAAAAGTATATATATACTGATGGTAAAGGCATTATACCAAATTTTAGAAATAGTGGCTGACAGTGTTCACTAGTATTATTGATTCCAGCAATTACTCTGAGTGCTCTCTTTTGGAGTCGAAAAATTTTTAAGGCATGACTTGAATTCCCCCATAAAATTACTGCATAAGTAAAACGGGAATGAAACAGCGCAAAATATGTTGATAGTAGTGTGTTTATACCTAATATCAACCTCAATTGGCGTAGTAGAAATATTATACTTGGGAGAGATTTTCCCAGATAGTCAACATGACCATACCAATTTAGATTGTCATCTATAACAACACCTAATAGTTTCACACTCTTACCCTCAGTGATGCTGCGATTTGCCGATATGACCATTTTTTGTGACTTGTCGCTGTTAAGTTTCAGTTTATTTGTGATAAACCATTTGTCAGCAATTTTTCCAATTTGATCTAAGTTATTCATAAGATCCATACAATTTCTATTTGAGGTCATTAGAGTTGTGTCATCTGCAAATAGGACACATTTAAAAGGTTCTAGAAAATGGCAGATATCGTTTATAAATAATATAAAAAGGATTGGTCCCAAGACGGATCCTTGAGGCACGCCGTGTTTCACTTCACTTAAATCGGAGTTTATATTATTAACACTCACATATTGTTTCCTATTACTTAAGTAAGATGCAAACAGAGATAGCGGCAAACCTCTTATACCATAATGCATTAATTTTTGTAGTAGCAGATCATGGGGTACACAATCGAATGCTTTGGAGAGATCGCACAAAGCGATTCCTGTGTGTTCTCCCTCCTCAAGCCCACGAACTATGTGGTCCACTACCTTCTGTATCGCCTGTGTTGTGGATAGCTTGGGACGAAAACCGAATTGGCTAGCAGAAATTATGGAGTTATGCACAAGGTGGTCAGACAGCGCACACTTTAAAAGAATTTCGATTAGCTTACCGAAGATGGGAATAATCGAGATCGGACGGTAGTTGTCTAGAGTTCCTATATCACCCTTTTTAAACACCGGAATCACTTTACTTATTTTAAATGCATCAGGGAAAACTGCTTCAGTGAAGCACCTATTGATTAATAATGTAAGAGGACCTAAAATTATATCGATAGTATTTTTAATTATTTTACTATTCAGATCGTAGACGTCGGTACTAGGAGAATTTTTCAACGGATTTACTGTATCGAGTACCTCATATGTAGTAACTGGCCTAAGAAAAAAAGAGCGAGCGATAACAGGGACCCTTCTCATTATATCATTGATGCTTATATCACTATTTGGAAGGGATGTAAGAATATTATCTGCGGCAGTGCTGAAATAATTATTAAAGTCGTCCTGTGACAAAGTTGAATCTATTTGAACTTTTGACGAATGCTTATTGTTCCGTTCGCAATTTATTAGTTTCCAGGCGTCTCTAGATTTGTTGTCAGAATTTGCAATGTGATGGTCGTAAGCTGTTTTCTTTGCTTTATTTATTTCATGCCTGTAGTTTTTAAGTAAATCTTTGTATATTTGACAGTGAATAGGATTTCTAGTTACATTACAGATTGTTTTGACGCTAGCTAGAGTATCACGCATTTTACGTAAGGGCTCGTTGAACCAAGGTACTAATGGTTTGCTATTGTGACGAGCACATTTTTTAACTGGAAAATTGAACCAGGTTTTTATAATTGTTGACTAGAAAATTTGACAGAAAGTCTATGGTATAGTCATTATTAGAGAAAATATTCCAGTTAAGGCCTAAAAGAGAAGCACGCAATTTGACAATACCGCTGTTTGTAATACGTCTCCTGAACACTTCTCTAGGAGAATTAGCAGCAGTTTTAACAGTGATAAACCGACCTAAGTGGTCCGAGAGGCATGGTTCAATTACACCAGCTTCATAATCATTGTTTTTTAAATTTGTCATAATATTATTTATACAGCTGGATGACTGTGCAGTAATTCTTGTGTTTTCCTTGATCACTATGTCAAGTCCAAAGGAATCAACGAGTGATACTAA
Source organism: Stenurella melanura (assembly GCA_963583905.1). Taxonomy (NCBI): domain Eukaryota; kingdom Metazoa; phylum Arthropoda; class Insecta; order Coleoptera; family Cerambycidae; genus Stenurella; species Stenurella melanura. Next base: position 97,972,720 of record OY757310.1, on the reverse strand, counting down.
GTTAGTCAAAAGCGAGCTTTTCTTATGAAAGTTTATATTAAAATCACCCACAAGAACAATGTTAAACCCACCAGTACAATATTTAAGTAATAAATTTTCCAAATTGTTGAAAAATATATTAGGATCACCAGAACAGGATCTGTAAAGCGTAAAAATTAACAATTTAGTTTTTGTTAACTTTACCCCACAAAATTCTGAATTTTATTTATTTATTTATTATTTTATTTATTTATAAAATACATATATTCACATTGCACTTAAACAATTTATTTATTTTATAATTCTGTTTGGTCAGTGTAGCACCTAAACATCAAGGATGTTTGGATGTGCTAGGTATAGCATATGGCAGTCTTTGGTTTTTAATTTTGTACTTTTAGATATAATAATATAACTAGACACTTACTTACTACCTACTTACTAATCTAATTATAACTATAAATTTTAAAGGAAATATTATTTCACAAAAATGTGAAAATAATATAAAAATGTGAGTAGATCATTAAGAACAAATTTTAAGCATTTTAGAATAGTTCTATAAATTTTTCATAATTACTTTTTATGAATGCTTGACACTCATGACGATATTTCTTTTTATTTCTTATTTTCTTTATATTTAGAGGCAGGATATTGTAAATTTTTGGGGCGAAATAATTTATGGATCTCAGATTGATGTTTTTGTTCACAACTGGTATTTCCAAATTACAATTATTTTTATTTCTAGTTCCATACTGATGTTTTATGTGGTTTTTTAAATTTACAGATTTATTTATATGTGTGCATATGGATATCATATATAGAGTACGTATGTTGCATAGGTCTGTTTCGGTGTATAGTAAGTTGGTGGGACATAATCTTTCTTTTTTATACATAACTTTTATGATACTGTTTTTGGTTATTTTTAGTCGTTTTATTGTATTTTCATAGGCTCCACCCCAGACGGATATACCATACTGCAGTATTGACTCAACCAAATTTTTGTAAATTGTTGTTAATAGTTTTTTATTTAAGATGTCTCTGAGTATATAGAATTTATGTATAAGAGTTCGTACTTTTTTTGTTAAATGTTTAATTTGATTTTCCCACTTTAGATGTTTATCCACTAATATGCCTAAATACTTAATACAATCAGTTTCTTTTATTTCTTCATTTAGATTTTTTATTTTTATTGTGTTGAAATTTGGACGGCTTGCCATGGTTACTGAGAAGGCTATATACTTTGTTTTTCTTATGTTTAGTGACAGTTTAAATGTATCTAACCAGTTTTTAATCTTTTGCATTTCTTCTTGAGCTTGTTTTTGTGCCATATGCCAACTGTCACCACTAAAAAGAATGACAGTGTCATCGGCGTAAGATATGACTTTTCCTTTTATTTTTATATTTGTGAGCTCATTTATATAAGTGTTGAAGAGTAGTGGTCCAAGAACGGTACCTTGCGGGATTCCCATTTTGACATTTTGTGAGTTACTTACAGTGCTGTTTATTTTAACATACTGTGTTCTTTTTGTCAGATAGCTTTTGAGGACATTCCACACTGGGCCCCTTACTCCGTAGTGCCATAAAACATCTAGAAGCCTATTATGGGGCACAGTGTCGAATGCTCTCGCTAAGTCTAAAAATATTGCTATACATTTTTTGTTTTCATCTAAAAGTTGTGTTATTGTTCCAGTAAGTTCACACATTGCATCAGTTGTACTATTTCCTTTTTTAAAACCATATTGATTTTGGGATAGTGTATTGTTTTTTTCAAAAAAGTTGGTTAAGCGTTCTTTTAAACATTTTTCGAATATTTTTGCGAAATTATTAATTAAGCTTATTGGTCTGTAGTTTTTTATGTCATTTTTGTTACCTGATTTGTGGATGGGTATTATAACTGACGATTTAAATTGTTTGGGTACTTTTCCGGTCTTAAAAATTATGTTAATAATGTGTTCTAAAGGTGCAAGGATATATTCATGTAAATGTTTGATTACTTCTGTTGAGATTCCGTCTTCGCCTGGACTGGTATTATTTTTTAAATTATTAATATGTTTTACTAACTCATTTTGTGTGACTGGTTTTAAATACATAGATGAGATACTACTGTTTGTTGTAATACTTTCCGGACTTGAAGGATTCGGTATGTTATTAAACATGTCTAGTCCAATATCTGCAAAGTATTTATTGCTGTAATCAACCATGTTTTCTTTATTATTAAAAGGTGCATTTGCATCATTAAATATCTGAATGTTTTTGTTATTTATGTTTGTATGTCCATTTGTTGCATCTGTTATAATTTTATATATTTTTTTCATGTCTGAGCTTGCACTATCTATTTTGATTTTATAATAATCATTTTTCGTTTTTGTTATAATTTTGTTTAAATTGTTTCGGTAGTTCTTGTATTCTCTCTGTTTTTCTGTATTGTAGTTTTTCTGTAATTCTTTTTCATTTTGTCACGTTTCTTTATAGAGTTTATTGTACCTATTGTGATTGTTGGTTAGAAGCGTCTAGAGAGACCGAAATGCGAAAGCTTCGACACGCCCAACACGTGATATCATTAGTTTGACTATTTCTTCTTTGCTCTAACGTTTACTTCCAGCGAGATGGTTAGCGCATAGGTTACGCTTTAGCTTATGGCCCCTTTCCAAATTAAACACCCCTTACCATACCAGGCGTTGCCTATCTTTCGGCAGCCGATCTAGCCAAACTTCCACCTACCAAAACTTGTATCCACCCTACACTTTTCCTTTCACACCTTTTAAACTGCATTTATCTTCTCTTTTCTATTATTTGTAATCTGTTTGTCTTTTTGTCTTTTTTGTTATTTTGTCATTTTTTTCCTAAAAATTCACTTTAGACCGAGAACCTTTGTAAAAATTCGAACCTAAACTCTAATGTTTCCTTTTCACCTATCTTCCTAGTGGCGGGCAGACCACTAGGACCATTTACTTAGAACGGGATTTTCATCTAGTTCTTTCCCGTGACAGCAACAATAATTTATTTAGTGCAACCACCCCATTTCCCATTGTGTGTTTTAGTTTACAGTGCCTTAAAATTTAAGTTTTAAATATGTTTAATTATAATGTTAATTTTAAGCCGCCACAGGCGGCAGGAGTATTAACTTTGTAATTTTATTGCCTTGAGCCGAACCGGTCGCGACCCGCCCAACCGTACTAACACCACGACGCTGCGCGACATGGTTGTGCGGTTGGCTCAGGATCTTGATCCGGGGAGGCAATGTTTTATAAGTTTAAACTAAAAATAAATTTTGTTATCTATCTTATCTATCTATCTTTAGCTTATGGCGCGAGGGGTCTCGGGTTCAAATTCATATGTCCGCACAATTTTTTTTTTAAATTCTGTAAGGATTAATATATTTTTTTACAAATTCTTTTCTGGTTTCTTTAGGTTTTCCTTCTTTTTATATAATAATTTCATTCTTTCGTGTGATTTCTTTGGGTTAGGTTAGTAGGTTTTTATTTTGATATCTAATTGTTAATATTATTAGCGCCGCAGGCAGTATTAGCGTCGTAGACAAAAAAATGGGTCCCCCCGCCTTTTTACCACAAAATAACAGGAAATATTTCAATTTCTCCACTTGCACGAATTTATTACACATTTACAAGGTAATGCGCATGGTCGAAGCTTTCGCATTTCGGTCTCTCTAGACTTTTGTATCCATGGTTTGATTTTTTTATATTTTTTACTGCAGAGTATTTTAGTTGTTGATGATTTTATTATTTCTGATATTTTACTTGTTAGATAATTTGTAGCTTCTTCTGGATCCGCAATATTTTCTGTCTCCCTCCAATCTGTTTCGATTGCTAATTGTTTTAGCTTCATGTAATTTAATTTTGTATAGTCATTGTCGGAGTTATTGTCATCTACTTGTTTTTTGTTTTATGTTGGATATTTAATACAATAGGAAAATGGTCCGTTATGTCATTGTTAATAATAAAACATTTAATCTGTACGTTTTCATATCTTATAGGTTTTTTTATATGTATGTGGTCTAAACAAGAAGACGCATTATTGTGGATTCGCGTTGGTTGATTTATATATGGTAAAAAACCATTTGACGCAAGCATTGATAAAAAGTTATTTACCTCATTATCGTCGCCATCTAGCGTATTTATATTGAAATCCCCTGTGCAAATTCCTATATCTTGATTATTGTTTTGTCCCAGATATTCATTCAGTTCTTCTATGAAAACAGGTACATTCGTTTGGGGTGGTCTATATAGAGTTACTATGGAGTATTTTATTTTGTCAACTTCTAAATTTATTTTAGTAATCGTAACATGACTATCTGTTAATTTTGCACTTACAATATCCACCTCTAAATTAGATTTTGTATAAACCAGTAGTCCATCATTTTGATTATAGTTAGCTAGATTGTTATATGTGTTATATCCTGGAATATTAAATTGTGTTTCGTCTGGTTGCCAGCATTCCCCGAGTATAATTATATCACAAAAATTTAGTTTGTAGCTTTCTAAAAATAGTAACAAATTATTAAAATTTTTTTGTACACTCCTAATGTTTAAATGAATTATATTTAATATTTTAGTGTTTATCTTGACTTTTTGGATTAAGTCTTCGCCGTTCACTAATTCGGTTTGTTGTATTCCGTCTTCTATTTGGTCTAAAATCTCCATTTTTTGCGTATTAATTATCAATCCGTAGTCTGTTTTTGATTTTAGTACTTGAAGGTGATATAGGCGTGTGGGGCATTCTAGATCACTTGCTTTATGTGAAGTATTGTGCTTTGTTTTATACTTAAAGTTTGCTACTTGACAGTTTTTGCATTTGTATTCACGGTTGCTGCTACATTGTTCTTCAGTATGGTTTCCCATACATTTTGGGCATTTAATTCACTACCTATTAAATTCATTTAAGTTTAAGGGTGTGCATTCAATGTGGTTTTTTAGAAATATCGTAACACCCCCATGTATATTACTTGACCTGCTAAAAGAGTTCGCTAAAAAGTAATCCCCTAAATTTGTATGCTTCAAGGATTCTTCATTCATCCAGTGTTCTGTTAAGCAAACCACATCATATTTGAATTCATTCAAAAATAAGGTTAATTGAGGGACTTTATTTGATAAGCACTGTATATTGATATGAAACAGACTCACCTTTGCATGTGATGATATATTGCACTCAGGGGCACTATTATTGGTTGACATTTCAACGTTCTCAAGTGTTGTGTTTAATTTAGCAGACTGACTTGGGAGAATCTTGGGTATAAAAAAGTATTGGTACTTGTCATACTATTTTCCAATAGATCACAGTCAATTATTTCACTTGAATTTGGACTTGCACTCGTTAAACTTTTATTCGGTGGGATACATGATAGTCCACCAGTAGAGGAGCCCCGATTAGAACCTCAGAGTGTCATTGAGAATCACTCGGTGAGACTGCTAAGGACAGAGGAGATTCAAAAGGTACCTCCAGAACCCATAATAGATTTAGAATTGGATGCGGACACCCTAAACTTCCTTGGCGAGGACCCCTCGGCTGGAAAGGTAGAGCTTCCAGCTGCTCCCAGCAATATGTTCAAGATGGCACCATATTATTTCCTCTGGATTAGTCAGAAATGCGAATTCCGAGGTCGTGGGGAAATATCCTCCACCTCAATACTGTCTAAACGTTAAAGCACCAACTCTAAACCCATAGGTTAGCCTATTGCTAAATGAGATGGGAATTAAAAAGGAAAAGAGAATAGCCTTGAGACAAAATAACCTAGGTTCTGGCATATCAGCCTTAGGTATGTCCCTTAATGTTCTCCCTAAGGAGGAAAAATCTGAAGAGGGATACAATGCTAAATCAGCTGACCGATGCTGGTAGAATACTTACTAATGTGCATTACGTCTTGTCACTGGATCGACGATCAAATATAAGTCCACGTTTATCAAAATCGGCACGGGAAATTTTATTCAACAGCCCAATTGATGACTATCTACTTGGAAAAGATTTTGGAGATAAATACAAGAATGCGAAACTGGTAGAAAGATCAAGTCAAGACCTCAGACCCAAACCTGCCATAGTGTCAAAAAATAGCACTCTGGTTTCTACCAAAAAACCGTTGTATCCTTTAAACCGGTCAGGCCCATCCCGTGTGTCGAGGGACACTGGACGCAGAGGGTGTTAACCTCAGAGAAAAGATTACAAGTAATAAAATAATCTTAAAATAGGTAAAAGGCTACCTTTTAACCATATTCCCGAAAATTACGGGAAAGTTCTACGAACAGTAAGGCAGGACCTCCATAACCAGACAGTTAGTAGAATGTTTTACCATTCTAGCAAAGCAAGGGGTGGTGAAACAAGTTAATCCTACCCCAGACCAATTTTTGTCGTCATACTTTATTATAACTAAACCTAATAGAAGACCCCGATTCATTCTTAATCTCAAGAGACTAAATGTGTTTTTAAAACAGCTACATTTTAAGATGGAAGATTATAGAACTCTAAAATTAATACAACACGGGTATTTCATGACTACAGTAGATCTAAAGGATGCGTATTACACAATCCCCATCCACCCTGGACAAAAAATTCTTAAGATTCAGATTTATGACAGAAACTTGGGAATTTACATACCTTCCGTTTGGGCTGTCCTCACCATATACCTTCACAAAATTAACAAAACCAATTTTGTCTTGGCTAAGGCGAAATGGTACACTCTGTTGTTTATATTTGGATGATTTTTGTATACTAAGTAAAGATCCTTTAATCTGTAAAAGACATACCGAAACAACAATAACCTTATATTGAAACATTCTTTATAGGATTTTGCAAACAGCAGAAAAAATAACTATCTATAACTAAAAGAAAAACTTTGTGTAGAAATAGATAGTTATAAATAGTTATAGATAGTTATTTTTTTCTGCTGTTTGCAAAATCCTATAAAGAATGTTTCAATACAATTATAAGCAAACAAATAATAATTCATTTTTAAACAACAATAACCTTGTTGGAATCCTTAGGTTTCATTATCAACCATGAATAAAGCAAACTTACACCAGCAAACTTGCAAATATTTAGGTTTCCTTTTTAACAGTACTGAGATGACAATCAGTCTGCCAGAAGATAAAAGAGAAAATGACTTAATTTTATTGAAGTCATTCTAGAACAATATCACAGTATTATAGTCTTTGCAAGACTTATCGGTCTTTTAATCTCAGTCTGTCCGGCTATCAAGTATGGATGGCTATACACGAAGTATTTGGAAAGAGCTAAAGTTTTAGTTACAAAGCAAACATATATACAGGGTGTAATTAGTTTCATGTCATTAAAAAAACTGGTGGTAGGGAACGAAAAGACAAACAAAAAAACCTTATATAACATGGGGTCTAAAGCTCATAGTTTTGGAAAAAAAAATAAACAAAAATTGACAAAATAATTAATATAGTTTGAGAACTGCTGGCATACTCCTGCAAATAAGTATGGTGCGTAAGAGATCATCAAAAAGCATGCCGGCGAAGCAGCTAAAAGCGACCGACAGAGGACACCGCCATGTTTTTTGCCTCTTCGCGGCCAAATTATTCTATCGGGAGTGCTATACTCTCCCTTGTAATATTCTCAAGTAATAATTTCAGTTTGTGTCCTTACTTGGTAAATAACGCACATACGGAGCGCGATCTAGCCGTTTCTTGGCTTTGTGCCACTTATGTTAAGATTTATTTTATTGACTTATCGTTCAAGTCATTAGTACTTGGTTACATAAGACACTACTTCTCGTTCGTGCTTTTTGTGTTAGGTACTTTTTGGATTTTGGACCAAGTTTTTCTTTTTGTTTTCTTTATTGATAACGTTAAAGCACAGTTTACTGTGGTGTTTTCAAACGCAGATTTTGGATATTATGGGAGATTACACTTATCCAGAGCTCGCGGATATGCACTTGGTGTATGGAGAAATTGGTGGAAATGCAGCTAGTCCACAACGTGAAGAAAGGGTAATTAACGCAGAGGTTCAAATTTTGGAACTTGTAGAAGAGGATCCAACTTTAAGCACCCGCGATATCGCGAACCGTGTCGAAGTATCCCATTTTGTGGTATGGAGGACATTGAGAGATATGAACTTACATCTCTATCACTATCAACGTGTCCAAGCACTAGAACTTCAAGATTTTGCAAAGCGAATACAATTTTGTAGGTGGATTTTAAGAAAACACGTGGCACATGAGGATTTTTTAAACGTTCTGTGTTTCTCCGATGAGTCGTGTTTTACCAGAAATGGAGTATTTAATTTTAAAAATATGCACCATTAGGCAGACGAAAATCAACGTGTAATAAGGGCGCATTTTCGACGACGGTTCAGCGTTAATTTGTGGGCAGGAATTTGCGGTAATGAAATAATTGGATCTATAGAATTACCCGCTAGATTAAATGGTGATATACTTAAATTTTTTGCAACAAACATTGCCAAATTTGCTAGAAGATGTACCCTTGGCTACGCGCAGAAGAATGGTATTTGTACGATGGCGCGCCAGTCCATTTTAGTTTGGCTGTTCGAAATTTTTTGAGCAGAAAGTTTCCTCAACAATGGATTGGACGTGGCGGACCAGTACCATGGCCTGCTAGATCGCCCGATTTAAATCCGATGGACTTTTATTTTTGGGGGCATTTTAAATCTCTGGTTTACCGTGATCCAACTGACGCTTTAGAACAATTGCAACAACGTATTTAATGTGCATAGAAACCATAAAAAATGATCTTAATTTACCAAATGTATTGAACGGAGTGCGTATGTCCTTAATTCGACGTGCCGAAATGTGTATACGTGGAGATGGAGGTCATTTCGAAAAATTTTTGTGAAAAATTCAAAAGATTTGTTCAGTTATTGGGTGTTACCTATTGGGCAATAAAGGTATTATTATTATTATTATTATTCGCTGTCTTATTTTGATCTGTTTATTAATGTTTACATTGATTTTCATAGAGGCCAAAGACTCGATTTTTAGTTTTCGATACCTGATTGGGAAAAATTATGCGCTCAATCCGTTAAAAAAATCAGATTTTTCCCTAACTTAAAATACACAACTATTTTCTGTTATCGTATCTCGGACGTCTAACTGTTCATTTTCCAATTTCATAAAATAATTACTAATTTTTTAAGCTTTTAACACAATGTTACAAATGTTAATAAACCACTTTTAAATTTTATAAATTCTTATAAACGACAATAAAAGCTACAATAACTTTGTTCCAAATTAAAAAACACATGTAAACAAATCCTATTTAAACCCCTGCGGCCATGCTATGCTTGCGTTGTGCCGAAAGAGAAGGAATTATTTACACTTTCATAATTAGTGGTAGGTATAAAAAGTTCGGTACAAATAATCCCATAAAAGTGCCGCACTTCTACCGGCGGGAACACAAGTCGGGTTTTACAGTTTTTAATTATTTTTAATATTCGGAACTATTGGTCCATTGACCCTGAAAAACAGTGGTTCCCAAAAGTTTCCTACCTTAACATTAAAAATGTAAACCCAGGTCAGTTTTTTCAAAGTGTCCCTAGAGAAAAAAGTCATACAGGTTTTTTGTTTGTCTAGTCGGTCCCTATTACCAGTTTTTTTTAATGACATGAAACTAATTACACCCTGTATGTATATATATATATATATATATATATATATATATATATATATATATATATATACATATATATCCAAAATCCAAAAAGTACCTAACACAAAAAGCACGAACGAGAAGTAGTGTCTTATGTAACCAAGTACTAATGACTTGAACGATAAGTCAATAAAATAAATCTTAACATAATTGGCACAAAGCCAAGAAACGGCTAGATCGCGCTCCGTATGTGCGTTATTTACCAACCCAATCAGCACAAGGTTAACCGATGGATATTCTAAGGACGTAAAGCTTGGTTTATGACTATATCCTTAGGATGACCTCAAATTTGCATAGGATTTCCCTGGGATGTACAGGTGAGACAGTTCCAGATGTCCTGAGAACAACCTTCGAACACATTTGCATATATCCTTAGGATCTATCGGGGCAATATCTAGGATAACCCTACAACAACCGCTGGAAATAGTGTTCTACATGCATATCCCTTTTTTGTATATCCTGATGATATTCGATATTGTTCTTGATTTGATATCCTTAGGAAACAGTTAGATAAGTGTTTAAGGATATCCTTTCGATAACCTTAGTATATAGGATGTTTGTAAATTAATTCTAGAAATGTATACGGTTCTAGATAAATAAGAAAAAAAAACACCATATAAACATGAATTCAAGTATCCTAAGAGAATTACAACTACATGACAGAACTATTACGTAATCTCACAAAATAAATACTGATATAAAGTTAGAGGTGTTTCAGAATCTTATGAGCCGCGAAATGCGCAAACGCCAAAGTTCATTCTGCGTTATAAGTATTTTTTTGAAGACACTGGCGGCTGAATTGTTGTATACATAAACAAGAGTTCGGAAAAAATTGTAAAAAATAAATATAATAATTTTAAGAAGTGTAACTGAGTCGACAGGAGGGATTATGTCTGTGCGCATATGAAGGTCACAGCTCATGAGATTTTAAAACACCTCTAATAGATAATTAAATTGGCACAATTTTAATAAACAAAAAAAAACACTACTCTAATTTTGTTGAAGTTGTGACACAAAAAGCAATATTGTTATCTGCATCCGACTCACACTGACGTAACCAATTGCTATTAGTTTAGCATACATATGAACTACACTGTGCTATAAAGTCACTACTAAGTTGATTCACACTATTGTATTGATTTCTAAAAACTGTCCAAAAAGTTAAATGTGCGTCTTCTGTAATTCTGTAAAGTTGTCAAAATTCGAGATACGTCAGTTCATGAGATATGAGACGATATTATTTTAATTTTACTAATATTTTACCTTTTATCATACACCGAGTCATACACGTAGATCTGGATGGTTTGGAGCCTTCGGTGTGACACTGACGATGAAGTAGTTTTCACGAACACCAAAAAATAGTTTCCACAAACACCAAAATTCTTGAACACAACAGTCAAATACTCTACTCGACACGTGTTTTGCCAACTGGAGATGATTAAAACTAAGAGTTGTTTTTTTTTTTAGGTTTTAATCATCTCCAGATGATGCCAACATGGTTGGTGAAATGCGAGTCGAGTAGAGTATTCCAGTGCTGTGTTCAAGTGTTTTGGTGTTTGTAAAACTACTCCATCATCTTTTTATCATGCACTTTGTATTAATAATGTTTGGATAAAAAAATCACTTGAGCTTTATTTTAAAAATCTATTTATTTATACCTATATACACGAGTATATCTATTAGTTCTCTTTGTCTACATTTCCTTGGTCCACTTAATTTTCTTTGTTCCTTATATCTCCATTTTCCTTATCCCTTTCTAGTCTTTCTTTGGCGTGTCAGAGTCAATTTTTTATAGCAGCTTAATTTCCTTTGTTCCTTATATCTCCATTTTCCTTATCCCTTTCTAGTCTTTCTTTGGCGTGTCGGAGTCAATTTTTTATAGCAGCTTCCACAGTTTTTTCTGATGCCTTGACACAGTTTGGGTTTTTTAAAACAGCTTCTAAAAAATATACAAATAACACAAATGAAAATCATTTACATTTAAAACAAAAAAAAAAAGTTTTTAAAATATAGTCAAAGCAAAAATTCCGAAGATACAAGTCACAACAGCAGTAATTTTTCTATACATAAGGACATGAACATAATTTTGGCTCCGCATGTTTTCACTATGACATATGCATAGTTAGAATTCCTGCCTCGATCATAAATGCTATTTCTAGATTACTACACATTTGTAAACGACTTATAAAGATGCGCTTAATCTTCATAAATAATGATTATTCAGCGACACAAAAACAGAAGTAGTGTAATAATCTAGATAGGAAAGTCGTCATGGGAAAAACTCAATTATAAGTATAGTAATTAAATAACATTGCCTCTGTGACATGCATCATTAAAATTTCTGCTGAGGCTACAATTAGACAGCCAAAGTTAAATTAAAAAAAAAAGTAGCGATATTGGACAAAAACTTTTGACACATTTTAACGTATGGTTATTTTGGCCTTATGCAAATTGGTAGTAAGTTGTTATATGTGTGACTATAGTAGAGGACTGAGGACACAGATGTAAAAACATTATTCTATACGACAAAAGGACATTATCACTTGTTTTCTGTGATGTAGTCAGAATTTCTGCCTCGACTATAACTAGTCTTTCACAATAATGTCATACCAGATTAGGATGTTATTATATAAATGAAATACTTCATGTATTTTTTCCATTCGTGGCTTAATGTATATAGAAATAATACACAGTATAGAAAACTTGGGCTTTTCTATACCAAAATGTTTCAAATGCAAGAACGTGTTATAAGAAAAAGTAATTCAATCGCAAATAAAGAACCAAAGTGTCTGTATAAGAAATCATACTGTGTATTGTTCTGTGCAATTCGTTTTTTTTTTTAATATATTAGATACCTACCTACGTGATTTGCGTTTGTGGAAATATCATCACTAACAAGTAATGATATTTTGACAGAGTTGTTCTTGATACACCTATAGTATGTTGCTCTGTTTGTTTTACTACTGGTTTATTTTACCTGTTGTAGACATGTTAACATCGAGGTTACCTTTTACAGCACATGCCACATGCAAAATAATTTACCGGTCTCTATAGTGTCTCTACCACTACACTAGATCAAACAGCTAATACTCTGCTCTAGATTTATCTTAAATTATGTATATAATATAGCACAGTAAGCCTTACCTGCATTAAAAAATACACTTTACACATTAAAATGGTCTATCTTCAAACACAGAACACAGTCGAACTTTGAAAATTGAAAAATATGGCGATGTTCACAGCAGCTGATGTTCACGATGATAGGACAGGAACAGGGAATTTTCGTTTGTGTTTTTTGTGGTTTGCACTACTGTAAGATAACTCTCTCTCTCTCTCTCTATGACTTATATTGTCTGCATTATTGACATCTTTATTATCAGCGTAGTGTTATTCGGTTTCGGGAAACGATTAAAGAAATTGTATTGGATTTTCAACCAATGAGCATAAGCTATAATACATCACCTCCATCAGGGCCAGATTTAAATTACAAAAGAGCTAATTTACTCCATGATTATTGTTGATTAATTATTTCATTACATTCGAAATTATCAATATGAATCTTAATGAGTATTTCATCGTTTTAAAAAGACAACCTTCTCCGTAAAAAAAAAATATAATAAAAATAATTTCCACAGAACATATATAACTTCTGCATCACAATCGTATTTCCCGTCAATCAGAGAGCATGAAATAAATAGTATCACGGTTCATTTTATTCAATACCAATCAATGCCATGTACTCGTTTAGTGATGATGTCACATATGTTAAGAAAGTGATCCGATTGGTATCTAAAACGGATGTCCATGGTATCAACGTTGACGGAAATCCATAAGATATCTATATTTGGAACATTACAGGACAAATAATCCTTGACGGATATCCATAGTATTCCCCTGATAACACCAAACGTCCCCAGGACGTTCATTTAGGTCCTCGTTTGGTCTGAACGTCCCGGGTTTACATGGTACGTCCCAAGGACGTCCGTTTGCTATCGTCCCTAAAACGTTCTGAATAAAACGTTTTGAGGACATCCTGCTAGAGTCTAGTCAAGACAAACCTAAACACATTTGTGAAATAACCTCTAGGAGTGATGTTTTTTTTTAGCAGATGAGGATATGATTAAAAAAGGAAATTAAAAACTGCAAAAATGAAATTACAATCCTTAAAAAGTTTTTCTAACAAAATTTCTTTTGATAACAAAATATTTTCATATTTCATGGTCCATTTAAATTTTGTCAATTTGATTTTTCTGATTTCAGAAATCTTATATTCGTTTCAACTATTTTTTTCATGAGTTTCGGTTATATTACAGTCATTTTCACCGCAATATTTAAGCAGAGCTTATGTATTGTTACTCAGTTGCTGTCAAACTGGGAAATTCAATTTGGCAGGGTTGGCAGGCATTGCATCATTTTTACAAAGAATTTATATAAATTCTTTGCATTTTTATTTCTTCCGCACACTGGCACTAGTCACTTTTAACGGCTACAAAAGAAAGTACTAAAAACAGGTAAGTCTATTTAATTGATTTATTAATATATAAGTATTTAGATCGATATTTTATTCTAGATAAATTTGGTGCGGCTTATTTGTAGGTTATAATAATAAATATATTACCACCCACCTTATTTGGCTCTGTTAAAATTCTATGGGAGATCACCTGTGAACCTGAGTATGTAGTTTTTAGTTGTTTATCATGGAGCGAACTTATTCACTTAAAAGAAGATTGTTGGTTAAACATTATAAATACAATACTTCCCTTCGGTATGCGAGGGAAGTAAAAATTGAAAAGAAGTACTTACCTACTCATGCAGTGTGTTAAACGAAGTGTTATATGGTTTGACATCTCTGATGAACAAGTGGAGGTGATGAAACTTTTAATAGGTAAGGTTTGATACATCGAGTAATAGAAACATTCGCCAGAAAACATCAACAAACTTGTAAAGTATATTTAGGGATTTCAGTAAATTAATATAAGGAAAAAACTAATAAAGGTACTTTTTGAGGAAAATTTACAAATTTGTAACTTATATGCCCTATTTGTTATATTTTTCTGAAATTATGCTGTACGTACGTACAAAAACTTTTATACATCATCAATGTTCAACCTAATAAACCTGCTTCTAACCGTAAATCCTAATGCATCTTAACCCATAGCCATTTTCTTTACTTGAATTCTGTAATAATATTGCCAAAAAATATAACGTTAAACTTATAATAATGTTATTAATCTGCGGTAGCATTATTGTCAACATATATTTCTGCTTCTCTCGGTCTTTGGTATTATTTGTAGAATCAATCATTCATATAAAGAGGTGTTCTTAAAATTTTTAAATGAACAAGGGAACCTTTCAAATGCAAAAGTCAGTTAAACAAAAAAATGTTCACATTTAAACTGTGATTTTTTTTTAAATAGGACACCAAGAAAATTATAACAATTTATTTTAAATATAAGCTTGCCATCAAGTGGCATATATTAGTCTTAATGTTTTTTGCCAAGATTTCATCTGAAATGTTAATTTTTCTTTTATTTCCACAGGGGCTGCTGCAGTCGCTAACACTTCAAAGTCTTGGAAGGACACCGAAATGGCTATTACATCGTGATTGAAGAGGGCAAAAGAAAGAACAGAGAGGGTGTCAAAAAAGAGAGAATATTAGAAAATAATATAAACTAAGATAATTATAAAAAGACGAAGTGTGCAAAACGTTAAGAAAAGGTGAGATATACATTTATCTTACGTTTTATTGCATACTTGGCTTATTTCTTATAATATTCAATATGACTTAATGTATATATAACTATATTATACTGTACTAGGTATTATAATATATAACTTTTAAATCCCATAAAAATTGTATTTTTGACACTTGACACTTGAATTTGTAGAGTAAGAAGTTAATTTTAAAAAAATACAAATGCCATAACGTATTTTTCAATAGCACAATAGAAATAAAATATTCGCATAAATTTGTCATTTGGTGTTGATAAATAAAAGTACTAATAAGTTTTAAAATCAATCTAATTGAATAATTTTTCTACTCGGTAATTATATATTGTCATTTTTTTATCTTTTTGGCTTTTCTAACCACATTTATTCCCTTCGAAATAGAATCCAATCACTGGATTCTGACGTGCAAAGATGGCTGACGTGCAAAGATGGCTGACGAGTACGTCGATCCATCTTTACCTCGTGAACTTGACAAATTGAAAAAAGCAGAATTAATTGAATTAGTGATTTATAATAAGTTACCTGAAAATTTTAATAGTGAAGTGATTAACAAGTTCTTTAAAAAACGTCGTGAAGTGACAACTAATATAAATTCCAATGATGCAAATTGCAATATAACCTGTGATAAGAAGGAGTGTGTCAAAACCTTCTATAGCATGCAAAGCTCTGTTCGTGAAATAAATCTAATGGAGAGAAATATACAACTTATGCAACAAAGAATCTACGATCTAGAATACATAATTAGTCTATTACAATCCAAAGAAGAAAATGTTAATAACAAATTGGTAGGTCCATCTATGGTTAAAAAGCCAAATAAATCTGGGCAACAAATAGAAGGCTCTCAAACAAATTCAATCAAAATGCCATCTAACAACACAAATGTAAACCCTGAGAATCAATTAGGCGAATGGCAAACAGTATCTTATAAGAATAACAAACAGGCAACAAACAAAAACTTAGATGTAAAAAAAGTAACAGAAAACACTCAACACAAATTTACAGTTCATGAAGTGAGTAATGCCATAAAAAACACAGAAGATAAATTAAAACATAAACAAATGAAATATACTCAGCGCCACAGAAAACCTGTCATTGGCTCAAACAAAAATAATTCATCAGTAAAAGCTGTTCCAAAGTTAGGATATCTACATGTTTACCGTCTCGACCCAGAAACAACACCTCAGGATTTAACTAAGGACCTTTCTCAAACTGCCCCTCACATAAAATTTAATTGTGAGTCACTGCATAAAAATCAAAAAACATGCTCCATGATGGTATCTTTTCCAATAAACTACGTCCATGAAGTCTACAACCCCGATATATGGCCAGAAGGTGCGATGGTCAATAGATTCAAGTTTAGGAATCGAAATTTTTCCGTTCAAGCCTTGGAGAATCACCAGGAACAGACAGAGGGATAAAATCTACTCAGGTTGGTTGCGCAAGTAACAGAATTAATTTCAATAAAAAAATAATTCATTTAAATGTACAAAGTATATATAACAAATTAAATCTTATCGATGCTTTTCTAGCAGATCACAAACCTGACTTCGCTTTGTTCACAGAACACTGGTTATCAGAAGAAAATTTAAATTCTCTACGCATAAGCGATTACCACTTAGTAGCTAAATTCTGTAGACAAAATAAGATACACGGTGGTGTAGTAATTTTCTCAAATACTAAATGCCTAAGTGACTGCAAAGAATTAAAACATATACATTTACTATCTGTAGAAGTAGATATTGAATGTGCCGCCATATCTATAAGTAAACAATTATGTATTGTAGTAATTTATCGGTCACCAAATGGAAATTTGGACACGTTTTTCGTTCAGTTGTGCAAAGTATTAAATAGTCTCTTTAATACGTATGAAAATATCATAATATGTGGGGATATAAATATTAACTTTTTAGAGAATAATATTACAAAAAAATTGTTATGTGATATATTCGAATCATATCAATTTGATTCTTTAATAAATGAACCTACTAGATTTTCTTGCCGAGATGATGTTACTAGTGCTACAGCTATTGACTATATAATAACAAACGTAAAAAGTAAAATAAAATATAGTATAATTGAGACAGGCCTCTCCGACCATCGTGCCCAAATTATAAGTCTTACTGATTCAAGTGTCTACGCTAACACACAAATTGAAGAAACTAAAATGTATACACGAAAATTCTCTGCCTCTAGCATAGCAGAATTTACACATCTACTACGTAAATTTAGATTTCCAAATATTAACTTTAATAACGTTGATGAATTTTTTGAACATTTTTGGGATCACTTTGCTTGGGCTTTCGAGGTATCTTTTCCAAAGACCATAAGAAAAGTTGTAACCATACCAAAGACATCAAATACATGGTATACTCAACAGCTAAAAATTGAATCGGAAAATTTAAAAAATTTAAATCATCTTCGAAAATCCAATCCTGAAAACAATGACTTACACGAGAGGTACAAGAGGCAAAAAAAACAATACAACCAAAATATAACTAAAGCCAAAAAAACTTACTTTACAACCATCATAGATCAATCCGATAACAAAACACGAACTTTATGGAATATTGTAAATAAAAGACTGAATAATACAAACAGAATTTGTCCCGAATTAAAACTGAATCATGAAAACAACATTATTACCAATCAGACTGAAGTAGCGAATTTATTTGGGAATTATCTTGTCTCAGTTATAGATAATCAACAAAAAAGTCACTTCGGAAAAAATATTTCGAACTCTTGCACGACATCAATAAATCCTGCAAACAAATTATTAATAATTGAACCTATAACGGCCGAAGAAGTTAAAATCATTATCAGCAATCTAAAAAACAAAAAATCAACTGGATATGATGAGGTACCAGTTATGTTATTAAAAAAATGTTCCACTGAGTTCTCTGAAATTATTGCAACGATAATAAATAAGTCGATAGAACTTGGTGAATTTCCTAGCCGGTTAAAAATTTCCATTATCACTCCCATTTTTAAAAAAGACGATCCTCTTCAAATTCAAAATTATAGGCCAATCGCACTTCTAAGCGTCATCTCAAAAATAATAGAGAAAGCTATATGCAATAGAATAAACAGATTTCTCACAGAAAATCATATTTTTACAAGTCGCCAATATGGTTTCAGAGAGGGCCGCTCGACGGAAACGGCAACTATAAACTTTATTCAATATATAAATGATAAAATGGAAAAAAGAGAATTCATAGTTGGACTATTTTTCGATCTGACTAGGGCATTTGATAGCCTAAATTTTGACTTTATATTAAAAAAAATGTCTACAATTGGCATTCAAGGACAACTTCAGCAATGGATCCACTCATTTAAAAAAAATCGAAAATTAAGAGTGAAAGTAAACAAAAATATATCGGAAGAGTTCGATGTCACATCAGGTATCCCCCAGGGTAGCGTCCTGGGTCCCCTGATTTTCTTAATGTTTATAAATGATCTCCCAGACTACATACTCGACGGTGAAGTATTTATATTTGCTGATGATACCTCCATTATAATCTCAAGTCCCGATGTACAAGAGTTAAACCAAAAAATCAATAACGTGCTTACCCAGTTTGACAACTATTGTCATAAGAACAGACTAATTATAAATTATTCAAAAACAGTGGCAATTGAATTTCATAAATATTCGAGACCCAAAGTAACTAACAATAACTTCCAAATAAAAAAAAATTTAATTGCTTTAAGCAGCCATTGTAAGTTTTTAGGTACAATTGTTGACGAACATCTAAACTGGAACGATTATATCCACTCAATTTGCTGTAAACTTAATAAACAATACTATGCACTTTTGAACTTAAAAACTGCTCTAGATAAAAAAGGACTTCTATCGGCCTATTATGCCTTAATCTATTCCGTAATTAGCTACAATATAATAGTATATGGCCTGGCAGTAGGGAATAATAGAATATTTTTAGCCCAAAAAAGAATAATTCGGCTCATGTTTAATTTAGAATACAGAGAATCATGCAGGCAAACATTTAAAGTCGAGAAAATTTTAACGTTTACTGGGATTTACCTATTTAAACTTTTATGTTACATATACTCCAACAAAAATCAATTTAAAAAAAACTCAGATATACACAATTACTCTACTAGGAAAAACGAAGACATCAGAATAGGTACATATACTTACACCAGTTACAGAAAATCTCCCCAATTTGCGGGGTGCTACTTTTTCAACATGTTACCTCCTCCAATAAAAAGTGCAACCAACCTAAATAGATTTAAATTGTTATTAAAAGAATTTCTCTACCAAAATACATTCTATTCCATAGAAGAATTTATTACCACTATGCAAAATACCTAAATATTCTTTACGTTTATTACAACTTATATATATATTTGTAGTATGACATTTTATGTATAAATGTTCATATATCTGTATGTATATAATAATATGTGTATATGTATATATATTGTATTGTATATTGAATTTGACTTGTCTATCCAGTGTAAATTGGCAAAAGATGAATAAAGAACAAACAAACAAACAAACAAACATAAATACTCTCTGCTGTGAATACACCTTAAAAGTGGTGGAGGGGGAGGTACCTATATGTTTTGCATAGTATGTCCCAACAACGTTTTCAGGACGTCCTCTCTAGACCTACATTCGTCCCACGAAAGACCTGGGTGGGACGTCCTCGGGACATCCCGTTTTGCTGACACGGAACGTCCCTCAAACGTCCTCGGTACGTCTTACGTCGGTAGAGTACGTCCTCGGGACGTTTTCATGTCCTGTGAGTACGTTCTTGGGACGTTTTCGGGACGTCCATGTGCTATTAGGGTCATACTTAGGCAATCCGTAGGATATCCTAATTCAGGTTTGTTATAAGGTAAGTACATCCTATAAGTATTGCCTTGGGATAACAACTGGATATCTTGGCGGATTTATCCATATTTGGGATATTCAGGATTAATATAGGATATCCTGAGGAAATTGTGTGCTGTTTGGGAAGTAAGGACACAAACTGAAATTATTACTTGAGAATATTACAAGGGAGAGTATAGCACTCCCGATAGAATAATTTGGCCGCGAAGAGGCAAAAAACATGGCGGTGTCCTCTGTCGGTCGCTTTTAGCTGCTTCGTCGGCATGCTTTTTGATGATCTCTTACGCACCATACTTATTTGCAGGAGTATGCCAGCAGTTCTCAAACTATATTAATTATTTTGTCAATTTTTGTTTATTTTTTTTCCAAAACTATGAGCTTTAGACCCCATGTTATATAAGGTTTTTTTTGTTTGTCTTTTCGTTCCCTACCACCAGTTTTTTTAATGACATGAAACTAATTACACCCTGTATATATGTTTGCTTTGTAACTAAAACTTTAGCTCTTTCCAAATACTTCGTGTATAGCCATCCATACTTGATAGCCGGACAGACTGAGATTAAAAGACCGATAAGTCTTGCAAAGACTATAATACTGTGATATTGTTCTAGAATGACTTCAATAAAATTAAGTCATTTTTCTCTTTTATCTTCTGGCAGACTGATTTTCATCTCAGTACTGTTAAAAAGGAAACCTAAATACTTGCAAGTTTGTTGGTGTAAGTTTGCTTTATTCATGGTTGATAATGAAACCTAAGGATTCCAACAAGGTTATTGTTGTTTCGGTATGTCTTTTACAGATTAAAGGATCTTTACTTAGTATACAAAAATCATCCAAATATAAACAACAGAGTGTACCATTTCGCCTTAGCCAAGACAAAATTGGTTTTGTTAATTTTGTGAAGGTATATGGTGAGGACAGCCCAAACGGAAGGCATGTAAATTCCCAAGTTTCTGTCATAAATCTGAATCTAAAGAATTTTTTGTCCAGGGTGGATGGGGATTGTGTAATACGCATCCTTTAGATCTACTGTAATCATGAAATACCCGGGTTGTATTAATTTTAGAGTTCTATAATCTTCCATCTTAAAATGTAGCTGTTTTAAAAACACATTTAGTCTCTTGAGATTAAGAATGAATCGGGGTCTTCTATTAGGTTTAGTTATAATAAAGTATGATGACAAAAATTGGTCTGGGGTAGGATTAACTTGTTTCACCACCCCTTGCTTTGCTAGAATGGTAAAACATTCTACTAACTGTCTGGTTATGGAGGTCCTGCCTTACTGTTCGTAGAACTTTCCCGTAATTTTCGGGAATATGGTTAAAAGGTAGCCTTTTATCTATTTTAAGATTATTTTATTACTTGTAATCTTTTTACCCCTTTCCCTGTACTTTTATATATATATATATATTGTTCTATTATCTGATATCTATTTTATTTTTTATACGTTCGAAATTACTTTTTGAAAGTAAATTGAAATGATTTTATTGAGCGCCAAACAGTTTCTTAAAAGCTGTTAATATTATAGACTATAGAACACCATTAGCATGACCATCTACAATCTATAGAATGACTCTTACTCAGGGTCCAACGAAGTCGGTTCAATAAATGCTCATCGATCAAGATAACAATCTAAATAAATCAAACTCAGTATTGAACGAACAAAGTATTAATTTATTAACAAATTTGAACTTGGAATGTAATTAACAAATTTAAATAACAAAATCTAACTTAACTAAAATGATAAATATGGCCTTTATTTAAAATAAATATGTACCATGGATTTCTGATATTGTAAAGCTTTACCTTGTCTTTCTTTCGAGTCGAGTAATGTTAAATTATAACCTCTAACTGGTTATTATGATCCTTGAAATATAATGTCACTTGACTGACTTTTTAAACCTCTCAAGGCTTCTTCTTCTTCTTTTCTGTATTGACGTTTGTTTATAACCTCCAATTTATTTTCAAGATTTCCTTGAAATATTTCTATCACTTGATTGACGTTTGAAATTTCTTCACCATATAAATTTGCTAACTGAATTAACAAATACTTCTAAATCTGCTTTCCGGATAATCTACTTCTTAATACTTTCAAAGTATACTCACTTCTTATATTTAATCAACTTTTACAATTTATTCTTGATATCAATATATCTGGATTGTAATATCCTAACCTTCAAATTATTCACCACTTTTCTTTTCTTTTCAACTTATTTATTTATTCTTGGATGAATATTTTTCGCAGCTCGCTGTTCAGCGGTGTGTGATCAACTGATTTGTTATTTTTATTCGTTTCAATGGGTTAATTTCCAATATTTCAATTGTTTTTTTTTATTTTGATCTAATATTTCAAAATTTAATTTTAATTTAAAATTTAAACTATTCAGTTTTGTTTGTTCTTTACCTTAATTGAATACTGTTTTTAATTCTTTAATTTTCCTGATAAGTTTCTTATTCTACTTTTCAGGATTAAGTGAATAATTGTAATTACTCGAAATATATTGACATATTACAAATACCTTTTAAAATCTACTTATAACTACAATTAACAATTCCAATCTCAAATAAATACTATTTCATACATTTAGATGAATAGCAATGATAAACACAAAATGCTAGTAGTTAAAAACGTACTACAGTTTTTCATACTGACAGAATACTGTTATTATAAACTAAAACAAGAAATTGATACGCCAACAAACATTTAACATCATACTATTAGTCCTTTCTTTCTGCATGATGTGAAATATCATTTACAAAACACCTTTCTGCAATGATATTTGAAAATATCTGAAAACTTAAAATGTCATTCAGTGTTTTGTAATATATGGACTTACTATTTCTAAATTAATTACGCTGCACTGCAACTACTGATAATAGTCTTTCATTCAATATTCATTTTGTGTAGATTTACCGTGTTTCTACACAAAATATGATTTTCAGCCCTAAGTTTTGACATGAATGTCAGATTTTATAAAATTTACTTTTTTGTTTTCCATTTTGATTCTAAATCATTTTAAATGAGATTGTGATTCTCTATAAGTTCATGTTTTATCATATACTATTTAGAATAACCTTGTTAAACTAAATTAACTTCGTTTTATGTTTATTCAAATATTTTGTTCTAATTCAATACTAAGTTTCATTCTCTGCATCTTACTCGCTGAGAATAAGTGAACTTGAATCAATTAAATAAACCACAGATACTC
This sequence comes from Stenurella melanura, assembly GCA_963583905.1. Lineage (NCBI taxonomy): Eukaryota > Metazoa > Arthropoda > Insecta > Coleoptera > Cerambycidae > Stenurella > Stenurella melanura. The sequence continues at coordinate 97,949,318 of OY757310.1, read as the reverse complement.
CTGCTTCTGTATGATCCGTTAAAGTAAAACTGTTATGGTTATTTTCTAAAATACATACAAATTTGTGAATTTTATTTATGATTTCAAACACGATACTTGGGTATTGTTCCACAGTGTGGATACACAGCAATATATATCACTTATTTTCAGTTTCACTTTTTAAAAAAATTTATTTTCACAAAAAAATTACAATTAAAATATTTTTTATTTCACTTTGAAAATATTACTTATTTATACAATGGTATGTAATGCTATATAAACTGGTTACAATATATGATGTAGACTGACTCTGATATGGTAATGGGTCGTATTTATAACATTCTGTTTGCTGACGCTGGCATAAGCATTTCTTGGAAATTATAAGGCTGTGCAAGCGTTTCACATGGGAATGGAATAAAATCCAGGAAGCTGTTATCGCTTATCTCAGATAAAGATATCGAGTTACTTAGCATATAACAACTCCCCTTTTTTTGAAAAGTCGGTCTTATTCGCCGACTTTTTGGGGAAAATCGGGCATTTCTTCTTCTTCCGTGTGTAGATGGGGTCTTCTCAGGAGGGTGTTGATTCTGTTCAGCATCTCGTAAGGAGTTGCGTCCTTGGATTTCCTACAGGAACAGCATCTTCTTTTGCACTTCCATGCGATGTAGGAGGTGAGGATACAGATTCCGAGACCAATAACTATGTACATGCTCATAGAAAAGTGTTTAGTTATAAATGGCTCGTTTATTAATTTATCCAAGTCTCTGGAATATTGTTCGAGTTTATGGTTGGCTATATCCAGATTTTCGACGTTTAAATGATCGAATTGAAGAGGTTCCAATTTGGGTAGTTGCATTTTTTCGGGGATGTCACTACAACAGTCATAGGGTATAACCACTGGGTGTGAATTGTCTGTAATGTTGATAGTATTACGGCCTTCTGCTTGCACTTTTGTTATACCGACAAACGCGTAACAGTCCGGATGAAGTTTTAATATAGAGTTCTTATTAACACTGGTGATTTTTGTGTCCATTTGATTACAGTTTATGGTGATATGGATGGGTTCAGAAACAATTATTAACCACACATTGTCTTGTAATTTCTGAACGTTATAACCTTGTACGTACACGAGAGAACTTTCACAATTTTCGGGAACTTTCCTGAAGTTTTTTAGTAACTGGGCCTCGCATGCTGCACTGCTGTCGATCGGGTAGGCGTAAAGGTCAGAGCATAACTTCTTGCGAGCATCTAGTTGTTTGCATGTGCTCAGATCCTTGACGGGGATGTACATTAATCATCGTTACGTGCAATGAATTTTTGAGAAAATGACAAAACGTGGTGTAGGCCAGTTCTATTGTCTAGAATCGGGATGGGGTATAAATGATACAAAGTATAGAGTTGTTGTTCCACTAATGGTATTCTTAAAACAAAAACGAGATCTGATTTTGACTGAAAGGCTTCCAGTTCGATAATTTCCAAGTATTGGGGAATTTCTGAATATTTTACTGGAAGGGGTAAATTGTTTTTAACTAGATTTTGAGAGATTTTTTGAAGTGCGGTAATCAAATTTTCAGGTGTAATGATTGAAGAGTGTATTATTTTTAGGCGGGCAAAGGTAATTGAATTTAAAATGTCATCTAAGTTATTCTGAAGGTACAGGTAACTTTCAGTTAGTTTCTCGCATGTTTCGACAAATTTTAGTTCGGCTTGAACCAGTGCAACTCTGTCATTTACATTATGTAATGCAATTTGAATTTTTCTCATGTCCTCGTTAAAGGTTTTTATATTGGTTTGCACACCTTGAAATGTTTCGTTAAAAGTCTTTATGACGGTAGAGGTAACGGATATTTGATTTTTCAGAAGGTTTTCTATTTGATGTTGGTCATTATTTAATTTATTGATACTGTCTGTGAAGAATTGTCCATCTTCAGCATCTAAATTACCGGTAATGGCTTTGAATACGCTACCTACTCCGTTTAGTATACCGCGTTTGAATCGTTTAGTGTTAACAAAGACTTCCTCAAACTTTACATTAAGGGAGTTTGATATCTGGTTTAGAAGCGTTATGTGCGTTTTGACTTTGACTAGGAATTCTTTTGTTTCACGTGTGTCAACGGCGAATATATCGACAATTGATTTTAAAATTTTGTTATTGTTGATGAAGGCTTCTTCAAGGCTTGATAGATTTTTATGGACTAGCAGGGTCCATTTATCATTGGAAATTACTATCCTTGTTTCGTCGTGGTAATAGACTCCGACGGTGTTATTGATCGGTGTTATTTGGTACTGGGATATGGCTGCTCCGATCAGCAAGGTGAACCTGTAAGGCAATTTAGGCTTCAAAATATGGTTTTAACCTGTCAAAATTGGCTTTAGTTTTTTGTTTTGTTTTTTTGTTAAGGAGGGTGGCTGAGTTTTTATGAAGCTCCAGAATCTCAAATGGCCCGTTAAATTTGTTACTTAATTTATCGGTAATTTGGGATTCCTTTACATATACCTTTTGACCAATTTGATATTCGGGGGTTTCTTTTGAAACATGGGCGTCAAATCGAATCTTTGCTTTTTGTTTTTGATTTTCAGTCCTTTCGCGTGCGACTTTATAATAGTGAGAGAGGCGATTATTTAAGTCTCTGACGTATTTCGTGACTAGTTCCTCTTGATTATAGAGTGTCTCGGGCGGTCTGCTAGACGTGTGTCCGAAGACTAACTCGTAGGGTGTAAATCCGTGAGTTTTATTAGTGGAGGTGTTATAGCATATTATCGCGTAAGGTAATATGTTGAAGGGGTGTTCGTCAGGATGCTCCGTCATATGTATTCGGATCATTTCTAGTAAGGTTGCATGAAACCTTTCCAAGGAACCATTCGATTGTGGGTGTCCTACACTAGAATGTGTTATTTTGATGTCATAGAGGAGCAGTGTTGCGAATTGTACGATAATTATCGTTTTTGTACTATAATTTCATCTATTGTACGATATACGATAGTACCTGTACGATAATGCTGATCTATACGATAATTTCAAGTATTGACAGATTAAGGTCATCTTTTTGGTAAATTCAATTGGTGATAACAATAACAGTTACATCTTACATCAAGTATCAAGTATCAAAATTCCCTGCCCTCTACATTCCTTGCATTCGTATTATTGTATGGTAGGGGCAGCATTAGCCCTCGGCAGTGGCCAATCGGCTTTGAAAAGTTTTTTTGATAAGCGAAATACATACTGAAGTCAGCGGCGTGCGCAGCACTTTAAAAGTTAAAGGAAAAGAGCGATGCGATGATGCAAAGTATGTGTGTTGTATCATGCAGTTACTTACTTCTCAGATTTTATTTTGCCATTTTGCAATATGTAGTTCGAGTTCGGACGAGGAAAGGCGGTGTTCTATATTTTTAAATTAGGTATATAGTAATAAACGCCAAACGCGCATCCCATGCGCTGCTACCTCTGTGCTGCTACTGTTGTCAGTTGGCGAAAGTGTACGATAATGTACGATAATTTGAGCGTCATTTTTGCTATAATTTGATTCAGCACAGTTCGCAACACTGTAGAGGAGGCATAAGTCTCTTAAAATGGCGTTATCGAATTCTCGACCGAAGTCGCAGTGAATTCGAAGAGGTGTTCCGAAGTGCTGGAAGTAAACGAGTAGAGTGTTTGCGATCGATTTTGCTGATTTATCTTTAATGGGATATGCTTGGCTGAATTTTGTCAGTTCGTCGCGTATTGTAAGCGCATAATTTCTTGTAGGAATTTCTAGAAGATCAATGTTAATACGTTCGAAAGGGGACTTAGGCGTTTCCGTAATTACTAGGGGTGAGTCTAGTTTTTTTCGACAGATTTTTGTTTCTTGGCAACATTTGCAAATTTTTACGAATTTTTCGACATCATTTGTCAGTCCTTGCCAATTGTATTTTTGTCGAATGCGCCTGATGGTCTCATTTATTCCGCGGTGAAAATGAGCTTTGCCGGTATGGTATTGATCGATAATAATCGGAATTTGGTCATCACTAGGTGTCTTAGTAACGTTCTGGCATATTGAGTTTCACGTCTTTTTCCGCTAGGAGAAATGACAAAATTTCGAGGATGGGGAGATCGATATTGTTTTCAATATGATACGTTTTGGAGTCATCGAATTCTTCCCGACCGTTGTACAATGAGATAAACAGGTTCTGGATTACAGTTTCGGGGTCGTATGGTAGAGCTACGATAAAGTAATTTCTATGTCGCACCGACTTACTGGATAATTTATTTATTGTTAAATTCCGAAAGTATGCGTTTTCTTCGAACAAATCTTCAATGATTTTGTAGTGAAAATCTTTGAGATTGTTTTGTTGGAAAAAGGTCACGATATTTTTGTTAGTTTTGTCTAGGAGTTGCCCGTTCAAGAATTCAATTTTGGAATAGTCGATAAGCGACTTTGTTTTGTATAGTTTTATGAAAGTTTCGAATTCTCTTAGGGTGTCCTCTTGTTCGTTGGTTTCTGTATCGTCACTTTGACTATCAGAATCGGGTTCTGCTGAAGTTGAGGGCCTTTGGATAGGGTACGTTAATAATTTGGATTCCGCTTGAAAGTTAGAAAAATTTTGTATGTGATTTATTTTTATGCGGGAAAGAGCGTCTGCGTTTTTGTTAATGCGACCGGGTTTATATTCAATTTCATACTCGTATTCTTCGAGTTTTAGGCGCCAACGTGCTAGGCGGCTACCGGGGTCTTTTATTGAGAAAAGCCACGTTAGTGGTCTATGGTCGGTTATCAATTTGAATTTTCGACCAAAGATGTATGGACGGAAGTGTTTTACAGCCAATACGATGGCTAAAAGCTCGCGCTCGATGGTTGAGTATTTGGTCTCAGCTTTGCAAAGTGTTCTTGAGGCGAAAGCGATTGGTAAATCTTTTCCGATGGGGCCTTGTGAGAGAACAGCGCCGATGGCGAAGGCGCTTGCATCAGTGGTGAGTAGAAATGTTTCGTCGAAGTTTGGATAGATAAGAACTGGTGTCGAAGTGAGGGCTTGTTTTAATTCTTCGAAAGACTTCTTGCATTCTGAGTCAAAAACAAAAGGAACATCTTTTTGTAACAATTTGGTGAGAGATTTGGATAGCTTTGCGAAATTACTTATAAATCTGCAATAATAACCTGCCAGACCGAGGAAGGATTTGATTTCCTTCTGGTTAGTAGGCTGAGGAAAATTTTGGATGCACTGAATCTTATCGGGGTTAGGTTTCACTCCTTCTTTGGTAATGAGGTGACCTAGATATGCGACCTCCTTACGAAGAAATTCGAATTTATCAGGCTGGATTTTTAGGTTCGCATTTCGAAGACGTTTGAACACTTCTGTGAGGCGAGAAATGTGTTCATGGACTGTTGGGGAATATACGATAATGTCGTCCATGTAGACTAGACATCTCTCGTTCTGTATACCCATGAGAATATTATCTATAACTCTCTGGAAGGTGGAAGGGGCGTTTTTAAGACCGAAAGGCATACGAACGAATTCGTAGTGTCCATTGTCTACACTGAAAGCACTTTTTGGTATATCTTTTGGATCTATCTCTATCTGGTGGAACCCAGACGGTAAGTCCAATGTTGTAAAGTATTGGCACTTGCCTAATTGATCCAAGAGATCAGAAATATTTGGTAAGGGGTATTTGTCTCCTATAGTTACCTCATTGAGTTTCCTGTAGTCCACAACTACACGCCATTTTTGCTTACCAGAAGCATCGAGCTTCTTAGGGACAACCCACACTGGGGATGACCAGGGGGAATTTGAGGGACGAATAATATTTTGGTCTAACATTTTGGATACCTGCTTTTTGACCTCTTTTTTGTGTATCTGGGGGTATCGATACGATTTTGTGAAAATTGGTTTCGCGTCATTGGTATCTATCGCGTGTTTAATCTCGTTAGTGAAATTTAGTTGGTCGCCTTCAAGATAAAAGATGTCCGCGAATTCTAAACAAAGTTGAGTTATTAAATCGTTTTCCTCCTCGTTTAGGTGATCTAGACGGAGTTGATTTTTTATTTCATACTGTCTGTCGAGGCAAATTTGGGAGTTTTTTTCGCCTATATTATTTAGTGAGAAATTTTGGATCGGTTCTAATTTTATGTTTGAAAAATTCACAGCTTTTGGTACTGCGTTTGCGTTTAATATAGAGGTAATAAATTCGCCTTTGTCGTTTATTTGGACTATCGCGTTCGGTAGTCTCACTTTGTCTACTTCGGTAGCTTGCAGTATAGCTTCCGTGTTTGTTAAATGACATTTCAGTTTGGTAATTTCTTCCGTACGCGGTTCAACTGAAACTATATTTGAAATGTTACGAATAGTATCTTGAGCGTCCAGGTTTGAGTAGTTTTGTACATTTGATAGACCCTGATCTGTGACTTTATGGATTGGAATTGTTTTGAAATTCGTTATAAGTTTCTTGTTTTTTATATCCACCATGCAATCATAACGTTCTAAGAAGTCAGAGCCTAAGAGTCCATCGAATTCTATGTCGAGATCCATATGTAAATTTTGAACGGTTCGTTGTTGTCAAATGGGATAAAAACAGATTCATTAATAATTATTTTTTGTTCGGTTATGCCTTGGATCGTAACATTTTCTGGACATCTCCTACTATAATTTCGGCAAATTTTTGGTTTAAATATAGATAATCCCGCTCCCGAGTCAATTAATAGTCTATGTGTGTTAGTAGCATCATAGATGTAAAACAAGTTTTTAGATTTGACAGACAACAAGGGGCTTATAGAAACCGTTGTTCCGGGAAATTGAGATTCGGGTTGAAATTGTCTAAGTTCATGTTGCCAAACTGGGTTTGCAATACTGTCATATTGGAGTCCCTGGTTTTGTGATACGGTGGGTCCGACTGGGCATGAGGGCCTGATCGAAAATCCCGATTGTATACAGGGGTTGTGTCGAAAGTTGGTTCCTCTGTGTAATAATTCTCGGAGGGATTATTAGCAGTATAATAATCCTCACTAGTGTTGCTATATTCCGAAGTATTAGCTGTATAATAATTCGGACTCGCGTAGGGGTCATTATCCGTATAATATCCCTCATTACTATTTTCGTACGAGTTGTCAGAGTAACAATTTTGATTTTGTTCCAGATTTTCGGGTTCACTATTTTGATTGAAATGAAGTGTTTTCCTATTCACATTTGGTTTAAAATAGTTCGGATTCGGTTGAATCGCAGGGGGTCTCGCATTATTAAAATTTGGGTTTGGTGTAATAACCGGTGGTCTTTGTTGCTGAGTTTCCGGGGTTTTGATTATAGTAGTTAGGTCTTTGTTGTTGGAAATTTTGCGAGTTTCCGGGGTTTTGATTATAGTAGTTAGGTCTTTGTTGTTGGAAATTTTGCAAATTTCCAGGATTTTGATTATAGTAGTTAGGCCTAGGGTAATTTTGGGGGACGCCAAAATTTGGAGGTCTAACATTTTGTTGTCTTTGACGGCATTCGTTTGCGATGTGTCCCGCGCGTTTGCAAAATGAGCATTGTTTTGCGGCTAAAGGTGAATTTAGGTTGCGCATAAGTGTAATGGCATTATTGTTACGATTGGTTTTTTGTGTCTCAAAATAATTTAATTGGAGCTCCCTTCGAACTCTTGCTATTGCCGTTAGCATATCCGGGGGATCGCTCGCCCTAACAACATGCGCGATTTTAGGTTCTAATCCCGTGAGTAGAGTGTTCAAAACCATACCTTCAGTTAACTGTATTTGAGCTTGTTTTTGCATCGCCGTTAGTCTTTGTTTTTGAACAGAAGCATGCATTTTTGCTTCATGGGTTTGTAGGCGTGCAATAAAAGTAAGCGGGGATTCACTGGGGAGCTGTCGCATCCTTTGCAAATCCTGTATTAGTGAAGTAAGGTCTCTACTATCTCCGAAATGATTTTCTAAGAGTGTTTTAATTTCGTCCCATGTAGTGGGGTTTCTAGAGTTCACTAGTTCAGCTGCACGACCTTTTAATTTGTTTTTTACATGAACGGTTAAAAGAACTGTTTGATTGCCAATTGACATGTCGTAAGCAATTTTGCATGAATTTAAAAATGTATTTAAATTTATTTGATTACCGTCATATTCGGGGACAATTGAAAATATTTCGCTCAACTTATATGGTTCAACAACATCTGGTTGAGGTTCATTTGGTTGTTGTCGTTGCTGCTGTTGATGAGCCATATTTCTAGTAGTTACTGGCATAAACTAATTTGAATTTTGAGGACTTTATTTTACTTATAATGCAGAGACAACAGAACTGTTTTTACCACAATAATACGCGAGAAATAGTACGATTAATAATTAAAATAAATTTTGCACTTGAATGATTCAATAAGTACTTACACGTAAATCTTCATTTAGACGTTGGTTCTTTTTCTGTTTTAAGGGATTGGAATCCGCCACCTGTTGTCAAAGGTCTCCTTGTTCCGGCGATCCTTTCTTGAAGTTAGGCTCTTTTTTGGGGTGCTCCTTATTCTTCGGGGAGGTTTTCGTCAGTTAGGCTTTTCTTCCAGGTGTTTTTCCAGATCCTACCGACTGCGCCACTTTTATATCACTTATTTTCAGTTTCACTTTTTAAAAAAAATTATTTTCACAAAAAAATTACAATTAAAATATTTTTTATTTCACTTTGAAAATATTACTTATTTATACAATGGTATGTTATATAAACTGGTTACAATATATGATGTAGACTGACTCTGATATGGTAATGGGTCGTATTTATAACATTCTGTTTGCTGACGCTGGCATAAGCATTTCTTGGAAATTAATGCTATGCAAGCGTTTCACATGGGAATGGAATAAAATCCAGGAAGCTGTTATCGCTTATCTCAGATAAAGATATCGAGTTACTTAGCATATAACATATATATATATATATATATATATGTTGTTTCTTAGGTTTTCACGGGTATTAAATGAAGTGTTGACATGCTTCCGGGTGTTTTCCCGTGTAGTTGGTAGGCTCCTGTTGGAACCATGGTTGTCTGAACGACGTCTCGGCGGAATCTCATCTGCCATCTTCAGGTTCTAGCTGAAAGCTGCCTGCTGCTGCTGTTGCTGCTGCTGCTCCTCGTTGCTCGAACTGAACTGTTCAGTTCGAGCAACGAGGAGCAGCAGTAGCAGCAGCAGCACCAGCAGCAACAGCAGCAGGCAGCTTTCAGCTAGAACCTGAAGATGGCAGATGAGATTCCGCCGAAACGTCGTTCAGACAACCATGGTTCCAACAGGAGCCTACCAACTACACGGGAAAACACCCGGAAGCATGTCAACACTTCATGCGAAATATTCACTTGGGAACAATAAACTCTCGGGTCAGTCGTCTCGGGAAGCCTTGCACTGACGAGCGCCACCAGCGCGAAACTGCAGTCTGCAAGTGGCCCGAGATGACTGGGGCGAGAGTTGCCTTTAATTAGGTATAAATCTTTCGGCTGGTATTTGTTTCAATCAAAACCAAGCGTTTTGTGATAAAATGTGATTTTTATCCTTAACGCGGCCAGACTAGCAATTCGTTGCAGTTTGGTTTACTATCCTTATGAAAATAAGGATTCATAGAGGTGATAGACGGAAATATTTTGTTTTAATATATTCTGCCCTCTAGAAGCATGCTCTTGAACTATTACATGCACCCCATGTCGGGATATTGTTTTGATTGAGACAGATATTGACCGCTAGATGGAGCTTCCCCTATTTCGTCGTTTTGCAACGGCGAAATATTCACTTGGGAACAATAAACTCTCGGGTCAGTCGTCTCGGGAAGCCTTGCACTGACGAGCGCCACCAGCGCAAAATGCAGTCTGCAAGTGGCCCGAGATAACTGGTGCGAGAGTTGCCTTTAATTAGGTATAAATCTTTCGGCTGGTATTTGTTTGTATTTGTTTCAATCAAAACCAAGCGTTTTGTGATAAAATGTGATTTTTATCCTTAACGCGGCCAGACCAAGAGCATGCTTCTAGAGGGCAGAATATATTAAAACAAAATATTTCTGTCTATCACCTCTATGAATCCTTATTTTCATAAGGATAGTAAACCAAACTGCAACGAATTGCTAGTCTGGCCGCGTTAAGGATAAAAATCACATTTTATCACAAAACGCTTGGTTTTGATTGAAACAAATACCAGCCGAAAGATTTATACCTAATTAAAGGCAACTCTCGCACCAGTCATCTCGGACCACTTGCAGACTGCAGTTTCGCGCTGGTGGCGCTCGTCAGTGCAAGGCTTCCCGAGACGACTGACCCGAGAGTTTATTGTTCCCAAGTGAATATTTCGCCGTTGCGCCAGACTAGCAATTCGTTGCAGTTTGGTTTACTATCCTTACGAAAATAAGGATTCATAGAGGTGATAGACAGAAATATTTTGTTTTAATATATTCTGCCCTCTAGAAGCTTGAACTATTACATGCACCCCATGTCGGGATATTGTTTTGATTGAGACAGATATTGACCGCTAGATGGAGCTTCCCCTATTTCGTCGTTTTGCAACGGCGAAATATTCACTTGGGAACAATAAACTCTCGGGTCAGTCGTCTCGGGAAGCCTTGCACTGACGAGCGCCACCAGCGCGAAACTGCAGTCTGCAAGTGGCCCGAGATGACTGGTGCGAGAGTTGCCTTTAATTAGGGGGTAAATCTTTCGGCTGGTATTTGTTTCAATCAAAACCAAGCGTTTTGTGATAAAATGTGATTTTTATCCTTAACGCGGCCAGACTAGCAATTCGTTGCAGTTTGGTTTACTATCCTTATGAAAATAAGGATTCATAGAGGTGATAGACAGAAATATTTTGTTTTAATATATTCTGCCCTCTAGAAGCATGCTCTTGAACTATTACATGCACCCCATGTCGGGATATTGTTTTGATTGAGACAGATATTGACCGCTAGATGGAGCTTCCCCTATTTCGTCGTTTTGCAACGGCGAAATATTCACTTGGGAACAATAAACTCTCGGGTCAGTCGTCTCGGGAAGCCTTGCACTGACGAGCGCCACCAGCGCGAAACTGCAGTCTGCAAGTGGCCCGAGATGACTGGTGCGAGAGTTGCCTTTAATTAGGTATAAATCTTTCGGCTGGTATTTGTTTCAATCAAAACCAAGCGTTTTGTGATAAAATGTGATTTTTATCCTTAACGCGGCCAGACTAGCAATTCGTTGCAGTTTGGTTTACTATCCTTATGAAAATAAGGATTCATAGAGGTGATAGACAGAAATATTTTGTTTTAATATATTCTGCCCTCTAGAAGCATGCTCTTGAACTATTATATATATATATATATATATATATATATATATATATATATATATATATATATATATATATATATATATTTGTTTTGTTACTAATTTACTAATTTAAGTTAGCTTTATGCTATTAAATAAAGGTTATTATTATTATTACTATTATATTATAAACATGTGAACGATAACACATAAATAAAAAACTGTATCGATTAATATTCTTGATTTAGGGCTTGTACTAAAAGATAAGTTATCGGTTTGTTTCATGCCAGTATTACAAAATGATTTGAAACTTTACAGATTTTTCTTGTTCAGAGTAGAGGGTTGAAAGTAATCCTTTAGAGGCATCTAGCCTGGTCAGTAAAATTTGTGATATGAATCAAAATGGAATAATTTTTTTTCAATTTCAACTACCTTATACTGTCCTCTTAGGCCAAAGTGACGTAACTCAAAATTTCTTATTTTTCAATAATCATTGAACCATTATTTTTGCACCTGCTTCATAATCTCATCATAGTCTTCCCAAAATAGGAGAAAACAATATAAAAAAACAGGTAGTCAAATATTTCAAAATGAGCATTGAGATAGTCATTTTGGGTTAGGAAGGCAGATACTACAAAGGTTATAAAATGAAGTCGCAAACCTGTAACAACGTGACATTAACTGTATATTCATGAATTGCAGAGATCATTTTATAACGATTTTACATTAGAAATCAAGAAATTATAAAACTGTAGTTTTCATCAAAGTCGAACTTGTCAGATGTTTGCATATCATAACGATGTGGACGTATTGTTTTGAAAGAATTCTCTAACACACCAAGTTAAGTTCATCTAGTAGGTGATCATGTAATTCCACCTCACTCATTAAATCCACATCATCAGCTCGTATCTGAAAAATATATTTTCAAACGATTATCTTTAAATAATGAATTTTAAAGGTAACAAATTAATGTGTCTATGCTAGTGTTGGCGAATCTGCATTTCTGACTAAAAAAAAGTTTACCCAATGAATAGATTTTCACAAGACTGTTGATCTGTTCGTTTTGGTGTCTAGATCAAAATCTAGAAAAAATTGTTTGTTGCTATTGCCCCGCAATTATTATAAATAATGAATATGTTGCTAATTTGTTAACTAGCAAAATTGAGGTAAATTAAAAAAGCAAAATGTATTGTTACGTAATTTGACGAGAAATAACAACTTTTCACTTTTGTAAAATTTTTGGAAAAATGCGTATTTTCCGAGATATAGCGATTCGCATTTTTCCAAAAAGAGGGAGTATATTACATTCACCAGAATTTTTCTGGATTTTTACTTTTTATTCCCCCTCCCCCTTTTAGGAAAAATTCGAATCGCTATATGTCGGAAAATACGCACTTTTTTCTAAAATTTTACAAGATTAAAAAGTTGTTATTACTTATCTAAAAATACATTTTGTTTTTTTATTAACCTCAATTTTGCTAGTTTAAAAATTAGCAAAAAAATAATTGTTTATAACAATTGCGTGGTAATAGCAGCAAACTTTTTTTTGGAGTTTGATCTAGACACCAAAACGAACAAAATCCACAAAATTTCGTGAAAATCCGTTCATTCGGTAAACCTTTTCAAGTTTAGGTCGATTTTCGTCTAATTTGCCTACACTATACAGAGCGATTGTGAATTAAATTTTGAAAAATACAATGTAAATATGTATGTTCATAATAAGGTAACAGCGGACCATAGCAGCCAGCATTTCCTTCTACAATAACGTAGCACATAGCTACAGGTGTGTATTATTTCAAGGAGGAAAAATGATGTCACATACCCATTATTATTATTATTATTATTATTATGCCACACAAATATAAGGCATAAATTTCAAAATTCGCAATTATTTCTGAATAATTGAAAAAAATCATGATTTTAGTAAGTTTCAGCACCAATAACACAGCATTTGTGGGCCAATATTTATAATAATATCAATCAATCAATCAACTAATCAATTTATTGATGTTAATTAACAAATAATTTGTTGTACACAGGTCAGTATACAAGATTACATCTACATGGTATAAATAAAAATATTTAACAATATATAATATATTATTATAATACATTAAAAACGTCGTTTTTATTTCTTTGGAACATATGCAAAATATCAGGTAAAATAGTATCTCTTCAAGTGGAGTCATTATTTATTAAGATTCCAGAGGTAATCTAAACAATCATGATTAATATAATTACAAATGGTAAGTTTTTGACTAAACATACTAAAACACAAAGATGTTAGGTTAGGTCAACGCGTGAGTGGACTCATTCCAAATTATATTTCACCCAACAGGTTCAGTTTTTAATAAGATAATCTTGTTGGAAACCGTTCCCCTGGCTCCAGTCGCCCTTTGCCAAATAGTGAGAACCTGTTTCTTACTGCAGCAGGACAGTTACATAAAACGTGTTCTGCCGTTTCATCATCCTCCAGATTCAGGCAGCATTCTCCGCCAGTCCAAGCCTGCGCAGGCGATGATTAAATTTGTAGTGCCTAAAATATAGGCCAATTATTTTTTAGGTGTAGTCTATTTAACCTTAGTAGTTTTTTAGTTTTTAATTTCAAGGGGTATTTAATAAACTCTTGAATGAACTAATTCTGGTAGTTCCTGCCAGTGCTAGATTGTTTTTATTTCAGCCCAGGCTAGGACAGCTACTGTTTGCAGATATCCCAAGTGCCGGGTTCTGGTCCTATAAATCTGGTTGCCACGCCCTTCTTTAGCCAAAGAGTCGACAACTTCTTTGCCTTCCAAGCCAGACTGGCCAGGTATCCAGATCGGAGTCAGTTTGTTTTTTCTACCCAGTTGGGTTAGAGCTTTTTGGCAATTCCAAACCGTATTAGAATTACAATGGCAGGATCCGAGGGCTTTAAGAGCCGCGTGGGTGTCTGAAAATATTTGCACTGATCTGTGTCTAGGATGAGTTTGTTCTAGCCTCAGCACACACAACTCAATGGAATGGATTTCTGCCTGAAAGATAGTCGCATTATCACCTAGGTTCGAAGTTGTTCTTACTTTTGGATTGCAACTACATGCACCAGCTACAGTTCCCTCGGTAGTTTTGGATCCATTCGTGAGCCAATAATTATTTGCCCTTTGTTTTATTCTGATCCCACTCGTTTTTTTTTTCAGGAAACAAAACTTTTAAGGGCAGTGCGTGGTTGACTAAGGTAGGTGTTGTAGCCCACTTACCCTAAATTAAGATCCTGGAAAAACAAATGTAAAAAATGGAATTGTGAATTAAAATTGATGTTATAATATATAACTATATATTCCATTACTACTTTCATTATTTATAGTTTATCGATTAGATAACTTTAGTAGGCATCACAGGATACTATGGCGGTTTATGTCGTTCAACAACCTGTTGCGTGCGCTCCATGATGCTAGCCCGCAACATATTCGTTACCGCTTGTTGGATTCTGTATGTTGTCCACCTGGCCTCTCCGGATAAATATGAAGAGTATTCCAGGAGTACTTCCAGAGCAGCTGACGGTATGGTGCTTATTGCACTAGATATTGCCTCCGTAATACAGAGTTTGGCTTTGGTCGCTTGATATAACCATTTCGACTACCAAACTATTGAGGCATATGCTATCATTGGTCTAATGACAGTAACGTGTATCCAATATATTTGTTGGGGACCAATGCACCATTTTCCACAAATTCTTCGACATGTCCATGGGGACAGTCTCTTTTTGTGGTTTACCTTTCAGTAAGTGACTAATCTAGTGTCACATCTAGATATTTCACTTCTTCCGCAAATGGAATAATTTCACCTATGGAAGGTAGTTCTAGGTTATCCAACTTCCTTTTAATAGTGAAGGGTACAATTACCATTTTGTGAGTTGATAGACATCTGCTTCCTCTCACACCATCAGGTGAGGACGGTATCTAATACCCCTTGAAGGTTATTCGAAAATACTTCAGATTTTCCTCTAACCAGAATAATTAGGTTGTCCGCATATGCCTGAATCTCGATTTCCCAGAGACACAATGGCCTGCAGGTCACAAGGAGTGACCACAGGAGAGGGGAGAGAACCCCGCCCTATGGGCACCCCTTGCGGTCCTAAAGCTGACCGTTTCCCAAATCTTTTGAGAATTGCTGGAATATTGAGGTAGGTTTAGATCGTCGCGCGTGTCTTTGCCTATGATACTCAATATTTGTGTATAAAATGTCGGCGGTCTATAGCGGTGCGGTAAATAAGATGAAAGACGTCGACGTTTTCTGAGTGTTTAGTAGATCTGATCTGAAGAAAACTATACTCTGACTCTCCCTTGTGCAATATTTTAGTTTCTGTGGGTGTTTCGTTATGTACACACGTCCAACTCGCCGTTCGCTGTTTTTGTTATTTTTGATTTTCAGGTCGCTGTGTACTTATAGTCAAGATTTATTGTATTGACTTTACCGTTCACGTCGTTAAATTCTTGATTACGTACAGACACAACTTACTTGTTCGTTCTTTTTGTATTCCGTTTTGGATTTTGGACCAAGTTTTTCTTTTATTTTTCTTTATTGACAACGTTAGTTGATAGTTTATTGTTTAGTGTTGAACGGAGTACGTATGTCCTTAATTCGACGTACCGAACTGTGTATTGATGCAGATGAAGATTTCGAATAATTTACTTAGGTAGGCTTTTAACCCAGGGCACTCATTTATGTTACGGCCATTTTTTGCTTGCAGTTGTGCAGGAAAAGATCAGTCGAGTCGTGCCTACCGAAGCGTGCGGACGTGTTTATGGAGTAGCAGCGCCCGCGCAGCAGTGTTAGTAGTAGTGACTAGTGGTGACCACACCCAAGTTTTACTAAGAAGAGGTGTTCTATGTCTTTTTCAAGACAATAGAACAAACAGATAAGTAAAAGTCTCCCTTGAAGACGAATATCGTTTTTCTTTAATTTTACATGTACTATTTCTCTCCTATAATATTCTAGGTATTCCCTTACAGGAAAGAATAATGTCATTTGCTGAGGAGGACAGCAGGATGACTATTCCGGAAGCTCCCGGAGCAGTGAACCCGTCCAGGACGAAAAGGATCGTACGATTCTACGGCTCCTAGATGAAGACCCTAAGGACTCAAATCCAGGACCTTATTGAGAAAATGGCCCAAATGCAGAAGCAAATGGCCGACCAAGCCCGAGCATCGCTGGAGGCTCAGAACATCCAGCACCAGGAGCTCCTGAGGGCCATCCAGGTAGCAACTCCAACCCCCACGGCTGCCAATCAAGAAGCAGCAGCCCGTAAGAGAAAAAAGTCGGCCACCCATCAAATGGACACCGACGATGAGGAGCCTAAACAGCCCAAAACGAAGACCATCCAGGACTGAGCTCCTACGGCGACCACCACTCCTGCACCGGCCCCCCCTTCACCGGGCCCCCAAGGGGCCCCTTCGAACCAGAAGAAGAAGACGAAGGTCGCTCCAGTCATCTTGAGAAGAAAAGAAGTATGGACCTCTGTAAGCCAAAGGCTACGAGAAGCAGGTATCAAATACCTGAAAGCAAAAGCCGTCGGTGAAGGTATCGCCATCGAACCCCAATCCGCAGACGGCTACGGCAAGATGACAAGGTTATTCTGAAACGAAAAGTGGGAATACCATACGTATGCCCTCCCAGAGGAAAAGCTCCCGAGGGTGGCGGTGAGAGGAATCCCTTCCGGTGTCACAATGGAGGATATCAGAAGGACCTCAAGACACAAGGACTGGCACCAGTGTCGGTTCAGCGCATGATATCCAAGAGGATCAAGAGGGAGATGCCCCTCGTCCTCGTGCAGGTCCCCCTGGGCCAGGAAAATATCCTGGATGTAAACAGATGTTGCTCCCTGGTCGTCAGGGTAGAGAAACAGAGAGCCTCCCCTGCCAGCACCCAGTGCCACCGTTGCCAGCGCTTTGGCCACGCACAGGGTGGGTGCACAGCACAACCAAAGTGCGTGAAGTGCGGTCAGCCCCACCATTCGGCTGAGTGCCAAAAGAAAAAGGAGAGCCCCGCCAAATGCGCAAATTGTCAAGGGGCCCACCCAGCGAGCTACAGGGGATGCCCCAGCTACCCCAAAAAACCAGTAGGTCCCCCGAAGGCCAACAACCAGGGACCTAGGGCGAAGATGACCCCAGCAGAGACCAGAAAGGTCACTGCTGGAAGAAGCTATGTAGATGCAGAAAGCGCCAAGGCCGCACCTGCAAACAGGGTCAAGACATCGCCGAAGAAGGGGGCCAAACCCCCAAATTCTGCTGCGGCCCATAACTTTATAGCTGCACTGGCACAGATGCAGCAGATGTGCTCAGCAATGACTGCATTCTTCGCCCAAATGCCAAATATGCTCCAAGAGTAGATGGCTACTACGCTGGTGTAGCCGAAAATCTTGCAGATCGCCCCATGGAATGTAAACGGCCTCCGAGGGAGGAAGCTAGAAATAGAAGAAATCTTGGAGAGGTATAACATCGACGTGATGGCCCTGCAAGATAACGAACTTCGCCAGGATAATACAGAACTTCGAATCCCAGGCTACGAAGTCTATAGAGAACAACGAAGAGCAAACGCAGGAGGAGTTGCTCTGCTCGTCAAAAAGACTATCGACCATCATCTCATCGACACGCCGGAACTGGAAAACATGGAAGCCATCGCCATAGTAGTTTCAACGGAACGAAACGGCCCACTCAAGATAGCTTCCTGTTATCAAGCACCTCAACGTCATCTCCTAAACCATGACCTGGAGGCCCGCACAACACGGGGTACCCAGACGGTGGCTATAGGAGACTTCAACGCCAAATCACCAGCTTGGAATTGCAAGCTCCCTGACACCCGCGGACGGGCGATGCTGCGATTCCTAGAGGATCATCATAACGTACAGGCGTTAGGTCCAGAAGAACTGACATTTGACAACGGAAGACATAGGCCCGACGTGCTGGATATAGTCTTGCTCAACGAGATGACCTTCACTGCCGAACTTCAAACACAAGCTGAAGGCTCCTCGGATCACAATCCCATCTTCCTAAAATTAGGTGATGGTGTCCCTGAAGAGGAAACTTTCACTAAGAGAAGAACGAACTGGGAACAGTTCCGAGCACTTTTGCAAAGGAACATTGCACACGTCCCCAGAATCGATAGTGAGGAAGAATTAGAAGAGGCTATCATCTCTCTGGAAAACCACATCCAGGCGGCGCTAACGGAAAGCACGACGGAAACTGTAACGAGAAGTGTTGCAATGCCGATGGGAGAACTCCCTGAAGATACCATGCAGCTCATTCGAGAGAGAAGGCGGGTTAAGAAACTGGTGCAGAGGACAAGACTCCCTGAGCACCGAAGGGAATACAACCAACTAACTCGAAGAGTTAAAGAAGCCCTACAAGAGCACAGGCAGAACAGATGGCAACGTCACCTAGAGTCGCTAGACCCTCAGGACAGAAGCATGTGGACTACCCAGAAGGCTCTGCGTGCCAAGCGAAAACCAGTCCCACCCATCCACGGAGAATGGTATTGTCTACACTCGACAGGAAAAAGCCAAGGCTTTTGCCGACAGTTTGGAACTGCAGTGTAGGGAAAACCAGATCGACGACGAGGACGAGGACTGGGAGGACGACGTAATACGCAGAGTCAGAAGGCTGCGACGCATGTCGGATGAAGAAATAATCCCCCCGACTTCTTCTGAAGTCAGGGAAATCCTGGGAAGCCCCAAACCCCGCAAAGCGCCGGGATGCGACGGAATAGGAAACATAGTACTCAAGAAACTACCCCTCAAAGGAGTAGCACCAATGGTTAACATCATCAATGCCATCTTGAGACTACGTTATTTCCCCACCGAGTGGAAGAAAGCAGACGTCATCATGATTCCCAAACCAGGTAAGAATCTAAGAAACTGTTTTTACCACAATAATACGCGAGAAATAGTACGATTAATAATTAAAATAAATTTTGCACTTGAATGATTCAATAAGTACTTACACGTAAATCTTCATTTAGACGTTGGTTCTTTTTCTGTTTTAAGGGATTGGAATCCGCCACCTGTTGTCAAAGGTCTCCTTGTTCCGGCGATCCTTTCTTGAAGTTAGGCTCTTTTTTGGGGTGCTCCTTATTCTTCGGGGAGGTTTTCGTCAGTTAGGCTTTTCTTCCAGGTGTTTTTCCAGATCCTACCGACTGCGCCACTTTTATATCACTTATTTTCAGTTTCACTTTTTAAAAAAAATTATTTTCACAAAAAAATTACAATTAAAATATTTTTTATTTCACTTTGAAAATATTACTTATTTATACAATGGTATGTTATATAAACTGGTTACAATATATGATGTAGACTGACTCTGATATGGTAATGGGTCGTATTTATAACATTCTGTTTGCTGACGCTGGCATAAGCATTTCTTGGAAATTAATGCTATGCAAGCGTTTCACATGGGAATGGAATAAAATCCAGGAAGCTGTTATCGCTTATCTCAGATAAAGATATCGAGTTACTTAGCATATAACATATATATATATATATATATATATGTTGTTTCTTAGGTTTTCACGGGTATTAAATGAAGTGTTGACATGCTTCCGGGTGTTTTCCCGTGTAGTTGGTAGGCTCCTGTTGGAACCATGGTTGTCTGAACGACGTCTCGGCGGAATCTCATCTGCCATCTTCAGGTTCTAGCTGAAAGCTGCCTGCTGCTGCTGTTGCTGCTGCTGCTCCTCGTTGCTCGAACTGAACTGTTCAGTTCGAGCAACGAGGAGCAGCAGTAGCAGCAGCAGCACCAGCAGCAACAGCAGCAGGCAGCTTTCAGCTAGAACCTGAAGATGGCAGATGAGATTCCGCCGAAACGTCGTTCAGACAACCATGGTTCCAACAGGAGCCTACCAACTACACGGGAAAACACCCGGAAGCATGTCAACACTTCATGCGAAATATTCACTTGGGAACAATAAACTCTCGGGTCAGTCGTCTCGGGAAGCCTTGCACTGACGAGCGCCACCAGCGCGAAACTGCAGTCTGCAAGTGGCCCGAGATGACTGGGGCGAGAGTTGCCTTTAATTAGGTATAAATCTTTCGGCTGGTATTTGTTTCAATCAAAACCAAGCGTTTTGTGATAAAATGTGATTTTTATCCTTAACGCGGCCAGACTAGCAATTCGTTGCAGTTTGGTTTACTATCCTTATGAAAATAAGGATTCATAGAGGTGATAGACGGAAATATTTTGTTTTAATATATTCTGCCCTCTAGAAGCATGCTCTTGAACTATTACATGCACCCCATGTCGGGATATTGTTTTGATTGAGACAGATATTGACCGCTAGATGGAGCTTCCCCTATTTCGTCGTTTTGCAACGGCGAAATATTCACTTGGGAACAATAAACTCTCGGGTCAGTCGTCTCGGGAAGCCTTGCACTGACGAGCGCCACCAGCGCAAAATGCAGTCTGCAAGTGGCCCGAGATAACTGGTGCGAGAGTTGCCTTTAATTAGGTATAAATCTTTCGGCTGGTATTTGTTTGTATTTGTTTCAATCAAAACCAAGCGTTTTGTGATAAAATGTGATTTTTATCCTTAACGCGGCCAGACCAAGAGCATGCTTCTAGAGGGCAGAATATATTAAAACAAAATATTTCTGTCTATCACCTCTATGAATCCTTATTTTCATAAGGATAGTAAACCAAACTGCAACGAATTGCTAGTCTGGCCGC
The DNA here is from genome assembly GCA_963583905.1 of Stenurella melanura. Taxonomy (NCBI): domain Eukaryota; kingdom Metazoa; phylum Arthropoda; class Insecta; order Coleoptera; family Cerambycidae; genus Stenurella; species Stenurella melanura. The sequence continues at coordinate 97,928,441 of OY757310.1, read as the reverse complement.
GTTAAGGATAAAAATCACATTTTATCACAAAACGCTTGGTTTTGATTGAAACAAATACCAGCCGAAAGATTTATACCTAATTAAAGGCAACTCTCGCACCAGTCATCTCGGACCACTTGCAGACTGCAGTTTCGCGCTGGTGGCGCTCGTCAGTGCAAGGCTTCCCGAGACGACTGACCCGAGAGTTTATTGTTCCCAAGTGAATATTTCGCCGTTGCGCCAGACTAGCAATTCGTTGCAGTTTGGTTTACTATCCTTACGAAAATAAGGATTCATAGAGGTGATAGACAGAAATATTTTGTTTTAATATATTCTGCCCTCTAGAAGCTTGAACTATTACATGCACCCCATGTCGGGATATTGTTTTGATTGAGACAGATATTGACCGCTAGATGGAGCTTCCCCTATTTCGTCGTTTTGCAACGGCGAAATATTCACTTGGGAACAATAAACTCTCGGGTCAGTCGTCTCGGGAAGCCTTGCACTGACGAGCGCCACCAGCGCGAAACTGCAGTCTGCAAGTGGCCCGAGATGACTGGTGCGAGAGTTGCCTTTAATTAGGGGGTAAATCTTTCGGCTGGTATTTGTTTCAATCAAAACCAAGCGTTTTGTGATAAAATGTGATTTTTATCCTTAACGCGGCCAGACTAGCAATTCGTTGCAGTTTGGTTTACTATCCTTATGAAAATAAGGATTCATAGAGGTGATAGACAGAAATATTTTGTTTTAATATATTCTGCCCTCTAGAAGCATGCTCTTGAACTATTACATGCACCCCATGTCGGGATATTGTTTTGATTGAGACAGATATTGACCGCTAGATGGAGCTTCCCCTATTTCGTCGTTTTGCAACGGCGAAATATTCACTTGGGAACAATAAACTCTCGGGTCAGTCGTCTCGGGAAGCCTTGCACTGACGAGCGCCACCAGCGCGAAACTGCAGTCTGCAAGTGGCCCGAGATGACTGGTGCGAGAGTTGCCTTTAATTAGGTATAAATCTTTCGGCTGGTATTTGTTTCAATCAAAACCAAGCGTTTTGTGATAAAATGTGATTTTTATCCTTAACGCGGCCAGACTAGCAATTCGTTGCAGTTTGGTTTACTATCCTTATGAAAATAAGGATTCATAGAGGTGATAGACAGAAATATTTTGTTTTAATATATTCTGCCCTCTAGAAGCATGCTCTTGAACTATTATATATATATATATATATATATATATATATATATATATATATATATATATATATATATATATATATATATATATATATATATATATATATATATATATATATTTGTTTTGTTACTAATTTACTAATTTAAGTTAGCTTTATGCTATTAAATAAAGGTTATTATTATTATTACTATTATATTATAAACATGTGAACGATAACACATAAATAAAAAACTGTATCGATTAATATTCTTGATTTAGGGCTTGTACTAAAAGATAAGTTATCGGTTTGTTTCATGCCAGTATTACAAAATGATTTGAAACTTTACAGATTTTTCTTGTTCAGAGTAGAGGGTTGAAAGTAATCCTTTAGAGGCATCTAGCCTGGTCAGTAAAATTTGTGATATGAATCAAAATGGAATAATTTTTTTTCAATTTCAACTACCTTATACTGTCCTCTTAGGCCAAAGTGACGTAACTCAAAATTTCTTATTTTTCAATAATCATTGAACCATTATTTTTGCACCTGCTTCATAATCTCATCATAGTCTTCCCAAAATAGGAGAAAACAATATAAAAAAACAGGTAGTCAAATATTTCAAAATGAGCATTGAGATAGTCATTTTGGGTTAGGAAGGCAGATACTACAAAGGTTATAAAATGAAGTCGCAAACCTGTAACAACGTGACATTAACTGTATATTCATGAATTGCAGAGATCATTTTATAACGATTTTACATTAGAAATCAAGAAATTATAAAACTGTAGTTTTCATCAAAGTCGAACTTGTCAGATGTTTGCATATCATAACGATGTGGACGTATTGTTTTGAAAGAATTCTCTAACACACCAAGTTAAGTTCATCTAGTAGGTGATCATGTAATTCCACCTCACTCATTAAATCCACATCATCAGCTCGTATCTGAAAAATATATTTTCAAACGATTATCTTTAAATAATGAATTTTAAAGGTAACAAATTAATGTGTCTATGCTAGTGTTGGCGAATCTGCATTTCTGACTAAAAAAAAGTTTACCCAATGAATAGATTTTCACAAGACTGTTGATCTGTTCGTTTTGGTGTCTAGATCAAAATCTAGAAAAAATTGTTTGTTGCTATTGCCCCGCAATTATTATAAATAATGAATATGTTGCTAATTTGTTAACTAGCAAAATTGAGGTAAATTAAAAAAGCAAAATGTATTGTTACGTAATTTGACGAGAAATAACAACTTTTCACTTTTGTAAAATTTTTGGAAAAATGCGTATTTTCCGAGATATAGCGATTCGCATTTTTCCAAAAAGAGGGAGTATATTACATTCACCAGAATTTTTCTGGATTTTTACTTTTTATTCCCCCTCCCCCTTTTAGGAAAAATTCGAATCGCTATATGTCGGAAAATACGCACTTTTTTCTAAAATTTTACAAGATTAAAAAGTTGTTATTACTTATCTAAAAATACATTTTGTTTTTTTATTAACCTCAATTTTGCTAGTTTAAAAATTAGCAAAAAAATAATTGTTTATAACAATTGCGTGGTAATAGCAGCAAACTTTTTTTTGGAGTTTGATCTAGACACCAAAACGAACAAAATCCACAAAATTTCGTGAAAATCCGTTCATTCGGTAAACCTTTTCAAGTTTAGGTCGATTTTCGTCTAATTTGCCTACACTATACAGAGCGATTGTGAATTAAATTTTGAAAAATACAATGTAAATATGTATGTTCATAATAAGGTAACAGCGGACCATAGCAGCCAGCATTTCCTTCTACAATAACGTAGCACATAGCTACAGGTGTGTATTATTTCAAGGAGGAAAAATGATGTCACATACCCATTATTATTATTATTATTATTATTATGCCACACAAATATAAGGCATAAATTTCAAAATTCGCAATTATTTCTGAATAATTGAAAAAAATCATGATTTTAGTAAGTTTCAGCACCAATAACACAGCATTTGTGGGCCAATATTTATAATAATATCAATCAATCAATCAACTAATCAATTTATTGATGTTAATTAACAAATAATTTGTTGTACACAGGTCAGTATACAAGATTACATCTACATGGTATAAATAAAAATATTTAACAATATATAATATATTATTATAATACATTAAAAACGTCGTTTTTATTTCTTTGGAACATATGCAAAATATCAGGTAAAATAGTATCTCTTCAAGTGGAGTCATTATTTATTAAGATTCCAGAGGTAATCTAAACAATCATGATTAATATAATTACAAATGGTAAGTTTTTGACTAAACATACTAAAACACAAAGATGTTAGGTTAGGTCAACGCGTGAGTGGACTCATTCCAAATTATATTTCACCCAACAGGTTCAGTTTTTAATAAGATAATCTTGTTGGAAACCGTTCCCCTGGCTCCAGTCGCCCTTTGCCAAATAGTGAGAACCTGTTTCTTACTGCAGCAGGACAGTTACATAAAACGTGTTCTGCCGTTTCATCATCCTCCAGATTCAGGCAGCATTCTCCGCCAGTCCAAGCCTGCGCAGGCGATGATTAAATTTGTAGTGCCTAAAATATAGGCCAATTATTTTTTAGGTGTAGTCTATTTAACCTTAGTAGTTTTTTAGTTTTTAATTTCAAGGGGTATTTAATAAACTCTTGAATGAACTAATTCTGGTAGTTCCTGCCAGTGCTAGATTGTTTTTATTTCAGCCCAGGCTAGGACAGCTACTGTTTGCAGATATCCCAAGTGCCGGGTTCTGGTCCTATAAATCTGGTTGCCACGCCCTTCTTTAGCCAAAGAGTCGACAACTTCTTTGCCTTCCAAGCCAGACTGGCCAGGTATCCAGATCGGAGTCAGTTTGTTTTTTCTACCCAGTTGGGTTAGAGCTTTTTGGCAATTCCAAACCGTATTAGAATTACAATGGCAGGATCCGAGGGCTTTAAGAGCCGCGTGGGTGTCTGAAAATATTTGCACTGATCTGTGTCTAGGATGAGTTTGTTCTAGCCTCAGCACACACAACTCAATGGAATGGATTTCTGCCTGAAAGATAGTCGCATTATCACCTAGGTTCGAAGTTGTTCTTACTTTTGGATTGCAACTACATGCACCAGCTACAGTTCCCTCGGTAGTTTTGGATCCATTCGTGAGCCAATAATTATTTGCCCTTTGTTTTATTCTGATCCCACTCGTTTTTTTTTTCAGGAAACAAAACTTTTAAGGGCAGTGCGTGGTTGACTAAGGTAGGTGTTGTAGCCCACTTACCCTAAATTAAGATCCTGGAAAAACAAATGTAAAAAATGGAATTGTGAATTAAAATTGATGTTATAATATATAACTATATATTCCATTACTACTTTCATTATTTATAGTTTATCGATTAGATAACTTTAGTAGGCATCACAGGATACTATGGCGGTTTATGTCGTTCAACAACCTGTTGCGTGCGCTCCATGATGCTAGCCCGCAACATATTCGTTACCGCTTGTTGGATTCTGTATGTTGTCCACCTGGCCTCTCCGGATAAATATGAAGAGTATTCCAGGAGTACTTCCAGAGCAGCTGACGGTATGGTGCTTATTGCACTAGATATTGCCTCCGTAATACAGAGTTTGGCTTTGGTCGCTTGATATAACCATTTCGACTACCAAACTATTGAGGCATATGCTATCATTGGTCTAATGACAGTAACGTGTATCCAATATATTTGTTGGGGACCAATGCACCATTTTCCACAAATTCTTCGACATGTCCATGGGGACAGTCTCTTTTTGTGGTTTACCTTTCAGTAAGTGACTAATCTAGTGTCACATCTAGATATTTCACTTCTTCCGCAAATGGAATAATTTCACCTATGGAAGGTAGTTCTAGGTTATCCAACTTCCTTTTAATAGTGAAGGGTACAATTACCATTTTGTGAGTTGATAGACATCTGCTTCCTCTCACACCATCAGGTGAGGACGGTATCTAATACCCCTTGAAGGTTATTCGAAAATACTTCAGATTTTCCTCTAACCAGAATAATTAGGTTGTCCGCATATGCCTGAATCTCGATTTCCCAGAGACACAATGGCCTGCAGGTCACAAGGAGTGACCACAGGAGAGGGGAGAGAACCCCGCCCTATGGGCACCCCTTGCGGTCCTAAAGCTGACCGTTTCCCAAATCTTTTGAGAATTGCTGGAATATTGAGGTAGGTTTAGATCGTCGCGCGTGTCTTTGCCTATGATACTCAATATTTGTGTATAAAATGTCGGCGGTCTATAGCGGTGCGGTAAATAAGATGAAAGACGTCGACGTTTTCTGAGTGTTTAGTAGATCTGATCTGAAGAAAACTATACTCTGACTCTCCCTTGTGCAATATTTTAGTTTCTGTGGGTGTTTCGTTATGTACACACGTCCAACTCGCCGTTCGCTGTTTTTGTTATTTTTGATTTTCAGGTCGCTGTGTACTTATAGTCAAGATTTATTGTATTGACTTTACCGTTCACGTCGTTAAATTCTTGATTACGTACAGACACAACTTACTTGTTCGTTCTTTTTGTATTCCGTTTTGGATTTTGGACCAAGTTTTTCTTTTATTTTTCTTTATTGACAACGTTAGTTGATAGTTTATTGTTTAGTGTTGAACGGAGTACGTATGTCCTTAATTCGACGTACCGAACTGTGTATTGATGCAGATGAAGATTTCGAATAATTTACTTAGGTAGGCTTTTAACCCAGGGCACTCATTTATGTTACGGCCATTTTTTGCTTGCAGTTGTGCAGGAAAAGATCAGTCGAGTCGTGCCTACCGAAGCGTGCGGACGTGTTTATGGAGTAGCAGCGCCCGCGCAGCAGTGTTAGTAGTAGTGACTAGTGGTGACCACACCCAAGTTTTACTAAGAAGAGGTGTTCTATGTCTTTTTCAAGACAATAGAACAAACAGATAAGTAAAAGTCTCCCTTGAAGACGAATATCGTTTTTCTTTAATTTTACATGTACTATTTCTCTCCTATAATATTCTAGGTATTCCCTTACAGGAAAGAATAATGTCATTTGCTGAGGAGGACAGCAGGATGACTATTCCGGAAGCTCCCGGAGCAGTGAACCCGTCCAGGACGAAAAGGATCGTACGATTCTACGGCTCCTAGATGAAGACCCTAAGGACTCAAATCCAGGACCTTATTGAGAAAATGGCCCAAATGCAGAAGCAAATGGCCGACCAAGCCCGAGCATCGCTGGAGGCTCAGAACATCCAGCACCAGGAGCTCCTGAGGGCCATCCAGGTAGCAACTCCAACCCCCACGGCTGCCAATCAAGAAGCAGCAGCCCGTAAGAGAAAAAAGTCGGCCACCCATCAAATGGACACCGACGATGAGGAGCCTAAACAGCCCAAAACGAAGACCATCCAGGACTGAGCTCCTACGGCGACCACCACTCCTGCACCGGCCCCCCCTTCACCGGGCCCCCAAGGGGCCCCTTCGAACCAGAAGAAGAAGACGAAGGTCGCTCCAGTCATCTTGAGAAGAAAAGAAGTATGGACCTCTGTAAGCCAAAGGCTACGAGAAGCAGGTATCAAATACCTGAAAGCAAAAGCCGTCGGTGAAGGTATCGCCATCGAACCCCAATCCGCAGACGGCTACGGCAAGATGACAAGGTTATTCTGAAACGAAAAGTGGGAATACCATACGTATGCCCTCCCAGAGGAAAAGCTCCCGAGGGTGGCGGTGAGAGGAATCCCTTCCGGTGTCACAATGGAGGATATCAGAAGGACCTCAAGACACAAGGACTGGCACCAGTGTCGGTTCAGCGCATGATATCCAAGAGGATCAAGAGGGAGATGCCCCTCGTCCTCGTGCAGGTCCCCCTGGGCCAGGAAAATATCCTGGATGTAAACAGATGTTGCTCCCTGGTCGTCAGGGTAGAGAAACAGAGAGCCTCCCCTGCCAGCACCCAGTGCCACCGTTGCCAGCGCTTTGGCCACGCACAGGGTGGGTGCACAGCACAACCAAAGTGCGTGAAGTGCGGTCAGCCCCACCATTCGGCTGAGTGCCAAAAGAAAAAGGAGAGCCCCGCCAAATGCGCAAATTGTCAAGGGGCCCACCCAGCGAGCTACAGGGGATGCCCCAGCTACCCCAAAAAACCAGTAGGTCCCCCGAAGGCCAACAACCAGGGACCTAGGGCGAAGATGACCCCAGCAGAGACCAGAAAGGTCACTGCTGGAAGAAGCTATGTAGATGCAGAAAGCGCCAAGGCCGCACCTGCAAACAGGGTCAAGACATCGCCGAAGAAGGGGGCCAAACCCCCAAATTCTGCTGCGGCCCATAACTTTATAGCTGCACTGGCACAGATGCAGCAGATGTGCTCAGCAATGACTGCATTCTTCGCCCAAATGCCAAATATGCTCCAAGAGTAGATGGCTACTACGCTGGTGTAGCCGAAAATCTTGCAGATCGCCCCATGGAATGTAAACGGCCTCCGAGGGAGGAAGCTAGAAATAGAAGAAATCTTGGAGAGGTATAACATCGACGTGATGGCCCTGCAAGATAACGAACTTCGCCAGGATAATACAGAACTTCGAATCCCAGGCTACGAAGTCTATAGAGAACAACGAAGAGCAAACGCAGGAGGAGTTGCTCTGCTCGTCAAAAAGACTATCGACCATCATCTCATCGACACGCCGGAACTGGAAAACATGGAAGCCATCGCCATAGTAGTTTCAACGGAACGAAACGGCCCACTCAAGATAGCTTCCTGTTATCAAGCACCTCAACGTCATCTCCTAAACCATGACCTGGAGGCCCGCACAACACGGGGTACCCAGACGGTGGCTATAGGAGACTTCAACGCCAAATCACCAGCTTGGAATTGCAAGCTCCCTGACACCCGCGGACGGGCGATGCTGCGATTCCTAGAGGATCATCATAACGTACAGGCGTTAGGTCCAGAAGAACTGACATTTGACAACGGAAGACATAGGCCCGACGTGCTGGATATAGTCTTGCTCAACGAGATGACCTTCACTGCCGAACTTCAAACACAAGCTGAAGGCTCCTCGGATCACAATCCCATCTTCCTAAAATTAGGTGATGGTGTCCCTGAAGAGGAAACTTTCACTAAGAGAAGAACGAACTGGGAACAGTTCCGAGCACTTTTGCAAAGGAACATTGCACACGTCCCCAGAATCGATAGTGAGGAAGAATTAGAAGAGGCTATCATCTCTCTGGAAAACCACATCCAGGCGGCGCTAACGGAAAGCACGACGGAAACTGTAACGAGAAGTGTTGCAATGCCGATGGGAGAACTCCCTGAAGATACCATGCAGCTCATTCGAGAGAGAAGGCGGGTTAAGAAACTGGTGCAGAGGACAAGACTCCCTGAGCACCGAAGGGAATACAACCAACTAACTCGAAGAGTTAAAGAAGCCCTACAAGAGCACAGGCAGAACAGATGGCAACGTCACCTAGAGTCGCTAGACCCTCAGGACAGAAGCATGTGGACTACCCAGAAGGCTCTGCGTGCCAAGCGAAAACCAGTCCCACCCATCCACGGAGAATGGTATTGTCTACACTCGACAGGAAAAAGCCAAGGCTTTTGCCGACAGTTTGGAACTGCAGTGTAGGGAAAACCAGATCGACGACGAGGACGAGGACTGGGAGGACGACGTAATACGCAGAGTCAGAAGGCTGCGACGCATGTCGGATGAAGAAATAATCCCCCCGACTTCTTCTGAAGTCAGGGAAATCCTGGGAAGCCCCAAACCCCGCAAAGCGCCGGGATGCGACGGAATAGGAAACATAGTACTCAAGAAACTACCCCTCAAAGGAGTAGCACCAATGGTTAACATCATCAATGCCATCTTGAGACTACGTTATTTCCCCACCGAGTGGAAGAAAGCAGACGTCATCATGATTCCCAAACCAGGTAAGAATCTAACCTTTCCTTCAAATTACAGGCCCATCAGTTTCATACCCGCGATGAGTAAAGTAGCAGAGAGGATCATCCTGAAGAGACTTAAAACCCTGACCGATGAGCTCCAGATCATCCCAGATGAGTAGTTTGCCTACCGAACAGAACATTCCAGCGAGCTCCAAGTACTTTGTCTAACGGAGTATATCACGGAGGGTTTCAACTACCGTCAAGTCACAGGAGCGATCTTCTTAGATGTAGCCAAGGCCTTCGACAGGGTTTGGCTACGGGAAGATCTCCTGGCAAAGATGTTGTCGATGGGTTACCCTGTCGGCATAGTCAAGCTTGTGAGATCCTACCTTCATCGGAGGCAACTCCGTGTGAAGAATGCCGACAAGCTGTCAAACTACAGGCCCATGGAAGCACGTGTACCGCAGGGATCGGTACTCTCTCCCCAGTTATTCACCATCTACACCTCCGACATGCCAAGAACCGCAAGGACCTCCTTGGCGCTCTACGCAGACGACACGGCCATAATCGCAAGATCATGGAGTGCAAGACTTGCCACCCGCAACCTCCAGGAAGCAACATCCCTTCTGGAAGAGTGGAAACTCAAAATCAACGCGGAGAAGAGTAAAGCCATCCTCTTCAAGAGAGTCAGGAAGCAAACTCCCACAGGACACGTCTCCTTGAACGGCGAGAACATTCAATGGCACAATACCATCAAGTACCTTGGCGTTATCATGGATCGAAGCATGACATGGAGACAGAACACGGAAGCGATAGTAGAGAAAGCGACAACGAGAAGGACTCTACTTTACCCTATGAAAGGTAGACAGAGCCAACTCAACCTGAGGAACAAGCACACGCTTATTAGGACCCTCATTGCACCTATTCTGACCTACGCCTCCGTTGCCTGAGGATACCAAGCAGCCACCCATCTGAAGAGGATACGAGCCGTGGAAAACGTCGCACTTCGGTGCGCCGTGGATGCACCATGGTTTGTCAGAAACGCCGACATCTTCAGAGGCCCGGTAATACACCCCAGTAACTGAAATCATCCGGGACAGAACGAAGAACCTATACGCCCGTGCAGCAGAGCATGGGAATCCGCTGGTTAGACAGGCGACTGACTATGACCCCAACGACGCTCCGAGGCACAAGAGGCCGAAGCTTCAGATCCTGGATAATGGGTAAGTATAACTAACCCTTTATCTGTTTCAGCCCGATCTGCAAGCCATACCGCAAGGAGACAATGACCAAAAACATGGAATACCCGATCCCGGGGGTACCAAGCAAACAACCAGCTCGGTACCCTTACCCTAGCCCGTGCCGGCCTGACGCTACACAATTCACACTTCCTTCTGACGAAATCGGAGCACATGATGCCAATTGGCACCCTGGGCTTTCGACTAGTCAACACCCTCAAATCCCTTTCAAACTCCGGGAGGGCTCGGCAACAGCCGTTCCCTCACGACAGACGAAAGACGCTTCCGGGAGCCTATACATGCCAGCGAAGAAAGAAGACCAAGACAGAAGAGCGCCAGAAGAAACGACCCAGCTGGCAGGATCCAACAGCCAGGACCAGGGGAGGTTTGCTAACATCGCCAATACTATCCGCATTTGCGGGGGGATAGGCGAAAAAGCAGGCCCACCCCTTACGAGGCCGGTCCAGGCCCACAGCGATGATTGGGACAAAGAGCTCAATCTCGACCCCTAACCATCCGAGACCGTCATCTTTAGTCAAGAATATTGGCGCGCGCAGGAAAAGATAACGAATTATTTACCTCTTTATAATTGCCTCAGTTCGGTTTAGGCGGTCCATCAAAGGCGGTCGATAATCCAAGGCCTTTGCACTTTTTTATGACAATTTAAAAGTTGTATAATTGGGAACTACAAGTTCATTGACCAAGAAAAGCAGTGGTTCTCAATTATTTTCTACATCAATATTAAATAATATTAAAAAGGTTGACCTAGGTCAGTTTTTTTCAAAGTGCCCCTAGAGGGAAAAGTCATAAAGGTTTTATGTTTGTCTAGTCGGTCCCCATTACCAGTTTTTTTAATGATATGAAACTGATTACACCCTGTATACCATCCTATCGCCGCCCAACTGGTTGGGATATAATTCCATACCAGACTAGCTCTTTAGAGTCTGATGAGGAAGGGTAGCAGTATTTCCACTCCGTTTTGTAGCAGCGCTAGAAATATGCCATCCTCACCAGGTGATCTGAATGGTTGGAAAGACCCAATAGCCCATTCCATCGCTGAGACTGTGATTGATAACTTTTTTATCACCTGCCAATCGTTTTTGTGGGGACATTTCATTCGTCCTTCCGATGGTGGTGGCAGTTGGTTATTCATCAGAATTGAACTCTCTGGACACTGATTCAGTGCAAGAATCTCTAGGCTTTCTTTTTCAGATTCGGCAAATGAGTTATCTCGCCGTTTTACCATACCAAATTCTCAAGCTGGTTTTCTGGAAATGATCTTGTGGATCCTAATGGTCAGTAAGTCAGTAATACTCTCGCAGAACTTTCTCCAAGATTCCCCTTTGTTATAGATATAGATAATTTATTTCATGTGAGACAATTACAATTGCTTACACTCGTCAATAAAAAACATTGCAAATTACATTCAAGGTAAAAAACTTACAAAAATATAAGTATACAAACAGTAAAATAGAAAAATAAAATGAATTATAATATAAGACAAGAAAGCAGAAAGGAATTAAGAAAATTACTTCAAATATAAAAAAGATTCTGGTCTTTCTTCATTTTCATTGTTCATTGGAAATAAATAATATATCTTTTTTTGAGTTTTTCAAAATGTCGATTAAAATTAAACCTGTAATTCACTCCCATTGGCCAAAAGGATGTTTTGTAAAAATCAGCAGCAGCAGTGGTAGCAGCAGCAGCAGCCAGCTTTCAGCTAGAACCTGAAGATGGCAGATGAGATTCCGCCGAAACGTCGTTCAGACAACCATGGTTCCAACAGGAGCCTACCAACTACGCGGGAAATAACCCGGAAGCACGTCAACACTTCATTTAATACCCGTGAAAACATAAGAAACAACATATATATATATATATATATATATATATATATATATATATATATATATATATATAACCCCTTCCTTGTACTATATATATATATATATATATATAATATATATATATAACCCCTTCCTTGTACTATATATATATATATATATATATATATATATATATATATATATATATATATATATATATAAAACCAAGCGTTTTGTGATAAAATGTGATTTTTATCCTTAACGCGGCCAGACTAGCAATTCATTGCAGTTTGGTTTACTATCCTTATGAAAATAAGGATTCATAGAGGTGATAGACAGAAATATTTTGTTTTAATATATTCTGCCCTCTAGAAGCATGCTCTTGAACTATTACATGCACCCCATGTCGGGATATTGTTTTGATTGAGACAGATGTTGACCGCTAGATGGAGCTTCCCCCATTTCGTCGTTTTGCAACGGCGAAATGTTCACTTGGGAACAATAAACTCTCGTGTCAGTCGTCTCGGGAAGCCTTGCACTGACGAGCGCCACCAGCGCGAAACTGCAGTCTGCAAGTGGCCCGAGATGACTGGTGCGAGAGTTGCCTTTAATTAGGTATAAATCTTTCGGCTGGTGTTTGTTTCAATCAAAACCAAGCGTTTTGTGATAAAATGTGATTTTTATCCTTAACGCGGCCAGACTAGCAATTCATTGCAGTTTGGTTTACTATCCTTATGAAAATAAGGATTCATAGAGGTGATAGACAGAAATATTTTGTTTTAATATATTCTGCCCTCTAGAAGCATGCTCTTGAACTATTACATGCACCCCATGTCGGGATATTGTTTTGATTGAGACAGATGTTGACCGCTAGATGGAGCTTCCCCCATTTCGTCGTTTTGCAACGGCGAAATGTTCACTTGGGAACAATAAACTCTCGTGTCAGTCGTCTCGGGAAGCCTTGCACTGACGAGCGCCACCAGCGCGAAACTGCAGTCTGCAAGTGGCCCGAGATGACTGGTGCGAGAGTTGCCTTTAATTAGGTATAAATCTTTCGGCTGGTGTTTGTTTCAATCAAAACCAAGCGTTTTGTGATAAAATGTGATTTTTATCCTTAACGCGGCCAGACTAGCAATTCATTGCAGTTTGGTTTACTATCCTTATGAAAATAAGGATTCATAGAGGTGATAGACAGAAATATTTTGTTTTAATATATTCTGCCCTCTAGAAGCATGCTCTTGAACTATTACATGCACCCCATGTCGGGATATTGTTTTGATTGAGACAGATGTTGACCGCTAGATGGAGCTTCCCCCATTTCGTCGTTTTGCAACGGCGAAATGTTCACTTGGGAACAATAAACTCTCGTGTCAGTCGTCTCGGGAAGCCTTGCACTGACGAGCGCCACCAGCGCGAAACTGCAGTCTGCAAGTGGCCCGAGATGACTGGTGCGAGAGTTGCCTTTAATTAGGTATAAATCTTTCGGCTGGTGTTTGTTTCAATCAAAACCAAGCGTTTTGTGATAAAATGTGATTTTTATCCTTAACGCGGTCAGACTAGCAATGGGCTTGTTCAGCATTTTTTTTTTATTTCATAAATCGAAGGTGAAAGTATAAATTAATGGATCTGCAAAAAATCAGAATCTTATTCGCACGTTTAGTATCTTAAAAACTATTACAAATCTCCATCTCGCGAAAATGGGGCGTGGCCAGGCACTACGTCACTATACGCATAGACTCGGCGATCGCAATAGACTTGAGGCTCCTTACTTGATATAATTATAAGTGTTTTCGAAGTATTGTTTGTTTTGCTTACTACTTGACAGTAGGGGAGTACAATTTGGTGAAATGTCAAAAAATTACAATTTTCTCTCGCTCCTGCCAAGACGAATTTTCGATTCTGACCCTGGAATTTACGATTAGAATTCATCGCCGACCTTCTCTTTTCCGTAGACACATAGAACGAACTTCCACTCGACGTATTTATTTAGTTACCAGCGTTTAAAAATTTCATGTTTCTCGACTTTTCAGGTTAAATTTGAAAGGTCCCAGAAAGCCATTTTTCTTATGTCACTTGCGTATAGTGACGTCACAAATGAGCGCTCGGTTTTTGCAACTATTACTAATTTCAACTCCTTATATCTCGAGAACGGAAAAAGTTAATAATACGAAATTTGAAGAGTATAATGAGAATATCGAGTACTATATAAAAAAGTATAAAAACCATATAAAAAGAATATCATGGAACAAGCCCATTCATTGCAGTTTGGTTTACTATCCTTATGAAAATAAGGATTCATAGAGGTGATAGACAGAAATATTTTGTTTTAATATATGTAATTATATATATATATATGTATGTATATGTATACAGGGTGTAATTAGTTTCATGTCATTAAAAAAAAACTGGTGGTAGGGAACGACCAGACAAACAAAAAAACCTTATATAACATGGGGTCTAAAGCTCATAGTTTTGGAGAAAAAAATTATTTTTTGTTTATACAAAAATTTCGCAAATTTTCAATAAAATCTTTTGAGAACTGCTTTAATATTGAGGTAGGTTTAGATCGTCGCGCCTGTCTTTGCCTTATACTCTGACTCTCCCTTGCGCAATATTTTAGTTACTGTGGGTGTTTCGTTATGTACAAACGTCCAACCCGCCCGCCGTTCGTTGTTTTTGTTATTTTTGAATTTCGGGTCACTGTGTATTTATAGTTAAGAGTTATTTTATTGACTTTACCGTTCAAGTCGTTAAATTCTTGATTACGTACAGACACAACTTACTTGTTCGTTCTTTTTGTATTCCGTTTTGGATTTTGGACCAAGTTTTCCTTTCATTTGTCTTTATTGACAACGTTAGTTGATAGTTTATTGTTTAGTGTTGAACGGAGTACGTATGTCCTTAATTCGACGTACCGAACTGTGTATTGGTGCAGAGACTTCGAATAATTTACTTAGGTGGTAAGCTTTTAACCCAGGACACTCATTTATGTTACAAACGTTAATAACTCACATTTAAATATTCTAAATTATAAACATTAATCCAATATTTTGTTCCAAATTAAAAGACACACCTGTAAAGCAATGCTCTGTTTAAACTTCTATGGCCATTATTTGCTTGCAGTTGTGCAGGAAAAGATAACGAATTATTTACCTCTTTATAATTGTCTCAGTTCGGTTGAGGCGGTCCATCAAAGGCGGTCGATGATTCAAGGCCTTTGCTTTGACACCGCCTGTGACGCCAACTACAAGTTCATTGACCAAGAAAAGCAGTGGTTCTCAATTATTTTCTACATTAATATTAAATATATATATATATATATATATATATATATATATATATATATATATATATATATATACAGGGTGTAATTAGTTTCATGTCATTAAAAAAAACTGGTGGTAAGGAACGACAAGACAAACAAAAAAACCTTATATATCATGGGGTCTAAAGCTCAGTTTTGGAGAAAAAAAATAAACAAAAAAATGTTCAATACAATATTTTGAGAACTGCTGGAACATTGAGGTAGGTTTAGATCGTCGCGCGTGTCTTTGCCTATGATACTCAATATTTGTGTAGATAGCTATAAAATGTCGGTGGTCTTTAGCGATGCGGTAAATAAGATGAAAGATGTCGACGTTTTCTGAGTGTTTAGTAGATCTGATCTGAAGAAAACTATACTCTGACTCCCTTGTGCAATATTTTAGTTACTGTCTCTAGTTATGTACACACGTCCAACCCGCCGTTCGTTGTTTTTGTTATTTTTGAATTTCGGGTCGCTGTGTATTTATACTGAAGATTTATTTCATTGACTTTACCGTTCAAGTCGTTAAATTCTTGATTACGTACAGACACAACTTACTTGTTCGTTCTTTTTGTATTGAGTTTTGGATTTTGAAACAAGTTTTCTTTTATTTTTCTTTATTGACAACGTTAGTTGATAGTGTATTGTTGAACGGAGTACGTATGTCCTTAATTCGGCGTACCGAACTGTGTATTGATGCAGATGCAGAGATTTCGAATAATTTACTCACGTGGTAAGCTTTTAACCCAGGACACTCATTTATGTTACAAACGTTAATAAATTACATTTAAATATTCTAAATTATAAACACTAATCCAATATTTTGTTCCAAATTAAAAGACACACATGTAAAGAAATGCTCTGTTTAAACTTCTATGGCCATTATTTGCTTGCAGTTGTGCAGGAAAAGATAACGAATTATTTACCTCTTTATAATTGCCTCAGTTCGGTTGAGGCGGTCCATCAAAGGCGGTCGATGATCCAAAGCCTTTGCACTTTTTTATGACAATTTAAAAGTTGTATAATTGGGAACTACAACTCCATTGACCAAGAAAAGCAGTGGTTCTCAATTATTTTCTACATTAATATTAAAAAATATTTAAAACGTTTTTTTTTCAAAGTGCCCCTAGAGGGAAAAGTCATAAAGGTTTTTTGTTTGTCTAGTTGGTCCCCATTACCAGTTTTTTTTAATGACATGAAACTGATTACACCCTGTATATACACATCCTGCTATCTTTTGGGCGTCCTTTCATAACTCTCCAGCGTCCACCACAAGATTCCCCACGAACTTTATTTAGCAAAGAAAATCTTTTAGTTGTAGAATTGCAAAATGAACTTTCTATAATTTTTTACAAACATAATCAATGTGGACATCGAAAGATAATGTACCTAAAGTTCAACCACGAGTTGAAAACTCGAGCCAGACGACGGTGGGTTGAAGAAAATTTTTTCCACCACCAGTTATTTGTGCCGTCTGGACCCGGGGCACGAAGTTCTTAGTATCAACAAGAGCTTGTTGAACTTCCTCCGAACTGATTGCCGGGCACACCTCTTCTGGCCCTTCAAAAGTTCTGTGACAGAGAGCCTCGAAGTGTGCTATTGCTGGAGTGTTGCTATCGAACGGACGTGTCGTTTCATAGATTCCCTTCCAGAATTTTTTGACATCGGCTACAGCTGAGAGCTTGTCGACAAGAGGTTGTGGCTCTTGAAATAGGCGGGAAGAATTCGTACGGAACAGTGTATTCTGCTCCATACTCGTACCCGGAGTATGATTATTATTATTGTTAATATTTTCAGTGATTCACAACTTGAAGCTGGTAATATAAGTTCCACATCGGGAGTAAGCCATACCATTATTATTATTTTTATTATTATTATTATTATTATAGACCGCACTGTAACATTTTATGGATTTTAAAACAGATGATTTACATTTTTAATCATAACAAGGTTAAGATATTAAATGTTTAATACGTACCACTATCAAACCTTCTTTATAACTTTTTAATATTCTTAGTTTTAACTGCATTAAGCCAGATGGTCTGCCATTTGTATTTTTCATTGAGGTATATTCATCCAGTACTTCAATATAAACAGATTTATATATTTGTTTTCGATAGCCTGTTATTCCAATAATATTTAAGTATGGTATTGGGCAGTTTAAAACATATTTATTAATTTCATGTTGATTTGCAACTGATTTTAGATTATCCAAAATCTTCTGTAGCACTGGACGCTTCTCCAGTTGAATCTTTGTTTCATAATCTGTACTTCCTTGTGGATGAATATTTATTTCCTTGTACAATTTACGATCTTCAGAGTAAATACAAGACAACAGTAAATTTAGTCTATATCGTACTGGAGATTGTGGACTTGAGGCTAAAATTATGGTAAAAAAGAAAGGTGAAAGCAGCAGCAGATTTAACGCACTATATTCAAGTGTCTTAAAAATACGATTATGAAGTAAGTATTTATGTTGGTTGTAATTATTAATTTTAAATACAAGCACAGGCACCTGTTCTTCACACAGATCGTTATTTTTTTTTATAAACAAATTGAGACAGACTGGTTGTCACTAGGTTAAATCAGGACTTTCTTACACAATATTTTTTGTTTTGCCTTCTACAGTCAAAATAAAAATAACCTAAAATATTCATGTTTTGTTATTTTCGCGATTTACTACAAATTGGTGGGTGATGAAGCTAAACGGACATCGAATTCGTGTTTAGCACGTCGAAATACATATAGTCCAATAAATCTGTCGAAAATATCGCGTTTTTTTGCAAAAATTATTAACAGCAAACCAAGGTATGTAAAAAATCGGAAATTTTCCGTAGAGTTCAATGAACTATTTTTAAAACAAATGACGAACTTGCGTCCTCTTCAAAATGGCGGCCAAAGTTTGCGAAAAACAGTTTTTTTGCGTTAAAGAAAAAAGTTGGCGTTGCACAAAAAAAAGTTTAATAGCAGAATTATGTGACTTTTTAATACGGATCGAGCCGGCCCGGTCCGATTTCAGAAAATCTCAAAATTATTTAGTTATTGCAAAAAAAACGTTAAAAATCGCAATTTTTTGAAATACCTGTATCTCCGTGAAGAAAAGATATTCTTTAACGAAACTGGGTGAAAGCGTAGTCCAAGATATATCGAATAAAAGCATTTTTACAGATTTGCAAAATATTTCAAATTTCTTGTAGAAATCGATTTTTTCGAAAAAAACACGTTTTTTTCAATGTCCAATAGCTCATACAGGTCTTCATATTTTTATACCGGAACAGTCCGAATAGTTTCTTCAACAGTTGCGCTAACCTGTGCAGTTATTGCGCATATCACGAAACGATCCCTAATATGCGAAAAATCGGTCAAAAAATCGATAATTTTTTTTACCTCGAAAAACTTTGAATATTTTTGACATTTTAAATTATATTGGAATACCATTATTGCCAATAGATAGCTGGCATTTTTCTAAAAATTTACAAAAAAAAAAATTGCTCTCGGACTCTGGAGCCGAGATAATTTTTTTTTTTTTTAAGAAATTCTTGTGGCGCCATTTTTTAAGGTAAAGGGCTGAAATTTGCAGTGGTTATTGTACAATACCTATATTTTCAATAAAAAATCTTCGGAACTTGATCGGCCGTTGCTGAACATTGCAAATTCAATGAAACTCGGAGCTCGATGCTGCGGCGTACGTCTGCAGCTGCCGAAAATACGGCATAAAATGTTCAAATGTGTGTTCAACATGTGACGATTAAAGTTGCTCAAATACTGAGAAGAACAGAGTCGTCGCTGATGATATCGACGAAGAAATAGATGAGCCAAATATCACAGAGACTGAGCTAGAAAGAGATGAATGTTCAAATGATGACAACGATAATGATGACTGTGATGACGATAATGCGGAAATAATATTAAATAACGTTTACAGTGACAGTAGTAGTGGTAATGAAGACGAGTCTCCTATTAAAAAGCAAAAAAAATATATTAATGCAACGTATTCTACAAAAACAATTCGAATACATAAATGAGACATAATATAATTTTGATGTTTCTTTGGTAATGTAACAAATGTAATAAAGTGTAAAGGAATTAAAATTACTTGCCATACAATAGCACGATTTCATAGATAGTTTGGGACGATATTTGACAAACCCTAACATGTTATCGTTATGTACTCTTAGACAGTTTTCAAAGCTTATACAAGAGTATAAATTTATAATTTAACAGTCGTTCCGTGCCTATGACAGAGACTTTTTCGGCCATAGCAATGAAGTAATCTGTAGTAAATTTGTAAAATACCCCCCATAAACTGATAAAAATCCATTACGATCGATGTCATCGTCAAATTGCTTTTTATTAGAAATGTGACAAACGCACGGGTAATTAAACGAGGTGAATGTGTAAAATAATCGAATTATAAATCGTGTAATTGATTACAAGAATTCCCCAAACTGTACATTAGGTAGGAACTAGTTGGTTTTTACTTTTCTAGTAAAACACATAGGTTTTTTCACCGACTAGGTATAATTAGCTAGCTTAGATGTAGAATATTTTAAGTTGTTTAAATGGACGTGTTATATTTAAGGGAAGCCATTTTGGCCATAGTTACTAAAGAGAACGCCACTTGCCAGGCGAGTACTATTTCGGTACATAATTTCTACTATAGAGGACGCAACCTTCCTGATGACTTGAGGCCTCCAAAAAGGGGCGGACTTTCATTCATTGGTCTAGATTGCTTTGGGGTGGATAAGGACCACTAACTAAAAATTGACCAGGATAATCCCGTCCGGAAAAAAAGACACTTTCCGATCAGCTACTGGTGGTGTGACATCGACCTACTTTTATCTTGATAATTTTAGTGTTACTGGATATAGGTATTTGTATTTTTGAGCTTCTGTTATAAAATTTAACTTCATATCATCAGATTTCTCAAATTAAACGTTACCTCATTCAGATTGTCACTAGCAACTGGCGTTTCTGCACTAGTTTATAAAGTATAGTTTTCAGAAATAATTAACTTCATGCTAGTTAAGGCTATTGTATTTTTTGGCCCTTCTGGCAATCAGTTTGAATTTGAGTGTAAATGATTTTTTCCTTTAACAAAGTAATTTTTCTTCCTTAAGTTCGAGACTACGGTCCAATTTTCTTATTTGTTTATCTTTTAAGTTGCACTTTATTTTGTTTTAATTTAAGTATTAATTATTGTTGTTCTATTTTCCAAACCGATTGTTCTTTTGTAACGTGTTCTTTTGTAAAATATAGTTTAAGTTTTGTTGAAAATGCGTGTTTCATTTACTTGCTTATTAGTGGAAATTCGAGTCATCAAGGTTAGATAATCGTAGTGAAGCAACAGGCCTGGCAAGGGAAAACAGGGGTAAGTTTTGGACTATAATCTTTTAAATGTACACATATCTCTGAGAACGGTCCACGTATAAAACGGTCTAGATCTACGTGGCCCACTGTGCGTGGGTAGTGTGAGTATAGACGTAAAGATAGGCCCGATGTTGATGCATGAGTATTCCTTGGTAGTCGCACATATTGTAAATTGGGCTAATTTGAAAGGGGTACATTACTTTTCACGGATACAATCAATAAACATAATAACCCCTCAAAGTAATGTAAACAGGATAGAGATCAGTTTTAAGCAAGGCTTCACTGAGAGCTGGCTTTCCCCCCACTTCACCGCTAGCGCTAGATAACACGCGCCGCAGCATCCAGCTCCGAGTTTAATTGATTTTGCAATGCTCAGCAACGGCCGATTAAGTGCCGAAATTTTTTTATTGAAAATGTAAATATTGTACAATAACCACTGCAAATTTCAGCCCTTTACTTTAAAAAACGGCGCCACAAGAATTTCTTTAAAAAAAAATTATCTCGGCTCATGAAGGTCGGAGAGCAATTGTTTTTTTTGTAAATTTGTAGAAAAGTGCCAGCTATCTATTGGCGATAATGGCATTCCAATATAATTTAAAATCTCAAAAATATTCAAGGTTTTTTGGGGTAAAAAAAATTATCGACTTTTTGACCGATTTTTCGCATATTAGGGATCGTTTCGTGATATGCGCAATAATTGCACAGGTTGGCGCAACTGTTAAAGAAACTTTCCGGACCAGTGCGGTATAGAAATATGATGGCCTGTATGAGCTATTGGATATTGAAAAAAACGCGTTTTTTTCGAAAAAATCGATTTTTGCAAGAAATTTGCAATATTTTGCAAATCTGTAAAAATGCTCTTATTCGACATATCTTGGACTACGCTTTCACCGAATTTCGTTAAAGAATATTTTCTCTTCACGGAGATACAGGTATTTAAAAAAAATGCGATTTTTAACGTTTTTTTTTGCAATAACTAATTAATTTTGCAATTTTCTGAGATCGGACTGGGCCGGTTCGATCCGTGTTAAAAAGTTACACAACTCTGCTATTAAACTTTTTTTTGTGCAACGCCAACTTTTCTTTTTTATCACAAAAAACTGTTTTTCGCAAACTTTGGCCGCCATTTTGAAGAGGACGCAAGTTCGTCATTTGTTTTAAAAATAGTTCATTGAATTCTACAGAAAATTTCCGATTTTTTACATACCTCGGTTTGCTGTTAATAATTTTTGTAGGTAAAATCCCTGACTTACTGGACTAATAGGAATTACTATGATGGGTCCCGAGTTCAGATATATTTTTTTTCTTGTGCGCAGGGACACAACAATAGAAACGAGATCAGCGAATATATCACAATGGGAATTAAAATCGAAAGAGTAGGCACTCAATTTTATATTAAGAGAAATTACTACACCCCCTCCTTTCTTGGTATTAGTTGCATGAAAATCTCAGTCACTATGAAAAGCATCGTAATGATTAGTATCAAGTATTTCTGAATTATAAATGCTGCTATAGAGTTGACAAGTAAATCGCTCGTTTTTGTACATACACCACGTACGTTTTGATAGTATCAGGATATAGTGGGAGAAGAAAATCTAGAGATGTCGGAATTGCAGTTTTCTCAGACGATTGCTATTGCGTTAACCAACTATCTACCTATCACAGTTCTACTTTTCCCATCTAAAATGCTCAAATATGTAATATATACTAGAATGTAATTCCATATCTTGTTAGCACTTATTGAACAGTATGGTTTAATTAGTAAGGAATCTATTAGTAATTTATAGGCATCTTCAGACGATGTCATCCATAAAATAGGGGAATTCCAGATAGATGCTGTATGTAAGACCTACCAAATAGTCCAATGTATGAAATTCCTATGTAGAGTTCGACAGTCACTCGACGTCACAGCGAGATTTAGGTGTTTGGTGAGGTGATCATTGGTGAGCATTCGGCATATTGTGTGATCAAGGTTCGCCGCCATCTTGCAAAAAATGGTTAAGAACTGTTCTTTCCAAATATCTCGCCTTCTGTTGAGGCTATATCGAAAATAAATACAACGTTTTAATGGGCGTAAAATTTCTTATGTTTCATATAATATTATTTTTTCTTGTAGGACTGTGTTTTATTTACTGTGAGAGAAAGTTTAAAATGGGCGCCCCAGCATACGGGTTTTTACAGGTAATTCCTACCACAGCATTCTTCGAGAACATTCTATAACAGAATGTGATTTGACCAGGAAAAACACCCCGATAGTAAATACTGCTTTTAGGCAAGCTTTAAATTATGATTCCGTAGTAATCGTAGGCGAGGACGATCTGTTCCTGTTACTTGGACTGGCCCAAAACAACAATCACCAAAGGAAGCTTTTGGTACTTGGTGGTACACTCATTGGCGAGTTTTCGGCACGATGCGCAACCGAGGTTCGCCTCTATCTTAAAAGAAGTGTTAAAACAGTTTTTTTGAAAGCCCTCGGCTTCGATGCTACATCAAACATAAATATGGCATTTTTAAGAGCATAAAATGTCCTATTTTATGTACTATTCATTTTTTTCGTACAACTGATAGTTTTTATGTATTGTGAGAGAAAGTTTAAAATGAAAACCTGCCGATGGAAAAATTGTCGAGAAACTTTCTCTATTTGTGGATTTGGCAAATCGAAATTCATCACATCATTGAAGAACAATTAGTATCGTTTGAAAGCATCCCTAACATTATTTAAAGAGAAAAGTGTTCCTCAAACTTCTCGCTACTGCAGGAGAAACATTCTTGCTTCGCACAAAGAAGACGAAGCACAAAAAAGTTAAATTCACTACTCACAAACGTTTTGTAAAAGTAACAGGAAAATCAAGTCTTCCACCGGGTGAGGTTCAGCAACACACTTTCAGGACGTATCTTCAGGTGTAAACGTGGATTGGAAACTTTCACGATTCGGAGAAATGGGGATGGGGCAGGAAAAATTGTGGGCTAGAACCAATGACTATCGCACAAAAACTGCACCCGACAAACTTTTAAAATTAATAGACTGTAAATGCAAAGGAAACTGCGGAACCGCTTGTAGTTACCACTGGAATGAAATGCTCCGTTATATGTCAAAATTGTAGCTGTAAACTTGTGACATTACATATTTCCCGAAAAGGTGTGGGCCGGAAAGCATCGAAAATGGATTCAATCAATAAACATCTATCGACCGATAATGATAGTGGATTAGGTCTATCGACAAAACCACGTTAAAAAAACGCGCCTAGAACTCCTACTCCAGTATGTTCAAAATGTGAGGGTCGTAGGCTTAGAATGATGAAAACAAGTGACCAATTTCATGTGATAGGTGTCTAATATACAACACTAAGCCACTTCCGGGCTAACCTAGATATGTGTCGTTCACCCTCTGGACCCCCTCGAAGGGTGAAATATTCAATTCAGTGAGTGTGAAGTGAGTTAGTGGTCAGTCCCCAAATTTTCTAATTTTCCATAGAGAATACTGTAATAAAAGACCTGTAATTTTCAGAACCAGAGCATTAGTGTTGGAAGTAAGTAGTGGGTAAATAAGAGAGCTGCCGGAGCAATCATTTTTGATGAGTGATGAAGGTCAAAGTGATGAGTGATGAAGGTCAAAGTCATCATTCGTGATGAAGGTCAAAGTCATCATTCGTGATGAAGATCAAAGTATTCATTCGTGATGAAGGTCAAAGCGATCATTCGTGATGAGGATTTCCGAGAATTTACGTGCAGGTATGCGAGGTATCAAATTACATTTTAATGCACATGTGTAGCAATCTTGGAGCAGGATCTTGGATCAGGATTTCCGGGAATTTACGTGCAGGTGTGCGAGGTATCAAATTACATTTCCTGGAATTTTAATGCACATTTGTAGAGGTCACCAACAAGTCTCGACAAGTCTAGAATGTACGTGTGTATCAAATTACATTTCCTGGAATTTGCGTGCAGGTGTGCGAGGTATGAAATTACATTTCTTGGAATTTTAATGCACATTTGTAGAGGTCACCAACAAGTCTCGACAAGTCTAGAATGTACGTGTGTATCAAATTTCATTTCCTGGAATTTTAGAATTACATAACGGAGCTACATGGTAACAAACATTCGAAGGAACACCCTGTATATGAGCACATATAATCCCTGTATACGATTCAATTAATATGCTGTTAAGTATATATGACCACAACAATTTCCATAGCCCCTGTATATAATAATACAAAATGATTAATCCGAATCAATCAATGCATTATACTAATAAGTATAGGAAATATAAAATTATCCTATAAAACATTTTTCCGTAGCCCCCTGTATATAATACTACAAAATGATTAATCCGAATCAGTCAATGCATGTACTAATAAGTATATTAAATACAAAATACCCTGTATTCAACTGACAATCTCCATAGCCCCTGTATGTGACATTTTTTAAAGAACCTGCATGAAAGTTTATCAGAATACATAAAAGATGAAATGAGTTACCCTATTCCCAATGTGAGTATGTATTGAGAAAGTAGAAAATACCATTCAAACAACTACTTTAGTTCGATAAATGCAACAAAATAATAAAATACCCTGTATACGACTGAATCGATATGCGCACATTCCTAAGTATATGAAATATAAAAAATACCATATAAGACATTTTTCGTGCCCCTCTATACGAGTCTCAATTAAAGAACAGACCTCGAGAATGCATTAAAAGCAAGCTAGATGTGTGCGATTATTGTCCATATCATTTACAGTACACCGCGTAGGTAAGTTGGTAACATAAACATCTTGTCAGGTGGAATAACTCCAGACAAATTTGATTTATGTCTACTACATTGTATCACTCTATACATTATGGGAACGCCTAGGGCATTAGACTTCATATTTCAGAATTCTTTGAATAAAATTTATCAGAACGCATAAAATATGAAATTAGATGTGCCCGACACGTCGCCAATCGCCGCTATCACTGTGTGACCGTGTGAACAGATATTTTTTCGTAAACATTGGTGAAACTAGAGACGAAAACCGTTAGAACATACAAATTTCCACAAATGCATACGCCATGTGAATAGGTATTTTTGCATAAACATGGTACAAGACACCCGTGATAAGAAAAAACGTTAAACCTGACAACGCAAAATAGCGGTGAGAAGATTTTTTCGTAAACAACTAAGGAAATCATATTTCACGGCCAGACTAGAGACGCAAATTCGTTAGAACTTACGTGTCGGAGAGGAAAGATTCAAATTAATTTCAAACTCGATTATCAATGAAAACCTAAGTAACATATATTTAAGACTGGCCCACTAGTAATCAAATTAAAACAATTAGCGCAATCTTTATTTTGAAACCCTGCTATTAATTATATGCAAAAGACGCGTACCTTATGCCGGGAGACAGAAAATATGTGAGGTATACACTAGATTAATTACATCGCATTTGGGGACTATTATTTAGATATGTATGGTTTAAAGTATGAAATATGTATACAGTGGGGAACAAAAATATGTGAAATATACCAATTCAATTACATTACATTTGGAGTTATTCTTTAGATACATGCCTTAAAGTATGAAATATGTATACAGTGGGAGACAAAAATAGGTGAAATATACTAATTTAATTACTCTGCATTTGTGTACAGGGGGATTTAGATATATGGTTTAAAGTTAAAAAAAATATATACATTAGGCCATATGAGGTATGAAATATGCATACAGGGGTGACAGAAATATGTGATATACTAATTTAATTACTCTGCATTTGTGTACAGGGAGATTTAGATATATGGTTTAAAGTTTAAAAAATATATATACATTAGGACTATATGAGGTATGCATACAGGGGTGACAGAAATATGTGATATACTAATTTAATTACTCTGCATTCGGATATATGCTTTTAAGTTTGAAAAATATACAAGGGTCATACGAGGAGTATAGTCATGTGAATCAACGACTCAGGATGTTCCCACACAGGGTGCTATTTAGAGATAGCCAAAGGTTATTTAATTTTAGAATTGCAAACTGAGCTACCGATACAGGTTGGCAAAGGATCAAGTTCATAATGCACGTGTGTAAAGGTTATATGAAGGCTATATGAATCAGTAACCCTATGGGAAAGCATCAAAACCATCATTCTCACAGGTGTCATATTACAACAAACCGGAAGTGATCGGAAATCCATCGAGTAAACCGGAAGTGAAACCGGAAGTGAGTGGAAATCAATCAGATACACTGGAAATGAAGCCGGAAGTGACTGGAAACCATTCGAATAAACCGGAAGTGATGAACAGTTGGCAACACTGCATCTGATGTACAGGTGGCAACACTAGGTGTACACTTGCCAACCCCCTCTAGCAGCAACAGATTATATAATGCTAGGAAAAAATAGTATTCTCCAATACTATATAGTCTATTTTACAATAATGAAGTGCGAACACTGCAAGGAAGTTTTCTCAAAGAAAAGTAATTTAATTCGACATATTCGCCAATATTGTCCTGTTCTAAAAAGTAGAAGTGTAGCTTGTGAGCCACCAAGCAAGAAGCAAAACTTCGATGATGTGCCTTCTACAAGTGGTATTAACAAAAAACCAAATTCTACAAGCGGTTCAAAAATTCACAACTATTGTGGAAAAGACTTTTCATTATTGTCTAACTTACGACGTCATATTAGTAATAACAGATGTCCTGCCCTGAAGGATATGTTTGTAATTGAGAGAAAGAAAATAAATCATCCTATTGTGAACAGTTTAGGAGACGGAGTGGAGAAACTACATTCAGCATTTAAAAGCAGGATTGCTAGTTATCGTTTTAGCAGTCCTAGAAGCCACATCAATTATTCCGATTTTCTAAAAGAAGTCGAACAAAAGGTATTTGATAAGATTAATGAATATTTGGAGAAGTACCGGACTCTCAAGATTAATTTTAAAGTGTTTGGGACTTTTACTATCCCTGAAAAGGAATTAAGTGATATTAGGTCGTTCGATACAAAATATGAAATAATTACTATTTCAACGAACCTGCATCAGATTTTCGAAGAATTTGGCGAGGAAATGAATGTATAAACACCCGAATTCCAGGAGGGAAAATCGGGTTGGTTATTAAAACGTATACTATTTCTTGATGTAAACATAATAAGTTTGCACCAATAGATGTCTTTATCATACATTAAGTTACCCAAAATATAATCGAGTACATATTATAACATGGAATGGGCTTGGAAATTTTCAAAAAAGTCTTGTTTTTTTTTAAACAATCAATACGAATCATTATTATAATTACAGTAGCGTTTAAATCAAGTCAATACGATTATTAATTACAGAGATATAAGCTTTTAAAATCTGCAAATAACGATACGGCTTGCTGCAATGCCCGAAACTCGAGCTGGCCGGCTGTGACGTAATCGGCGCCGATGTCGCACGCCGCTCGCCTTATTTGAATGAATTTATATAAGTGAAACAGTCTTATTTTGAGTTCCTAAGTAGTTGTGACAATAATGAAGCAGGGATTTGTTCGTGGACAGTCGGATAACTTGCCAAAAATTGACTGAAATAAAGAACATTAATACGTTTAATTATTATTCCCATTGGTTACTCAGCTTGATATATAAAATATAATCAATTTTCGTCCTGGGGCTACATAACAGCAAAATATGTTTTCTTAATTCTCACACAGCGAATTCACTTTTTAAAGCTATCTGGACAAAAATATTTACAATATTTAATAAAGCTCGGTAATGCGGCATCAAAAACTTAAAACCTTGGTAAGAAAATCTTAACCTCATTAAAAAAATGTAAAGATATATGCACCGATGTACTAAATCACCCTGTATATTTAAAAATAATTTTTAAGTGTGCACTCTTCGACACTACACCAGTTATATACAAAAAAATTTGAATTATTTTAATAAGAGCAATATTTTATTTATTTATTTTTTTCATCTTATTTTAATGCCTTATTTTTATTAACGTCCTGGCGGAGTTCAGCTATTGCTGCTCTACCACTCAACCAGGACACGTACACATAGACATCAACACAACAACCATTCCCTGCGATATTGCCATCTACCGCAGCTGAGACTCGAACTCAGGAGAGATAACAGCGACTAGACATGTTGTGCCACCCAACAGCGGTCTAGATCACTTCTACCGTCTCGGTAACACATGAAAAAACGCCACCAACATCCATACCCTGGCCAGGATTCGAACCCGGAACTCCGTGGTCGCAAGCCAAACATCTTTTTCCATTTAAATATAATTTTATTAATTAAAATATTACATTGTATGAAGCTTATTTCTAAAGGTATATACAGGGTGCGCCAAAGTTCTGATTTTGGTCGATTACGGCTGTATTTGAAATGGTGGAAATATATTGTCTATAGATTATTTTCTTGATTTTCAATTCTGAATAACCAGAAAATATGTACAATTATACAGGGTACTCCGTTTTCGTTGTCCGAGCAACAACTTCGTTATTTTAAATGGAACACCCTATATTTTTTTCCTTTATCGAGTTACCCATCTAATTATGTTCATAATTCTATTAAGGTGGTAGGTACTTAAAATGAACCGTTTACGATATAAAAAAGATTTTTTGACAAAAAGTGAGGTTTGCGGATAAGTTTTTGAGTACCTCTGATTTCATAGACAAGAGAGTTTTCAAAATTCTGCTTATACTTTTATGTTGAGCATATTAAGGGCTAGTAGGGCAGAAACATTATTAATATTAATCTTATACAGAGTGCTGAAAAAATTGAGTTTAATGTTTCGCTAATAAAAAAGGCCGTAATTCAATTTTTTCAAATGGGACGTGCTATTTTCAGTTCTGTCATCTAATGAAGTGTTAAATTATCTTTCCATTGATATATCATAGTAGGTATTTATCTTTAGGAGTTGCATAGATATTAAGGTTAATTGTCTGGATCAGTCATTTTTCTTGCTGGAACTTCATGAGGTTTGTACTGCACTTCACCAGTTTCGATAAATCTGTCTCTAAGATTACTAAATGCAGGTTCTAAAGGGTGTCTCCTTTCAGGATATCTGGTTTTATAGACTCGGGATGCTAAGAGGCTGTTCCTTGAGCACTCCCCCAGAATAAAAATCATGTCAACCATTTCTTCCCGCGAATAATTCATATTTAATATAATTATATGCAAATGCAACTTCCTGGAACTGTAAAAGCTACTAGTATTTTATTAAAGACAATCAAAACAAAAGCACTTACCGATATAGCAGTAACACAAAACTTTAGAACATCCACAGACACGTGTTTTGACACCTATGTCTCTTCGGTGCGGCTTTTTCTAAAGTTCACAATCAACTGAAATATGTAAGCAAATACTCGTGTTATAACTATCAAAGGATTACCAGAACAGGATATTAAAAATTAAAATTAGATTATAGGAAATTCCCCGTAAAGGGATAATTATCAATATAATTATATGCAAATGCAACTTCCTGGAACTGTAAAAGCTACTAGTATTTTATTAATTATTTTTATATTTTATTATCAATATAATTATATGCAAATGCAACTTCCTGGAACTGTAAAAGCTACTAGTATTTTATTAGCTAATAAAATACTAGTAGCTTTTACAGTTCCAGGAAGTTGCATTTGCATATAATTATATTGATAATTATCCCTTTACGGGGAATTTCCTATAATCTAATTTTAATTTTTAATATCCTGTTCTGGTAATCCTTTGATAGTTATAACACGAGTATTTGCTTACATATTTCAGTTGATTGTGAACTTTAGAAAAAGCCGCACCGAAGAGACATAGATGTCAAAACACGTGTCTGTGGATGTTCTAAAGTTTTGTGTTACTGCTATATCGGTAAGTGCTTTTGTTTTGATTGTCTTTAATAAAATACTAGTAGCTTTTACAGTTCCAGGAAGTTGCATTTGCATATAATTATATTAAATATGAATTATTCGCGGGAAGAAATGGTTGACATGATTTTTATTCTGGGGGAGTGCTCAAGGAACAGCCTCTTAGCATCCCGAGTCTATAAAACCAGATATCCTGAAAGGAGACACCCTTTAGAACCTGCATTTAGTAATCTTAGAGACAGATTTATCGAAACTGGTGAAGTGCAGTACAAACCTCATGAAGTTCCAGCAAGAAAAATGACTGATCCAGACAATTAACCTTAATATCTATGCAACTCCTAAAGATAAATACCTACTATGATATATCAATGGAAAGATAATTTAACACTTCATTAGATGACAGAACTGAAAATAGTACGTCCCATTTGAAAAAATTGAATTACGGCCTTTTTTATTAGCGAAACATTAAACTCAATTTTTTCAGCACTCTGTATAAGATTAATATTAATAATGTTTCTGCCCTACTAGCCCTTAATATGCTCAACATAACAGTATAAGCAGAATTTTGAAAACTCTTTTGTCTATGAAATCAGAGGTACTCAAAAACTTATCCGCAAACCTCACTTTTTGTCAAAAAATCTTTTTTATATCGTAAACGGTTCATTTTAAGTACCTACCACCTTAATAGAATTATGAATATAATTAGATGGGTAACTCGATAAAGGAAAAAAATATAGGGTGTTCCATTTAAAATAACGAAGTTGTTGCTCGGACAACGAAAACGGAGTACCCTGTATAATTGTACATATTTTCTGGTTATTCAGAATTGAAAATCAAGAAAATAATCTATAGACAATATATTTCCACCATTTCAAATACAGCCGTAATCGACCAAAATCAGAACTTTGGCGCACCCTGTATATGAATATCACATATAAAAGTAGGTACGTACAGTACATTATTTGTCACGTCCTAAAACTACACAAAAAGTATAATATAGAACATGACACAGCCAATGGTATGGCTGGAGACTTTAGAAAAACACGGCTCTTTTTATTTTTATGTTTTATCTTGTTATTTCTTTATCAATTTATATCAATTATAATCAATGTGTTGCCTTGGCTTTAATCGAGCTTAAAGCTCATTAGTTCGAGAGTTTCTTGGCGGAACGAAAATAGCTCAATTAACAAATGCAGGAAAAAATGTAGAATTAAAAACCTGCTTCAGATAATATTGTCAAGATATAAAAATGATGATTATGTGTGAGCATTTACTTATAAAAAAATAAAATTATAAGGTATCGACGGGTAGGGGGCAGGGGTGGGTGGTGGGATTTGGGGAGGGGGGGTTTGTTGTTTTGTCGGGTAGTGTGTCTTGTCGGGTTAGCAAGCCAAACACCTTCAGCATTGCGCCACCGAGCTGGCTGGGATATATGACTGATACACTGTTGGGACACCCTGTATGTGAGTGCTGGATAATGTAAGTATTGCATTGTGTAGGTAGAGATAACTTTTACAATTTTAAGTTAACTTCGAAATGGTCTTCACAACAAAACCGATTACTTGTACTCGAAAAGGTGATACTATTCTTTTTATCTCTCTTTATTGCATCACACCATTGTTTTCGTGTTTTTTCACCTTTTGGCATACTTATAAATAATTTGTTTGGCGTAGTGATTGTTGTATTGGTACATCGAGGCACAACACAGTATTTGTAACGAATATTTTGTGTAGCCATCTCTATAACATCGCAGCAAAGCATCGGTACTATGATCACTACGGGGTAAATGGGCGTCGATGACGTAGTGCACTCAGTCGAGCTGCTACTAGGAAAGATGGGGGCGTGGACTAATTGATCGAACTTCAACAATTAATTGTAAAGCCATTTTAAGTGCTAGAGAAATAAATTAAATTGCAATGTTTAAGTTACAACGTGCACATTTTTATAAAAATATATAAAAAATATCGTTTTTAAGCCCATGTTTGCAGTGGACAGACTACGTTTCCATAGGAGAATCGAGGCAGCTTCAAATATACTTAATTATATTAATCTTAGATGTAGAATGTTTTCTGAAAGATTTGAAATAAAAAAACATGTAACAAATACAATTTGTTTTATTTAAATAAAATGTTTCCAGGTTTATACTAATTCATTTATTAATTCAAGAATTATGCTTACTGGTTAACATACAGTTTCCCTTCCTTTTTCTTCTTAAAATCTTTTCAACTATGTAAATATCAAAATGTTCAACATTCTGAATTTCATAATTTGAATAAATATATATCTCATGTGTTCTTTAAAATAGCCAGCTCCAAATTATTATATTAAAAATATCGATAACATGAAGATATACTATTGTCTAAATGTTATTTGTGGCATTATCTTATTTTTTTTTCCTTCTTCAATTCCTTGGGAATTTCACTGGTTAATTGTGATATATTTTGTAGATTTCCCTAGCACCGCTTAGAAAGAAAACATACATGTGGCAGTGAAATTCCCAAGGAATTGAAGAAGGAAAAAAAAAATGAAGATATACTATGCACACAAAAGCCTACCAAGTAGATTGATTATTCTAGATCGAACACTGAATAAATAAAATCAATCACCTCTAAATTTTAGCATAAACAAGAATCATAAAAATTTAATATGTTATGTATAGGGATAATCAAAAATTATTCCGATATACGACCATTGATACGTAATATACAGCGTACTCAATAAATAACACATTTCCTAAAAGTATACAGACCTAATAGAGATGAAGACTTGAGATACCCTTCTACACTGTCTTTCCTCAAGTTTCTTCCCAATAATCTCAAATAAAGCTAATATACCATACATCCAATCATCTTACGAAATTGATATATTTTATTGATTAAAAATTAAAGAAAATGTTCTGAAACTAGGGATTGAACATAAAACCTCTAGATGCACAGTCTTGAAATAGCATAGTGGGGGGTACCACTAAGCTATTTCGACTCACATAAAAATTAATGAAAAAAAATCTTACGTGCTGATTAGAAATAAAACAATAGATTTAAGTAATATAATATTTATTAATATTTTACATTATACAATGTTACACTCTACACAAAAAACTCAAATGTGATTACACAACAAACAGAATCGAGTTAAACAGCACATAGAAAGAGGGCTTTCACAAGCATGACAAACCAAGGCACAGTTTCCTAATTCCAAACCATAGTCAGTTGTATGTTGAGACACCTGGGAACTTTCGATGTTTGTGTTAAAGTTCATGGACGCATCAAAAAACAACTCGTACAAAACGTTTCACCCCATCTCAGTCTAAAGCAATAAAGTAATGCTGAATTAGACATATATATTCATGGGCCCAATTCTGCACAAATTACAAACTATTAACTTCATATCACTTTTCTATTCTGGATTCACTGTCTAGATCCTAACTCTTCAGAAAAGAATGTCAACCATATATGATTCGACCCACTCTCCATTCTCGGGAATATCTCAAGCACGGAATGCCAATCCACTATTTTGCATGCTTTATGTTGCGTTATGTTGCATTAATCTTAAGTGGTGAGATGTATTAGAATTATTACAACATATGTAATCGATGAAGGGCTCTCACCAATCCCACTTATTTTCGAAAGATTTTAAACTTAGACGTGGAGGCGTGTGAAAGCACAGGAAGAAAACACCAATAATTATTATACCCCCAGCCACAATCCTGAAGAATTTATAAAAAACAAGGATGTGATCAGAGGCCAACCTACCAACAAAGAAAAACAGAAAAAACCAGCAATCGTTTATACCTCACGAAGTACTTAAGATGTGGGATGGTAAAGTATTCAAAATAAACAAAGATTTTGTAGTAAACGAATTATACTTATTGTTTAATAAATTAAATTTATAAAAGACCTGGTTCATTCTTTACCCCTCCCTCTTTATAATATAATATAAATTCATATGAATTTAATAGAACATTAGTGTGTTTATAGATGAAAACTTAAAAAAATATAGCGGGAAAGTGAAAAAATATCGATCCCAATTTAATACTAAAAAATAGTTAACAAAAAGCTCCTCCATACCCAACACGACTGAACATGATATATAAGAAAAAATTGAAAGGTGTAATAAGACTAATCGGACTTCATTCCCGCTACTCCGCAAACCTCAAGCTTAACACTTATTTTTTCTATCTCGATTCAACATACGCTGCGGATTCGCTAACAACATCTTCTTCATACATTTACATCTGTTAGAAAAGACTCAAATACCACATTATTGCATTATATTTAATATGTGTCAGTAAAAAATATGCTACCAAAACATCTAAAAAACAATATTTCCAAAAAAATTACATCTTAAGGATTCATAGAGCTCATCCACCCTATGCGGGGGTTCCCCTTGTGGAACAGACATCATGTCGAAAAACATGCCGGAACTCGAACACATATAAAAAATACACTTGCATGTAGGAGCTATTTTATTACACTATATATTTTTCACGATTCCCCATCAACCTTAAGAAAAATGATACATTGTCAGAGGAATACATTGTACAGTTTGATTTAAAATTTTATTAATATACCTATGAAATAACGCGGTGTTGTACAAAAACCACATTTTCAACTATATTCATATCTACTTTACACACAGAACTGTGAAATAAAGTAGCTCTGTGATCTACCGATGATAAAGGCATTGTTTACTTATAAATAAAAAACACATGCATTATTCATTGTTTTATTTACCACAACATGTTTACATAAAAAGGTATTTACAATTATTATAATATATCAACCACACATTTGGAGTCACCATTTACATACATGGCATCTGGATTGTGAGTCTGGTGCACCATCCACGTGACTGCACCATTCAGCTCTAATATGATGTACGAAACAAATTTTCTGCTTGAATCCTCGCTCACCCAAAATTAATGACATATATGTAACATAAAATCAGTTATGCGGCAAGAGGTCTTCTAGGTTGCATGTCACAATTTACACAAACGGTGAATATTTTCTCATTTTTGGAGACATTGTACTCCTTCAATACACTTTTACACCTGATACACAGCCACGTACAGATAGGCATAATGAGGAAGTGTTTGGAACAACGGTAAAATATATACTACCTAATAACTTTACTATAATATCTTTAATTTTTACATGGTTCATTAATTTTCAACTTTAATTACTTTGCATTTGTGTATAGGGATTATTCTTTATACATGTTTGCTGTATGATGTTGAATGAGCAAGTAGCTCCTATTCACCCCAATTTACCCCATTTTACTCCATTTACCCCTCCCAAGCACAGTTCTGAAGACATATATGCTACCTATAACCCCCACAATCGATTCAACGTTCGGTGTTAAAAGCTCCAGCTATCGATTCCTACAGTAAATGATACAGAAGGCAAAAGTTTTAATTCTTAATTTGATTGTGCATGAGATAAATATCTTGCCCTAAGTACAGCCAGTATGCGTCGGTGTCGCCTTTCGCTCTCCTTTTCCTCAATTGTCTGCTTGCTGTTTTCCGAGCCCGTCTCCTGGTCATTGGATAACTCTGTGTGTATTCTCCATGCATGACTCTTTAGATAGTCTTTTCTTTTAAACGCCCTATTACATAAACCACAGTTAAAGAGGCGGTCTTTGTGGATAAATGAATGACGACATAAGCCACTAGGCCAAGAGAATATTTTACCGCAAACATTGCAGGTATACATGTTTCCACTGCTAGTTAATGTCACCAAATGATTAATCATATACAGCGAACTTCTATTTATCCTGTTCTCAACAATTTTCAACTTTAATGTATTCCCATTTAAAATTACTCTGTCTCCATATTAAATTACCCTGTTCCCATATTAAATTACCGTGTTCCGATATAAAGTTACCCTGTTCCCTGTTCTTAATTAAAAATTACCCTGTTCCTATTCAAAATTACCCTGTTCCTAATTAAAAATTACCCTGTTCCTATTCAAAATTACCCTGTTCCGGTATTAATTTACCCTGTTCCCATTCAAAATTACCCTGTTCCGAATTAAAAATTACCCTGTTCCTATTAAAAATTATCCTGTTCCGGTATTAAATTACCCTGTTCCCATTCAAAATTACCCGGTTCCTATTAAAAATTACCCTGTTCCGGTATTAATTTACCCTGTTCTCATTAAAAATTACCCTGTTCCTATTAAAAATTACCCTGTTCCGGTATTTAATTACCCTGTTCCCATTCAAAATTACCCTGTTCCGAATTAAAAATTACCCTGTTCCTATTAAAAATTACCCTGTTCCGGTATTAAATTAACCTCTCGCAGTTCCGAAAATTTCCGTAGATAATTTGTGGGCGAAGACAAGATACAATCTACTTTGTGCATTAACAACTCGCGGACACTATATTTTCTACATACGCGTGCTTTATTATATCATCCGTTTAATTTATGTATGCATACAGGGGTGCCAGAAAATATGTGAGGTATTTTAATTTAATTACTATGCATTTGTGTATTGTGATAGTAAATTATCCTGTTCCCCCAAAAAAATACCTTATTCCCATACTAAATTACTCTGTTCCGATATTAAATTACCTTATTTGTGTATTGTAATATTAAATTATCCTATTCTTATTAAAAATTAACCTGTTCAAAAAAATTACCCTGTTCCTATATTATTACTATACACTATTCTTATAAAAAAATATCCTGTTCTCATAACATTTCACTCTTTTTTCATCAAAAATTACCCTGTTAGGTTGGATAGGATTTCGTACATATAGCGTCAAATATTAGGTTAGGCTCGGTTAGATGCTCTCCGCTAGGTTAGATAGGATTTCGGATTTATAGCGCAAAATATTAGGATAGGTTAGGTTCGGTTAGACGCGCGTCTAACCGAACCTAACCTATCCTAACCTAGCGGAGAGCATCTAACCGAGCCTAACCTAATATTTGACGCTATATGTACGAAATCCTATCCAACCTAACAGGGTAATTTTTGATGAAAAAAGAGTGAAATGTTATGAGAACAGGATATTTTTTTATAAGAATAGTGTACTTTAATATAGGAACAGGGTAATTTTTTGGAACAGGTTAATTTTTAATAAGAATAGGATAATTTAATATTACAATACACAAATAAGGTAATTTAATATCGGAACAGAGTAATTTAGTATGGGAATAAGGTATTTTTTTGGGGGAACAGGATAATTTACTATCACAATACACAAATGCATAGTAATTAAATTAAAATACCTCACATATTTTCTGGCACCCCTGTATGCATACATAAATTAAACGGATGATATAATAAAGCACGCGTATGTAGAAAATATAGTGTCCGCGAGTTGTTAATGCACAAAGTAGATTGTATCTTGTCTTCGCCCACAAATTATCTACGGACATTTTCGGAACTGCGAGAGGTTAATTTAATACCGGAACAGGGTAATTTTTAATAGGAACAGGGTAATTTTTAATTCGGAACAGGGTAATTTTGAATGGGAACAGGGTAATTAAATACCGGAACAGGGTAATTTTTAATAGGAACAGGGTAATTTTTAATGAGAACAGGGTAAATTAATACCGGAACAGGGTAATTTTTAATAGGAACCGGGGAATTTTGAATGGGAACAGGGTAATTTAATACCGGAACAGGATAATTTTTAATAGGAACAGGGTAATTTTTAATTCGGAACAGGGTAATTTTGAATGGGAACAGGGTAAATTAATACCGGAACAGGGTAATTTTGAATAGAAACAGGGTAATTTTTAATTAGGAACAAGGTAATTTTGAATGGGAACAGGGTAAATTAATACCGGAACCGGGTAATTTTGAATGGGAACAGGGTAAATTAATACCGGAACAGGGTAATTTTGAATAGGAACAGGGTAATTTTTAATTAGGAACAGGGTAATTTTGAATGGGAACAGGGTAAATTAATACCGGAACAGGGTAATTTTTAATAGGAACAGGGTAATTTTTAATTAGGAACAGGGTAATTTTGAATGGGAACAGGGTAACTTTATATCGGAACACGGTAATTTAATATGGGAACAGGGTAATTTAATATGGAGACAGAGTAATTTTAAATGGGAATACATTAAAGTTGAAAATTGTTGAGAACAGGATAAATAGAAGTTCGCTGTATATGATTAATCATTTGGTGACATTAACTAGCAGTGGAAACATGTATACCTGCAATGTTTGCGGTAAAATATTCTCTTGGCCTAGTAGCTTATGTCGTCATTCATTTATCCACAAAGACCGCCTCTTTAACTGTGGTTTATGTAATAGGGCGTTTAAAAGAAAAGACTGTCTAAAGAGTCATGTATAGAGAATACACACAGAGTTATCCAATGACCAGGAGACGGGCTCGGAAAACAGCAAGCAGACAATTGAGGAAAAGGAGAGCGAAAGGCGACACCGACGCATACTGGCTGTACTTAGGGCAAGATATTTATCTCATGCACAATCAAATTAAGAATTAAAACTTTTGCCTTCTGTATCATTTACTGTAGGAATCGATAGCTGGAGCGTTTAACACCGAACGTTGAATCGATTGTGGGGGTTATAGGTAGCATATATGTCTTCAGAACTGTGCTTGGGAGGGGTAAATGGAGTAAAATGGTGTAAATTGGGGTGAATAGGAGCTACTTGCTCATTCAACATCATACAGCGAACATGTATAAAGAATAATCCCTATACACAAATGCAAAGTAATTAAAGTTGAAAATTAATGAACCATGTAAAAATTAAAGATATTATAGTAAAGTTATTAGGTAGTATATATTTTACCGTTGTTCCAAACACTTCCTCATTATGCCTATCTGTACGTGGCTGTGTATCAGGTGTAAAAGTGTATTGAAGGAGTACAATGTCTCCAAAAATGAGAAAATATTCACCGTTTGTGTAAATTGTGACATGCAACCTAGAAGACCTCTTGCCGCATAACTGATTTTATGTTACATATATGTCATTAATTTTGGGTGAGCGAGGATTCAAGCAGAAAATTTGTTTCGTACATCATATTAGAGCTGAATGGTGCAGTCACGTGGATGGTGCACCAGACTCACAATCCAGATGCCATGTATGTAAATGGTGACTCCAAATGTGTGGTTGATATATTATAATAATTGTAAATACCTTTTTATGTAAACATGTTGTGGTAAATAAAACAATGAATAATGCATGTGTTTTTTATTTATAAGTAAACAATGCCTTTATCATCGGTAGATCACAGAGCTACTTTATTTCAGAGTTCTGTGTGTAAAGTAGATGTGAATATAGTTGAAAATGTGGTTTTTGTACAACACCGCGTTATTTCATGGGTATATTAATAAAATTTTAAATCAAACTGTACAATGTATTCCTCTGACAATGTATCATTTTTCTTAAGGTTGATGGGGAATCGTGAAAAATATATAGTGTAATAAAATAGCTCCTACATGCAAGTGTATTTTTTATATGTGTTCGAGTTCCGGCATGTTTTTCGACATGATGTCCGTTCCACAAGGGGAACCCCCGCATAGGGTGGACGAGCTCTATGAATCCTTAAGATGTAATTTTTTTGGAAATATTGTTTTTTAGATGTTTTGGTAGCATATTTTTTACTGACACATATTAAATATAATGCAATAATGTGGTATTTGAGTCTTTTCTAACAGATGTAAATGTATGAAGATGTTGTTAGCGAATCCGCAGCGTATGTTGAATCAAGATAGAAAAAATAAGTGTTAAGCTTGAGGTTTGCGGAGTAGCGGGAACGAAGTCCGATTAGTCTTATTACACCTTTCAATTTTTTCTCATATATCATGTTCAGTCGTGTTGGGTATGGAGGAGCTTTTTGTTAACTATTTTTTAGTATTAAATTGGGATCAATATTTTTTCACTTTCCTGCTATATTTTTTTAAGTTTTCATCTATAAACACACTAATGTTCTATTAAATTAATATGAATTTATATTATATTATAAAGACGGAGGGGTAAAGAATGAACCAGGTCTTTTATAAATTTAATTTATTAAACAATAAGTATAATTCGTTTACTACAGAATCTTTGTTTATTTTGAATACTTTACCATCCCACATCTTAAGTACTTCGTGAGGTATAAACGATTGCTGGTTTTTTCTGTTTTTCTTTGTTGGTAGGTTGGCCTCTGATCACATCCTTGTCTTTTATAAATTCTTCAGGATTGTGGCTGGGGGTACAATAATTATTGGTGTTTTCTTCCTGTGCTTTCACACGCCTCCACGTCTAAGTTTAAAATCTTTCGAAAATAAGTGGGATTGGTGAGAGCCCTTCATCGATTACATATGTTGTAATAATTCTAATACATCTCACCACTTAAGATTAATGCAACATAACGCAATATAAAGCATGCAAAATAGTGGATTGGCATTCCGTGCTTGAGATATTCCCGAGAATGGAGAGTGGGTCGAATCATATATGGTTGACATTCTTTTCTGAAGAGTTAGGATCTAGACAGTGAATCCAGAATAGAAAAGTGATATGAAGTTAATAGTTTGTAATTTGTGCAGAATTGGGCCCATGAATATATATGTCTAATTCAGCATTACTTTATTGCTTTAGACTGAGATGAGGTGAAACGTTTTGTACGAGTTGTTTTTTGATGCGTCCATGAACTTTAACACAAACATCGAAAGTTCCCAGGTGTCTCAACATACAACTGACTATGGTTTGGAATTAGGAAACTGTGCCTTGGTTTGTCATGCTTGTGAAAGCCCTCTTTCTATGTGCTGTTTAACTCGATTCTGTTTGTTGTGTAATCACATTTGAGTTTTTTGTGTAGAGTGTAACATTGTATAATGTAAAATATTAATAAATATTATATTACTTAAATCTATTGTTTTATTTCTAATCAGCACGTAAGATTTTTTTTCATTAATTTTTATGTGAGTTGAAATAGCTTAGTGGTACCCCCCACTGAGCTATTTCAAGACTGTGCATCTAGAGGTTTTATGTTCACTCCCTAGTTTCAGAACATTTTCTTTAAATCTTAATCAATAAAATATATCAATTTCGTAAGATGATTGGATGTATGGTATATTAGCTTTATTTGAGATTATTGGGAAGAAACTTGAGGAAAGACAGTGTAGAAGGGTATCTCAAGTCTTCATCTCTATTAGGTCTGTATACTTTTAGGAAATGTGTTATTTATTTAGTACGCTGTATATTACGTATCAATGGTCGTATATCGGAATAATTTTTTATTATCCCTATACATAACAAATTAAATTTTTATGATTCTTGTTTATGCTAAAATTTAGAGGTGATTGATTTTATTTATTCAGTGTTCGATCTAGAATAATCAATCTACTTGGTAGGCTTTTGTGTGCATAGTATATCTTCATGTTATCGATATTTTTAATATAATAATTTGGAGCTGGCTATTTTAAAGAACACATGA
Source organism: Stenurella melanura (assembly GCA_963583905.1). Lineage (NCBI taxonomy): Eukaryota > Metazoa > Arthropoda > Insecta > Coleoptera > Cerambycidae > Stenurella > Stenurella melanura. The sequence continues at coordinate 97,886,460 of OY757310.1, read as the reverse complement.
GATATATATTTATTCAAATTATGAAATTCAGAATGTTGAACATTTTGATATTTACATAGTTGAAAAGATTTTAAGAAGAAAAAGGAAGGGAAACTGTATGTTAACCAGTAAGCATAATTCTTGAATTAATAAATGAATTAGTATAAACCTGGAAACATTTTATTTAAATAAAACAAATTGTATTTGTTACATGTTTTTTTATTTCAAATCTTTCAGAAAACATTCTACATCTAAGATTAATATAATTAAGTATATTTGAAGCTGCCTCGATTCTCCTATGGAAACGTAGTCTGTCCACTGCAAACAATTCCATGTTATAAGATGTACTCGATTATATTTTGGGTAACTTAATGTATGATAAAGACATCTATTGGTGCAAACTTATTATGTTTACATCAAGAAATAGTATACGTTTTAATAACCAACCCGATTTTCCCTCCTGGAATTCGGGTGTTTATACATTCATTTCCTCGCCAAATTCTTCGAAAATCTGATGCAGGTTCGTTGAAATAGTAATTATTTCATATTTTGTATCGAACGACCTAATATCACTTAATTCCTTTTCAGGGATAGTAAAAGTCCCAAACACTTTAAAATTAATCTTGAGAGTCCGGTACTTCTCCAAATATTCATTAATCTTATCCAATACCTTTTGTTCGACTTCTTTTAGAAAATCGGAATAATTGATGTGGCTTCTAGGACTGCTAAAACGATAACTAGCAATCCTGCTTTTAAATGCTGAATGTAGTTTCTCCACTCCGTCTCCTAAACTGTTCACAATAGGATGATTTATTTTCTTTCTCTCAATTACAAACATATCCTTCAGGGCAGGACATCTGTTATTACTAATGACGTCGTAAGTTAGACAATAATGAAAAGTCTTTTCCACAATAGTTGTGAGTTTTTGAACCGCTTGTAGAATTTGGTTTTTTGTTAATACCACTTGTAGAAGGCACATCATCGAAGTTTTGCTTCTTGCTTGGTGGCTCACAAGCTACACTTCTACTTTTTAGAACAGGACAATATTGGCGAATATGTCGAATTAAATTACTTTTCTTTGAGAAAACTTCCTTGCAGTGTTCGCACTTCATTATTGTAAAATAGACTATACAGTATTGGAGAATACTATTTTTTCCTAGCATTATATAATCTGTTGCTGGGAGAGGGGGTTGGCAAGTGTACACCTAGTGTTGCCACCTGTACATCAGATGCAATGTTGCCAACTGTTCATCACTTCTGGTTTATTCGAATGGTTTCCAGTCACTTCCGGCTTCATTTCCAGTGTATCTGATTGATTTCCACTCACTTCCGGTTTCACTTCCGTTTACTCGATGGATTTCCGATCACTTCCGGTTTGTTGTAATATGACACCTGTGAGAATGATGGTTTTGATGCTTTCCCATAGGGTTACTGATTCATATAGCCTTCATATAACCTTTACACACGTGCATTATGAACTTGATCCTTTGCCAACCTGTATCGGTAACTCAGTTTGCAATTTTAAAATTAAATAACCTTTGGCTATCTCTAAATAGCACCCTGTGTGGGAACATCCTGAGTCGTTGATTCACATGACTATACTTCCCGTATGACCCTTGTATATTTTTCAAACTTAAAAGCATATATCCGAATGCAGAGTAATTAAATTAGTATATCACATATTTCTGTCACCCCTGTATGCATACCTCATATAGTCCTAATGTATATATTTTTTTAAAACTTTAAACCATATATCTAAATCTCCCTGTACACAAATGCAGAGTAATTAAATTAGTATATCACATATTTCTGTCACCCCTGTATGCATATTTCATACCTCATATGGCCTAATGTATATATTTTTTTTAACTTTAAACCATATATCTAAATCCTCCTGTACACAAATGCAGAGTAATTAAATTAGTATATTTCACCTATTTTTGTCTCCCACTGTATACATATTTCATACTTTAAGGCATGTATCTAAAGAATAACTCCAAATGTAATGTAATTGAATTGGTATATTTCACATATTTTTGTTCCCCACTGTATACATATTTCATACTTTAAACCATACATATCTAAATAATAGTCCCCAAATGCGATGTAATTAATCTAGTGTATACCTCACATATTTTATGTCTCCCGGTATAAGGCACGCGTCTTTTGCATATAATTAATAGCAGGGTTTCAAAATAAAGATTGCGCTAATTGTTTTAATTTGATTACTAGTGGGCCAGTCTTAAATATATGTTACTTAGGTTTTCATTGATAATCGAGTTTGAAATTAATTTGAATCTTTCCTCTCCGACACGTAAGTTCTAACGAATTTGCGTCTCTAGTCTGGCCGTGAAATATGATTTCCTTAGTTGTTTACAAAAATATCTTCTCACCGCTATTTTGCGTTCTCAGGTTTAACGTTTTTTCTTATCACGGGTGTCTTGTACCATGTTTATGCAAAAATACCTATTCACATGGCGTATGCATTTGTGGAAATTTCTATGTTCTAACGGTTTTCATCTCTAGTTTCACCAATATTTACGAAAAAATATCTGTTCACACGGTCACACAGTGATAGCGGCGATTGGCGACGTGTCGGGCACATCTAATTTCATATTTTATGCGTTCTGATAAATTTTATTCAAAGAATTCTGAAATATGAAGTCTAATGCCCTAGGCGTTCCCATAATGTATAGAGTGATACAATGTAGTAGACATAAATCAAATTTGTCTGGAGTTATTCCACCTGACAAGATGTTTATGTTACCAACCTACCTACGCGGTGTACTGTAAATGATATGGACAATAATCGCACACATCTAGCTTGCTTTTAATGCATTCTCGAGGTCTGTTCTTTAATTGAGACTCGTATAGAGGGGCACGAAAAATGTCTTATAGGGTATTTTTTATATTTCATATACTTAGGAATGTGCGCATATCGATTCAGTCGTATACAGGGTATTTTATTATTTTGTTGCATTTATTGAACTAAAGTAGTTGTTTGAATGGTATTTTCTACTTTTTCAATACATACTCACATTGGGAATAGGGTAACTCATTTCATCTTTTATGTATTCTGATAAACTTTCATGCAGGTTCTTCAAAAAATGTCACATACAGGGGCTATGGAGATTGTCAGTTGAATACAGGGTATTTTGTATTTCCTATACTTATTAGTACATGCATTGACTGATTCGGATTAATCATTTTGTAGTATTATATACAGGGGGCTACGGAAAAATGTTTTATAGGATAATTTTATATTTCCTCTACTTATTAGTATAATGCATTGATTGATTCGGATTAATCATTTTGCATTATTATATACAGGGGCTATGGAAATTGTTGTGGTCATATATACTTAACAGCATATTAATTGAATCGTATGCAGGGATTATATGTGCTCATATACAGGGTGTTCCTTCGAATGTTTGTTACCATGTAGCTCCGTTATGTAATTCTAAAATTCCAGGAAATGAAATTTGATACACACGTACATTCTAGACTTGTCGAGACTTGTTGGTGACCTCTACAAATGTGCATTAAAATTCCAGGAAATGTAATTTGATACCTCGCACACCTGCACGCAAATTCCAGGAAATGTAATTTGATACACACGTACATTCTAGACTTGTCGAGACTTGTTGGTGACCTCTACAAATGTGCATTAAAATTCCAGGAAATGTAATTTGATACCTCGCACACCTGCACGTAAATTCCCGGAAATCCTGATCCAAGATCCTGCTCCAAGATTGCTACACATGTGCGTTAAAATGTAATTTGATACCTCGCATACCTGCACGTAAATTCTCGGAAATCCTCATCACGAATGATCGCTTTGACCTTCATCACGAATGATTACTTTGATCTTCATCACGAATGATGACTTTGACCTTCATCACGAATGATGACTTTGACCTTCATCACTCATCACTTTGACCTTCATCACTCATAAAAAATGATTGCTCCGGCAGCTCTCTTATTTACCCACTACTGAAGTATTCGAGTTTACAAAAATTGCGGAAGTGCTTAATATAAAAAACTGAACTAAAAACATTCTGAATGCCATAATCAATTTATCAAAAGCTGTTTTTGCGTATAGCCCGGAAGGCAGCGACAGATTTTTGGCGTTAATATCTATAAAGCTAGATTTTTTCCAAGGAGAGTTTAGATAGTATGTATAATGAAGGTGCAATTCTACCAAACCCTTAATGGTTGACGATTCGCCTTCGCTCCTGCCGGCCCCAATTTTCGATTTTCACCTCGCAATTCACGTTGTACGGTCATTGCCTACCTTCTCCTCGTCATCGAGACATAGAACGGGTCTCCGATCACCGTATTTATTCAGTTCTTACGTTTGAAAAATTGACTTGCGGTCGTGCTAATCGGCGACTATTTTTAAGTGGTTTCCAGAGTTCGAATTCCGCCCGGGGATACTTTTTTTTTTTCATTTTCAATTTTTTGGCTGATACTTTTGATTCTATAATTGCTATTCGCTCCGTTCTATTGCATTTCTCGGAGAAGTTTTGCATTTTCCGCCGCGGAGTATTATTCTGCACTATTTCGATTCAAAATCACATTCTACCTCCGCTATAGGGTGACTAAATCTTTGCATGGTAGACATTGCAAAAACAGCAATACGTAGTCAAATCACCACAATTATATTCCTCATTAGTATTAATGAACAGACAGCATTTTTATAGATCTGTCAATAAGCTATTATTTACTGCATTATATTATATGTTTCGGTAAGGAAATTTCTCTTTTAATTTATATATTTTTTTAATGCCAAAAAAATACATTCAGCATATTAATTAATAAATTCACGATCCTTTATAAATTTCATTGTAAGAAATTATTTTTTTATGCCCTGTGATTTCAGCAACGTCTAACAAAGATTTACCCACCCTATAGCGGAGATAGAATGTGATTATTAATCGAAATAGTGTAGATTAATATTCCGCGGCGGAAAATGCAAAACTTCTCTGAGAAATGCAATAGAACGGAGCGAATAGCAATTATAGAATCAAAAATATCTGCCAAAAAATTGAAAACGAAAAAAAAATCTTCGGGCGGGATTCGAACTCGGGAAACCACTTAAAGTCAGTCAGCCGTCAATTTTTCAAATGTAAGAACTGAATAAATACGGCGATCGGAGACCCGTTCTATTGTCATCGCCAGCGCTGCTCGAAAATAAATGAACTGTTGGCGCGTCGCGGTTATATTTAATACCTCGGTGCACCAACAGTTAGCCAATCAGCGCGCGACCTGCGCGGCCGCGATAATATAAAAACTCGTCGGCGGATTCAGCCGGCATCCATCAGTCGAGTCGTGTTTACTGAAGCGAACGGACGTGTTCTTCTAGCGACAGTAAAGTGAAGCGACTAGTTAGTTGTGTAGTAGTGAAGTGGCAGCCCCACACCGAGGTTAAGGAGAGAAGAGGAGTTTTATATGTCTTTTTCAAGACAATAAAACATAAAAGATAAATAAAAGTCTCCCTCACTTGGAGACGTATATTTGTTTTATTTTATGTACTTTTCTCCCACTAATATATTATAGGTATTTCCTTTCAGGAATAAATCATGTCATTTGCTGAGGAGGACAGCAACATGGAGGAGGATTCCGGAGACTCCCGAAGCAGCACACCTTGCTATGACGAGAAGGACCGTATCATAAGAACGCTCCAAGCAGAAAATAAGCTCCTGAGAAGCCAAATTCAGGACCTCAACGAGAAACTAGCCCGTTTGCAACAGCAAATGGAAAGACAGGTCAGAGAAGCGTTGGAAACTCAAAATGCCCAGCATCAAGAGCTCCTGAGGGCTATCCAAGGCTCCACCCCACAGGGCTCCACTCCCCAGATTTTCGTACCCCAGGCCTCCGCCACCCAGGACTCCGCCCCCCAGGGCTCCTCAACCGCTAAGGATCAGCGGAAGCGCAAGAAACCCGCAACGCAAGTGGACACGGATGATGATGAGCCCAAGCAGGCGAAAACCGCAGCATCCACGGAGCAAAGCGAAGCCCCAGCAGCAGTAAAGAAAACGAAGATCCGCCAGTCATCCTCAGGAAGGAGGAGACATGGACTTCTGTTAGTCAAAGACCGAGAGAAGCAGGTATAAAATACCTAAAGGCCAAGGTAGTCGGAGAAGGCATCTCCATAGAACCCCAAACGGCGGATGACTACCGCAAGATGACGAGGCTTTTCACGGCAGAGGAGAGCGAACACCACACCTACGCTTTACCTGAAGAGAAGTTGCTCAGAGTGGTAATCAGAGGCATTCCGTCTGGAGTAACGAACGAAGACGTCAAAGAAGACCTCAAGGAGCAGGGACTGACACCCATATCAGTCCAGAGGATGACCTCCAGGAGAACAAAACGGGAGATGCCCCTTGTTCTTGCACAAGTTCCCCTGGACCAAGAGAGAATTCTGGAAGTCAACAGATGCTGCTCCCTCGTCGTCCGGGTTAAACCAAAACTTCCCGAGGTGTTATGCGAGAAAATGAATTCTAAGTTCCCTGAGTACTATTCATGCTTCAAGGCAACCATTGACGAAAGTAACTTAACAGAAGCAATGAATTCAGAAGTTTGGCCTAAAGGAACCTGGGTAAATCGGTTTTTCCATCCGCGGAAGTCCCCATAACCGACAAACTAAAGAGTGCCCAAGAAAGCATAAATGTATGTAACCTAGCCACATCTCTCAGCACTCCTGCAGAGACAAGTGACTCATTTAGTATTTTTCACATAAATATACAGTCAATACGAAATAAGACTAGTAGAATTGAATCCTTCTTAACCGATATGATTACATCTAATAAAATAAATTTTGATGTGTTATGTTTTAGTGAAACTTGGCTCACCGAGATTGAGTCACAGCTTCTAAATATTCAAGGATATAAATTAGTGTCAAATTACTCTCGTCCTCTCCTTGCACATGCAGACACAACCGACCGACATCACCCAGGGGGTGGGGTATCAATCCTCGTAAAAAATGTGAATCGAGTTAAGGTAAGAGATATTTGTAAATTAGCAACCAAGTCCATATGTGAAATATCCGCAGTAGAATTCATACATCACAATGTAACCTTAATAACCATTTACAGGCTGCCTAATGGTAATTTTCAGGATTTCTTAAACATATTTCATGAGATGCTCAATAAATGCAACAATAAGGGCAATATCGTTGTTAATGGCGATTTTAACATTAAATTTAACATAAAAGAAGCATAGAAATTCCTGGATTTCTTAGAAATGCATGGGCTTCATATAACAATAAATGAGAGTACAAGAAAACAAAATTGCCTTGATAATGTCATCACTAATATTTCGGAGAATTTCTTAACGTATGTCCTTGAAACTCATCTTTCTGATCATAAGGCTGTGGCATGCAGACTTTCAGTAAAAAAAGTAAAACAAAATAAAACAAATATTAAACAGAGGCCCATAACAGAAATAGGCTTGCTAGATTTCTACGGTATAATCGAGAAGTCAAAATGGGAATTCATAAACGATAATAACCTAACAGTAGAAGCTAAATTTAAATTATTTATTGATACTATTCGGGATGCAAGTTATACTGCTTTCCCAGAGAAAGAAAAAACTATAAAAATGATAACCAAAGTTGTAGAGCACCCTGGTTTAATCAGGAACTCCATGATATGCGTGAAATGTTAAATTTCTTAAATACTGTTGCGATTGATAACCCTTCAGATACAAACATAATAAACGTTATAAAAATAATTATAAAAATAAAGTCAGACAAACCAAATTAAATTATAATGATAACTATATAAAAAGTTCTCCCAATACAGCAAAAAACGCTTGGAACATTATAAATGAAAATCGTAACAATAAACTGACTGTTGAAAATGCTCAAACCCTGAGTGCTTTAACTCTTAATGAATATTTCACTAGCATCCCAAAAAAGATAATTGATAACATACCCCAGTCTGACAGGAACCTGGAGGACTATATTACAGTAAACACTGATAGCATCTCCAGCTTAAAGTTAAGGGAAGTGAGTTTCAACGAAGTACATGACGTAATAAGCAATTTAAAAAATAAGCCTAGTACAGATATATATGATATTAGTGTTGGCCTCATCAAGGCAATAAAGCACTTAATAGTAATCCCATTAACAAAGTTGATAAATTATAGTATAAAAGAACGTACCTACCCAAGTTGTTTAAAAATATCAAAGGTTATACCCATCTTTAAAAAGAGTGACAGAAACAAAGTCGAAAACTACCGGCCTATATCTATGATTCCAATTATCTCAAAAATCTATGAAAAAATATTAAAGACTATGTTATGTGATCACTTCGAGGAAAATAACCTATTTTCAGCTGCACAGTTCGGGTTCCGATGCAACAAATCGACAACGCAAGCAATAAACAAATTAATATCTATAATTAACGAAGGATTTGAACAGAACTCCATACAGGGTTGCATCATGTACGACTTAACAAAAGCTTTTGACTGTGTGTCACACAGTATCCTATTGAGCAAATTAAAAATGTATGGGATAAATAGTTGTTTTATAAAGTTATTATCATCGTACTTAACAAACCGAAAACAGATGACCTATTTCAACAATAATTACTCCAGTACATCTTATATGGAACATGGAGTACCACAAGGTTCGGTGCTTGGCCCCTTGCTATTTTTAACTTACATAAATGACTTACCCTCATGTATATCCGACGGTGATATTGTACTCTTTGCAGATGATACCACTATGATAAATTCTGATGTAAATCCAAAGTCTCTACAAGAAAAAATGCGGGACACAGTCTAAAGCCAAACAATGGTTTGAAACAAGCAGGCTAAGTTTAAATGACGCAAAAACGGAAAACATAATCTTTAGTCTAAGGGTGCATGAACTGGACAGCAGCGAAGCAGTTAAATTTCTCGGAGTGGTCTTGAATAAAACCTTAACTTGGAAATCCCACATTGAATACATATCCTCTAAGCTATGTAAACATACATATCTATTACAAAACCTGGCCAATAATGTAACTATAAATGTGGTGCTGATGGCATACTATGCCTTATTTCAGTCTACTTTTGCCTACGCGATTCTGTGTTGGGGACATTCCTGTCACGTTGACAGAGTCTCCTCAATTCAGAGAAGAGCGCTAAGATACATGTTAAAATTAAACTATAGAGCTGATGTTAAACAAAAGTTTATCGAACTACAAATATTAACGGTACCTTCATTTTATATTTATGAGTGCTTAAAATTGATAAAAAATAATATAGAAGAGTATAAGTCAAATGCAGTGGGGTACAACTACGAAACTCGTCATAAACAAAATATTTCTCTTAAATTCCTAAGGCTACAAAAATCTAGAAATGCTGAAAATTATTATGGACCTGTATTCTACAATAAATTACCAAATCACATTCGTGATATGTCATCTAACATATATTTAAAACGGATAAAAAAAGAATTACTAAATAAAGCTTATTATAGTATAAACGAGTTCCTTGAGGATGAAACGTTTTTGAGGCTGTGATCCCATCTCGGAGGAGTATCCACATTTGTATACAATTGGGTAATATTTTTATATTTTGTGCAATTTTGTGTATTAGTGACGAATGTTTTAACACTGTGTGTAATATGTGAGTAATGTCAGATAGGAGCATTTATTACCCGGAGGCAATATATCCCCATTTTAAATTCAAATTTGCTGTTGTGTAAATATATATATAGGTTTTTATGATAAATGTTACTGACTTGTTGAGCTATTTTCTGACTTGTGTAAACATTGTATAATGTACTAACATGAATAAATAATTCTAATTCTAGAAAGGCAGAGAGCCGCTCAGACAGTTACCCAGTACCACCGCTGCCAGCGCTTTGGCCACGCACAGGGTAGGTGCAACACACAGCCAAAGTGCGTGAAGTGCGGACAGGCCCACCACTCGGCAGAATGCCTGAAGAAGGAGAGCCCCGCCATGTGCGCAAACTGCCAGGGGGCCCATCCAGCCAGCTACAGAGGATGTCCCAGCTTCCCTAAGAAACCAGCAGGTCCTCAGAAGACAAACCAGGGACCCAGAGCGAAGGCGGCCACGGCAGAGACCAGAAATGTCACCGCTGGAAGGAGTTACGCAGATGCGGCGAACGCCAAGGGCAAAGCCGCACCTGTAAACAAGACCAAGACAGAGCCAAAGAAGGGGGTCAAACCCTCGAATTCTGCCGTGGCAAATAATTTCACAGCTGCGCTGGCACAGATGCAGCAGATGTGCTCAGCAATGAGCGCATTCTTTGCTCAAATGCCAAAAATGCTCCAAGAGTAGATGGCTACTACGCTGGTGAAACCGAAAATATTGCAGATCGCCTCATGGAACGTGAACGGCCTCCGACAGAGGAAGCTAGAAATAGAAGAAATCTTGGAGAGGTACAACACCGACGTGATGGCCCTGCAAGAAAACAAACTTCGCCAGGATAATATCGAACTTCGAATCCCAGGCTACGAAGTCTATAGAGAACAACGCAGAGCAAACGCAGGAGGAGTTGCTCTGCTCGTCAAGAGGACTATAGACCACCACCTCATCGACACGCCGGAACTGGAGAACATGGAAGCCATCGCCATAGTAGTTTTAACGGAACGAAACGGCCCACTCAAGATTGTTTCCTGCTACCAGACAACTCAACGTCCCCTCCTACAGCATGACCTGGAGGCCCTCATAATACGGGGTACACAGACGGTGGCTATAGGAGATTTCAACGCCAAATCGCCAATATGGAATAGCAGGCTTACAAACACCCGTGGACAGGTGATGCTGCGATTCCTAGAAAACCACGAGGGAGACGTGCAAGCGATAGGCCCGGAAGAACCGACGTTTGACAACGGATGACATAGGCCCGACGTGCTGGACATAGCTCTGCTCAACGAGAAGACTTTCACCGCCGAACTTCAAACCGAAGCCGAAGGCTCCTCGGACCACAACCCCATTTTCCTAAAACTATGAGATGACGTCCGTGAAGAGGAAGCTTTCACCAAGAGAAGAATGAACTGGGAACAGTTCCGAGCAATTTTGCAAAGGAACATTGCACACGTCCCCAGAATCGACAGTGAAGAAGAATTAGAAGAGGCCATCATCTCCCTGGAAAACCACATCCAGGCAGCGCTAACGGAAAGCACGACGGAAACTGTAACGAGGAGAGTTGCAATGCCGATGGGAGAACTCCCTGAGGACACCATGCAGCTCATTCGAGGCAGAAGGAGGATTAAGAAACTGGTGCAGAGGACAAGACTCCCAGAACACCGAAGGGAATACAATCAGCTAACTCGTAGAGTTAAAGAAGCCCTGCAAGGACACAGGCAGAAGAGATGGCAACGTCACTTGGAGTCGCTGGGCCCTCAGGACAGAAGCATGTGGACCACCCAGAAGGCTCTGCGTGCCAAGCGAAAACCAGTCCCGCCCATCCACGGAGAGAACGGTATCGTCTACACTCGTCAGGAAAAAGCCGAGGCTTTTGCCGACAGCTTGGAACTACAGTGTAGAGAAAACCAGATCGACGACGAAGACGAGGACTGGGAGGTCGACGTAATACGCCGTCAGAAGGCTGCGACGCATGCCGGATGAAGAAATAATCCCTCCGACTTCTCCAGAAGAAGTCAGAGAAATCCTGAGAAGCCTCAAGCCCCGCGAAGCTCCAGGGTGCGACGGAATAGGAAATATTGTACTCAAGAAACTACCCCTCAAATGAGTAGCAGCAATGGTGAACATCATCAACGCCATCCTGAGACTACGTTTTTTCCCCACCCAGTGGAAGAAAGCCGACGTCATCATGATTCCGAAGCCAGGTAAGAACTTAACCTTTCCTTCTAGTTATAGGCCCATCAGGGTTTCTACCGGCGATGAGTAAAGTAGCAGAGAGGATCATCCTGAAAAGACTTAAAACCCTGACCGATGAGCTGCAGATCATCCCAGATGAGCAGTTCGCCTACAGAACCGAGCACTCCACCGAGCTCTAAGTGCTTCGTCTAACGGAACACATCACGGAGGGTTTCAACCATCGACAAGTCACAGGAGTGATCTTCCTCGACGTAGCTAAGGCCTTCGACAGGGTTTGACACGATGGTCTTCTGGCGAAGATGCTGTCGATGGGTTATCCCGTCGGCGTCGTCAAGCTAGTGAGATCTTACCTTCTCCGGAGGCAACTCCGTGTGAAGATTGCCGACAAGCTGTCCAACTACAGGCCAATGGAAGCGGGCGTACCGCAGGGATCGGTACTCTCCCCCCCATCTGTTTACCATCTACACCTCCGACATGCCAAGAACCGCAAGGACCTCTTTGGCGCTCTACGCAGACGACACGGCCATCATCGCAAGATCATGGAGCGCAAGACTTTCCACCCGCAACCTCCAGGAAGCAGCATCCCTTCTGGAAGAGTGGTGCAACAAGTGGAAAGTCAAAGTCAATGCGGAGAAGAGCAAAGCCATACTCTTCAAGAGAGTGAGGAAGCAAACTCCCACCGGACACGTCTCCATGAACGGCGACAACATCCAATGGCACGATACCGTCAAGTACCTTGGCCGTTATCATGGACAGAAGCCTGACGTGGAAACAGAACACGGAAGCGATTATACAGAAGGCGAGGACGAGAAGGACTCTACTCTATCCTATGATAGGTAGACAAAGCCAACTCAACCTGAGGAACAAGCTCACGCTCATAAGGACCCTCATTGCACCAATTCTGACCTACGCCTCCGTTGCCTGGGGATACCAAGCAGCCACCTACTTGAAGAGGATACAAGCCGTGGAAAACTTCGCACTCAGGTGAGCCGTGGATGCCCCATGGTTTGTCAGAAACTCCGACATCTTCAGACACCTGGAATACACTGAACTGAAGTCATCCAGGACAGAGCGAGAAACTATACGCCCGTGCAGCAGAGCATGGGACTCCGCTGGTCAGACAGGCGACTGACTACGACCCCAACGACGCTCCTAGGCATAAGAGGCCGAAGCTCCAGATCCTGGATAATGGGTAAGTATAACTAACCTTCCTTTCAGCCCGATCTCCAAGCCACGCCGCAAGGAGACAATGACCAAAACACTCAAATCACCCGATCCCAGGGGTATCCAGCAAACAACCAGCTAGATACCCTTACCCTAGCCCGTGCCGGCCTTTGACGCTAAAACAAGCGTCCCTGGCCGAACACGATCCTTGAGCTACACAGCCCAAAACTCCCTTCCGACTAAATCGGAGCACATGATGTCAATTGGCACCCTGGGCTCCGACTAGTCACACACCTCCAAACCCTTCCAAACTCCGAGAGGGTACAGCAACAGCCGTTTCCTCTCGCGCGACAGACGAAAGACGCTCTCGGGAGCCGACATGAAAGCGAAGAAAGAAACTCAAGACAGAAGAGCGCCAGAAGAAACGACCCAGCTAGCAGGGTCCAACAGCCAGGACCAGGGGAGGTCTGCTAACTTCGCCTACACCGTCTGCATTTGCAGGGGGTAGTCGTAAAAAGCGGGCCCACCCCTTACGAGGCCGGTCCAAGTCTACAGCGATGATTGGGGCAAAGAGCTCAAGCTCGACCCCTAATCATCCGAGACAGTCATCTTTAGTCAAGAATATTGGCGCGAGGTAAGAACTTAACCTTTCCTGCTAGTTGCAGGCCCATCAGTCTTCTGCCGGCGATGTGTAAAGTAGTAGAAAGGATCATCCTGAAAAGACTTAAAACCCTGACCGATGAGTTGCAGATCATCCCAGCCCACACAGCACAATCGGGATATGGGACGTCAAATTGAAGTACCTGGATATCCCAGTACGTAAAGTAGATAGTGAAATGGACGTCCCATTTAGGATATCCCAGGATATCCTTCAAAAGGAGGCCAAGAGGATATCCTGAACTGGTTTCATTTTGGCATTAACTGTGAATTGACATCGGGATTAAAAAAGGACGTCCAGTGAAGGGCCCTAAATCTCCTTAAACTGTAACCCAATATTCATCTTTAATATGTTCAAATAAGACGCCATTACGATTTCCGGCGGCCATATCTAATTTCACAAACCTGTACTTTCTATCACTTTCTATTGTATCTGGTATTTTTTAGTGTAAACTCAAAAGAAGCTTGGAATATCAGTTAATTTCTCTACATCAAATAATATAAATTATTAGTGGTTGTAGGAAATATTTTTAACACTTTTGATTGTTTTTTATCTGTTTAATTCAGTTTTATTTGAGACTTTTTTGTTCGACACTATAGAAAGTAAGTACAAGCCATGTAAAAATAACATAACCTATAAAACTTCCCAAATTTAATACAATTTTGTAAACTTTCAGGATGCCAAGGGAAATTAAAAAGAGGAAACTTTATAGAAAACTTACAGTATTAAACAAAAATTCTGGCTCCCTTATTTTCAATGACCAACAAACCTACAAAATGAAGCTTATTTGGCCCAAGAATTGAATGTTACGAAGCCAGGTTGGAGAGAGAATGTGAACCAGGTCGTACTTAGTGTTGTGAAGTTTGACGATGAACAGTGTATGAAAATAGGTAAGTAAAAATAATTTTGCTTCAAGATAATTGTTTGAAACTTTCATTACACACTTAAAGGGAAATATGTATCAGACAGGACATGCGTGGATAAATTTTCAGTTAATTTGCAAATCTGTAATGATCCTGATATATCGTTTCCGTGTGAGTAAATTGCACAAAACGGTTATTGGTTTATGAATGGTGTTATGTAAATGGCTTCGCAGCGACAGCCATATGTGACGTGTATGGAAGACAGATATAATGCATTAAAATGAAGTAATACAGGATTGCATTTTATAATGCGACACATTATTCTTATTAGTGCTTCAATTTAAACCTGTATCCCTCGATGTTCTCTATATTATCTTTATCTTACCCAGTTTTCATATAGACTAAATTTTTGTTTATAATGCTGATTCAAATAATAAGTAAATGTTTGTTTTAGATGCAACCATGAATGGGTACCTATAATATTATGAAATAGGTACGAAGCAGAGAAGTGTTTAAAAGAATCCGAGCATGGCAAAAAGAAGAGCGAGTAGAGAAGTAGGAACACATTACTTGATAAAAAAATGTTTTTATATAATTCAGTTTGAAAAATGTTATTTTATGTTCCTCTAAGAAGTTTGCTTTTTGATATTACAAATGAGTTTTGTCTTTAAAATATTGAATATATTTAGCTTCTTATAACCCCTAGGTGTTTTTAATTTCTTGACTGTTAATTCAAATACCTTCATGTGTAATTTTTTTTATATATTTCGGTGAGTCATGATATTTTCTAACATTTTCATGTATATTAATTAACCTTCGACAAAAATAAAAATTTTGTAAAAAAACAAAATATTTATGGAGTTATGCGCAACATACTTATTTTATTATTTAATATTTTTTTCGAAGTTTTTTTTTTGAGTAGTTTGACATTACAAATGTGAGTTTGTTTTTAAAATCTGCCTTATATCTGATTTTATTTTCTTGACCGTTTGTATCAAATAACTAGATTTTAGAGTTTTACAAAAGACAAAAAATATATATATGTGGATTTATGCGCTACCTACTTATATATAATTAGAAGTAGGTAGCACTTCGGTCCATACATGTAAAATATTTTTAGTTTATCTTTTTTGTAAAAAATGTGGTTTCTTTGGCGATGGTTAATATGAATATACGATGAAATATAAGAAAATATAATATTAGGATGTTCTGGGACGTTTCAGTGTGTACTTTGTACCATCCTCTTATGTCCCTGTGGATGCCCCATTCGTAGTACTTACGACGTCCCGAAATATCCAGGGATATCCTGGTATGTCCCTAGTTATGAGCTTCAGACATCCTTCAGGACGTCCGTCGTATTGCCTTTATCTGGTACCAAGTTGTGACATTGGGATGACCAAAAGTGTGTCGAAAAGCATACATATTGAGATATTGGGACGTCCATAGGCAAGCCCAAATCCTAAATGGTCTTTGCCATAGTACGTCCCTCAGACAGCCTTGTGCTGTGTGGGAGATAAGCAGTTCGCCTACAGAACCGAGCATTCCACCGAGCTCCAAGTGCTTCGTCTAACGGAACACACCACGGAGGGTTTCAACCATCGACAAATCACAGGAGCGATCTTCCTCGACGTAGCTAAGGCCTTCGACGGGGTTTGGCACGATGGTCTTTTTGCGAAGATGCTGTCGATGGGTTATCCCGTCGGCGTCGTCAAGCTAATGAGATCTTACCTTCTCTGGAGGCAACTCCGTTTGAAGATTGCTGAAATCGGAGCACACGATGCCAATTAGCACCCTGGGCTCCGACTAGTCACACACCCCCAAACCCTTCCAAACTCCGAGAGGGTGCGGCAACAGCCGTTCCCTCTCACGACAGACAAAAGATGCTCCCGACAGCCGACATGCCAGCGAAGAAAGGAATTCAAGACAGAAGAGCGCCAGAAGAAACGACCCAGCTGGCAGGGTCCAACAGCCAGGACCAGGGGAGGTCTGCTGACTTTGCCTACACCGTCTACATTTGCAGGTGGGGTAGTCGTAAAAAGCAGGCCCACCTCTTACGAGGCCGGTCCAGGTCTACAGCAATGATTGGGGCAAAGAGCTTAAAGCTCGACCCTTAATCATCCGAGTCCGTTATCAAAGTAAAAAATATTGGCGCGCTCGAGGCAGGCATCAGTCGATCACAACTCAGTTCACCGCTCACTTCTTCATCAACTACTAGTAAGCTCGCTGGTAACAGTGCTCCCCTGGCACTTTATTCTTGAACCAAGAGTTTTATTTCAAGTAGTTGATAATAATAATAATTAATTAATTAGATAATAAATAAATAATGATAAATAATGGCCACCAGAAGTGGAAAATTTTTCAACCCCGCTCTGACGGATACTGAGGGGGATCTGTTCAGCCAGCAGACACCCCCGCCGACAGAAGCCACCAAGACAACCACCGCCACGGAGGCCGCGACAACTGCGGCTCCCTTACCCAGCTACGAGCAGCTGGCACACCTACTGGCGATCACCACAGCCAATCTGGCCAGGATGCCCCCCACCATGCAGGGCACGCCCCACAGCAATCGACCACGAGGGCCCCCCACCATGCAGGGCACGTCCAGCAGCAACCGACCACGACGATCCCCTACCCTGTAGGGCACGTCCAGCAGCAATCAACCACAATGGCTCCCTACTCTGTGGGGCACGCCCAGCGGCAACCAACCACCCCCCCACTCTGTAGGGCACGTCCAACAGCAACCAGCCACAATGGTCCCATCTTGTAGGGAACGATAGACAGCAACCAACCACGATGATCCCCTACCCTGCACGGAACGTCTAACAGCCGGAAGCACCAAACCGAGACGGATTCCGTGCACAGTAGAAACTCCGTCAAGTACGTCGAACTTGATGGGCTGACACTCGATAGCCGTAAATATATTTTATTCTTTTGCCCAGAATTTCCACTATCTAATAAATTCATTTAATTATACATCACAACCGTTAATATATATATATATATATATATATATATATATATATATATATATATATATATATATATATATATATATATATATATATATATATATATATATTAGTTCAAGAGCATGCTTCTAGAGGGCAGAATATATTAAAACAAAATATTTCTGTCTATCACCTCTATGAATCCTTATTTTCATAAGGATAGTAAACCAAACTGCAACGAATTGCTAGTCTGGCCGCGTTAAGGATAAAAATTACATTTTATCACAAAACGCTTGGTTTTGATTGAAACAAATACCAGCCGAAAGATTTATACCTAATTAAAGGCAACTCTCGCACCAGTCATCTCGGGCCACTTGCAGACTGCAGTTTCGCGCTGGTGGCGCTCGTCAGTGCAAGGCTTCCCGAGACGACTGACACGAGAGTTTATTGTTCCCAAGTGAACATTTCGCCGTTGCAAAACGACGAATTGGGGGAAGCTCCATCTAGCGGTCAATATCTGTCTCAATCAAAACAATATCCCGACATGGGGTGCATGTAATAGTTCAAGAGCATGCTTCTAGAGGGCAGAATATATTAAAACAAAATATTTCTGTCTATCACCTCTATGAATCCTTATTTTCATAAGGATAGTAAACCAAACTGCAACGAATTGCTAGTCTGGCCGCGTTAAGGATAAAAATCACATTTTATCACAAAACGCTTGGTTTTGATTGAAACAAATACCAGCCGAAAGATATTGTTTTGATTGAGACAGATATTGACCGCTAGATGGAGCTTCCCCCATTTCGTCGTTTTGCAACGGCGAAATGTTCACTTGGGAACAATAAACTCTCGTGTCAGTCGTCTCGGGAAGCCTTGCACTGACGAGCGCCACCAGCGCGAAACTGCAGTCTGCAAGTGGCCCGAGATGACTGGTGCGAGAGTTGCCTTTAATTAGGTATAAATCTTTCGGCTGGTATTTGTTTCAATCAAAACCAAGCGTTTTGTGATAAAATGTGATTTTTATCCTTAACGCGGCCAGACTAGCAATTCGTTGCAGTTTGGTTTACTATCCTTATGAAAATAAGGATTCATAGAGGTGATAGACAGAAATATTTTGTTTTAATATATTCTGCCCTCTAGAAGCATGCTCTTGAACTATTACATGCACCCCATGTCGGGATATTGTTTTGATTGAGACAGATATTGACCGCTAGATGGAGCTTCCCCCATTTCGTCGTTTTGCAACGGCGAAATGTTCACTTGGGAACAATAAACTCTCGTGTCAGTCGTCTCGGGAAGCCTTGCACTGACGAGCGCCACCAGCGCGAAACTGCAGTCTGCAAGTGGCCCGAGATGACTGGTGCGAGAGTTGCCTTTAATTAGGTATAAATCTTTCGGCTGGTATTTGTTTCAATCAAAACCAAGCGTTTTGTGATAAAATGTGATTTTTATCCTTAACGCGGCCAGACTAGCAATTCGTTGCAGTTTGGTTTACTATCCTTATGAAAATAAGGATTCATAGAGGTGATAGACAGAAATATTTTGTTTTAATATAGTCTGCCCTCTAGAAGCATGCTCTTGAACTATTACATGCACCCCATGTCGGGATATTGTTTTGATTGAGACAGATATTGACCGCTAGATGGAGCTTCCCCCATTTCGTCGTTTTGCAACGGCGAAATGTTCACTTGAGAACAATAAACTCTCGTGTCAGTCGTCTCGGGAAGCCTTGCACTGACGAGCGCCACCAGCGCGAAACTGCAGTCTGCAAGTGGCCCGAGATGACTGGTGCGAGAGTTGCCTTTAATTAGGTATAAATCTTTCGGCTGGTATTTGTTTCAATCAAAACCAAGCGTTTTGTGATAAAATGTGATTTTTATCCTTAACGCGGCCAGACTAGCAATTCGTTGCAGTTTGGTTTACTATCCTTATGAAAATAAGGATTCATAGAGGTGATAGACAGAAATATTTTGTTTTAATATATATATATATATATATATTGCTGTGTATCCCACACTGTGAAACACTACCTAAGTATCGTGTTTGAAATCATAAATAAAATTCACAAATTTGTATGTATTTTAGAAAATAACCATAACAGTTTTACTTTAACGGATCATACAGAAGCAGGAATATCTGTGGTTTATTTAATTGATTCAAGTTCAATTGTTCTCAGCGAGTAGGATGCAGAGAATGAAACTTGATATTGAATACGAACAAAATATTTAAATAAACATAAAATGAAGTTATTTTAGTTTTAACAAGGTTATTCTAAATAGCATATTATAAAACATGAACTTGCAGAGACTCACAGTCTCATTTAAAATGATTTAGAATGAATTTGAAAAACAATAAAGTAAATTTTATAAAATCTGACATTCATGTCAAAACTTAGGGCTGAAAATTTTAAATTGTGTAGAAACACTGTAAATCTACACAAAATGAATATTGAATGAAATACTATTAACAGTAGTTGCATTGCAGGGTGATTATTTCAGAAATAGTAAGTCCATATATTACAAAACACTGAATGACATTTTAAGTTTTCAGATATTTTCAAATATCATTGCAGAAAGGTGTTTTGTAAATGATATTTCACATCATGCAGAAAGAAAGGACTAATAGTATGATGTTAAATGTTTGTTGGCGTATCAATTTCTTGTTTTAGTTTATAATATCAGTATTCTGTCAGTATGAAAAACTGCAGTACGTTTTTAAATACTAGCATTTTGTGGTTATCATTGCTATTCATCTAAATGTATGAATTAGTATTTATTTGAGATTGGAATTGTTAATTGTAGTTATAAGTAGATTTTAAAAAAGTATATGTAATATGTCAATATATTTCGAGCAATTACAATTATTCACTTAATCCTGAAAAGTAGAATAAGAAATTCATCAGGAAAATTAAAGAATTAAAAACCGTATTCAATTAATATAAAGAACAGACAAAACTGAATAGTTTAAAATTTAAATTAAAATTAAATTTTGAAATATTAGATCAAAATAGAAAAAAAACAATTGAAAAATTGAAATTTAACCCAAATAAACGACTTAAAATAACAAATCAGTTGATCACACACCGCTGAACAGCGAGCTGCGAAAAATATTCATCCAAGAATAATTAATAAATTGATAATAAAAGAAAAGAGGTGAATAATTTGAAGGTTAGAATATTACAATCCAGATATATTGATATCAAGAAAAATTGTAAAAGCATATTAAATATAAAAAGTGAGTAAACTTAGAAAATATTACGAAGTAGATTATCCGGAAAGCAGATTTAGAAGAGGGAAGTATTTGTTAATCCAGTTAGCAAATTTATATGGTGAAGAAATTTCAAACGTCAATCAAGTGATAGAAATATTTCAAGGAAATCTTGAAAATAAATTGGAGGTTATAAACAAACGTCAATCCAATAAAGAAGAAGAAGAAGAAGCCTTGAGAGGTTTAAAAGTCAGTCAAGTGACATAATATTTCAAGGATTATAATAACCAGTTAGAGGTTATAATTTAACATTACTCGAGTCGAAAGAAACCTAGACAAGGTAAAGCTTTACAATATCACAAATCCATGGTACATATTATTTTAAATAAAAGGCCATATTTATCAGTTTTAGTTAAGTTAGATTTTGTTATTTAAATTTGTTAATTACATTCCAAGTTCAAATTGTTAATAAATTATTACTTTGTTCGTTCAATATTGAGTTTGATTTATTTAGATTGTTATCTTGATCGATGAGCATTTATTGAACCGACTTCGTTGAACCTTGAGTAAGAGTCATTCTATAGATTGTAGATAGTCATGCTAATGGTGTTCTATAGTCTATAATATTAACAGCTTTTAAGAAAGTGTTTGGCGCCCATTAAAATCATTTCAATTTACTTTCAAGAAGTAATTTCGAACGTATAAAAATATAAAATAGAATCAGAATATAGAACAATACATATATATATATATATATATATATATATATATATATATATATATATATATATGTTGTTTCTTAGGTTTTCACGGGTATTAAATGAAGTGTTGACGTGCTTCCGGGTGTTTTCCCGTGTAGTTGGTAGGCTCCTGTTGGAACCATGGTTGTCTGAACGACGTTTCGGCGGAATCTCATCTGCCATCTTCAGGTTCTAGCTGAAAGCTGCTGCTGTTGCTGCTGCTGCTCCTCGTTGCTCGAACTGAACTGAACAGTTCAGTTCGAGCAACGAGGAGCAGCAGTAGCAGCAGCAGCAGCAGCAACAGCAGCAGCAGCAGCAGCAGGCAGCTTTCAGCTAGAACCTGAAGATGGCAGATGAGATTCCGCCGAAACGTCGTTCAGACAACCATGGTTCCAACAGGAGCCTACCAACTACACGGGAAAACACCCGGAAGCACGTCAACACTTCATATATATATATATATATATATATATATATATATATATATATATATATATATATATATGGGAATAACACACGGTTTTTATTGATCTGAACCCATGAAAGGACAATAATAACGTGAGGACAACATCAAAAGTAGGTGAACCTAAATTTTGTTTGCATAATTAAGTTCTAACCTCCAATTCGTAAGATTAATTTGATGCCAGCAGCAGACAATTTATTATGACGATGTTTTGGAGCCACTAAAGATGACTACTAGACCCTGTTTAATTCCCATATAACTTCCAAGACAAAAGTTTAACAGGCCACACGAGATTTTGCCGAATTTAAAAACTACTGAGCTGTGGAAAAGGTAAGTAAATTTATATAACCACCAGAGAGAATGACGAGAGGGGTAAGCTATATACGAAAATCCTTCGCTTTATGGTGTAATTAGTGTATATTTCCATCTTTATTGCTTATATTGATTTTGGTATTTTGTCGTCCTCATCTAGCAAAAGGGGGAATAAGGATAGAGGCGCTGTTTCTCGTGTCGTGTAATGTTGCCAAGACCAGGCAGCAATAACGAAAATCCCAAGATTTGTGACAAACGACAACAGGTGAGCATCGAGGTTATGTTATATTGCTTTTATTGTTTATGGGGTGCGTGCAAAATCTGACAGCTAACGAGAGTAGAGGGCATATAACCTCAATGTTTCAAATTAATTATCGTGAAATTCGCTGTTTTCGTTTGCATTTTTAACTTTCTTGTGCTATCAGCTATTGAAATATACATATGTACATACCGGGTGGCCACGAGTCAATGTACCCCCCAATATTTTGGTTGTTTTTGTGTTTAAAAATTTGGTTTTTGGTACAAATAAATTAGACAATAATAGGCTACTTTTAGACTAACAGGAATGAAAATATCGCTTCCGGTTGAATCGGAAGTGACATCAACTTTTTTTTCTTAAATGGGATGACTGTATTTTTTTTATGGTTTCTCATTTAGCATAAATTTCTAAGTGCAACAGTTTTTTCAGATATAAAAAATTCCAAAAAATAAGTGAGATACGAACAATTTTTTAATTTTTTCAAAATGGCCGCGTCAGATGAATGCGATGTAAGAAAATTACTAAGTAGGCTATGGAAATTATTAATAAGGTTGTAGACTTGTCTGTAAAGCAGAAAATAGTTGCTTGAATTACTGATAGGTACCTGTATTTTTAGTTTTTTTTCAAAAAAACGGAATTTCATTTTCATTTCCGTAGGGGTCCTACGGATTTTTTTTTAACGGAACTGTACTATCTCTTTTATTAATCAGAAATAATGATTCATAAACTATAATTTTTTCGCCATTAATCGTTTCTTAACGATATCCTTCGTAATAATAGAAGTATTTTTTAAAAGTAAACACAAATTAAACAAGAAATAATTTTAATAGGTATAACGTTACAACCATGAATAAATTACCAAGAATAACAAAACTATTTAAAACCTAAATTATAATAAACCATTATAAAAATTGTTCAAACTGTTCACCGTCATGATTAATACACAGAATAGCGCGACTTATCGTTGCACGTCTAACATTCTGTAATTGTTGAGGTGTTATTTGTGCAATTTCCTGTCGGACTCTTTCTTCCAGATCTTGCCTTGCGGTTGGAGCAGTCATGTAGACTCTATTTTTCAAATGCGCCCATAAAAAAAATCGAGTGGAGTTAAGTCAGGCGACCTTGCAGGCTATCTGACTGGACCATGGGTCCCAATCCAACGATCTAGAAATAATTGATTTAAGTAATCCCTAACGATAATAGCATTGTGTGGACCAGCCCCGTCTTGTTGGAAGTAAATCTCGTCAATATTGGTATTGCGAATTTGATTAATCTGTGGAACTATTATATTGTGGAGAAATTCTAGATATCTTGGTCCACTTAGAGTTTCGTTAAAAATTATTGGATCTATATGATATGGTGGGTATTCTTAGAATTCGCCTTTAGTGTTTATTGCTACCGGCACAAAAACATGGTGGACTTTAAAATATCGCGTTGCCAAAGAATCAGGGCCGGATTTTGGAATTTTCCGCCCGTAGGCAGATTTGAATCTGATGCCCCCCTTTTCAGACAAAACCATTTGTATGTTTACTCCATAACTTTTATTGCTTTTGAAACATATTTTTATACTGAAACTAAAAAAATAGATCCTAACGAAATATAGATAAAATATTCAAATAATATCAAATAATGAGTATTAATGACTATATTACAGTATTGCACGTCTCGCTTTTACATCTGCAAATACCTTAATAATATCATTATAGTCTAAGCCGATAGATATTTCAGACTCGTTGCTCAACACCGTTAAATCACTGAGCCTTCTTTCGTTCATGAAGATAATTTTTGCATCTTCGTAGCCAAGAAAATCTGAGCTGGTCTGAACAGTTTAAACATGGAGTGCACACACACACACACACACACACACACACACACACACACCTATACGTACTTAGGGTATAAAACGAGGACTTCAGAATTTTATGTGCGTTATGCGGACTTAGTCATAGCTAGTGATTTTGTTACATACGTATGTGGAACTCGTTTTAGGTTCATTGCGACTATAGCCTACCACATTTGTTTCTTTAAAAAAATTTCATTGAAAGATTTATACACATCACGTGTGGATTTAAAGTACAATATGAGGACTCTAAACTTTATGTGCCATGCGAGGACCTACGCTCTGAGGACATGATTTTCCCGCCTTTTGAAGACCTCGCATAGACCGTCTGATAAAATCAAATTAGTGATGAACACAGCTGAGTGGTTTCTAATGGTGTAGTAACGACCAGTGTGTTTACAAGAATTACATACCTTTTTGCTATGCTCGGGTGTTTAAGACAATTTTGCCTGTTTGTGTTAGAAATGTATTTTATTAGAATGGTTTCGGACTCCTATAATACGGAATTTTTTGTCAACTATTTAATATATATTTTTGAAATAGGTCAGCGAATCAAGGGTATTGTATTTGTACGTTAGATTGGGTTTATAATCAAGCAAGGAGTTAAAACAAACAATTTATATTCGATAAAGAAAAAAATATGGAAGACGGCTCATTTGATCCGGAATGAGAATCTCTGAAGTGTACAATAAATAAAACGTGCCCTCAAGAATTGCAAAATTTATAAACGAATTAAGTAAACAAAAATTCAGAAATAGCGTAAATTTTCAACGAGTAAAATACGACAAACTATATATGTAACGACATTCTATGGCGGATGCTCTAGGATGGCAAATTATCTTTTTCTTCACGAGTTCCTTGACATAGGAATTGAATGAAAGAGTTTTGTCTGTCTGTTTGCCTGTAAAATAAGTAACTTTAACTTTCTAGTAAGCACCCCGATAGTTTTATAATTTTTGACTGTTTTTTTAATTAATTTCCTTATTCTTGTATTTTGGAACCGTCTGTAATTGTTTAACACTAATAGCTCATTTTTTTCTCTCATGGAGATATTATTCAGTCCCTATACAACAAATTTGCAATGAAAGGTTCTATTAATTTGCCACACACAAATTATTAATTTTAATGTTGTCAGAAAATAGAAAAATAAGTTTACGTTGCAAAATTTTGTTTCTTCAACAAAGTTGTGTTTATTTATATTCTTTATCAAACAACGAACATAAATTCACAATTCACAATTCACAATTCATTGAGTCGATGATTTATGAATTTTAAGAACAAGTTTTACTTCCCTCGCATACCGAAGGAAAGTATTGTATTCGAGAAAAAATCACCCTCCGAGATTTTTTCGGATTCTGACGTTTCAGATCACGTAGATTACGAAAATTTAGGTTTTTCAATTCCGTCAGTCTGTCTGTCTGTCTCTTTGTCTGTCTGTAGGTGCATTTACTAAAAAACTACTTGACGGAGAACAGTCAAATTTGGTAGGTAGTTGACGCTACTGTCAGCGAAGAAATGGTAGAATTTTCAGTAGAAAATATACAGGGTGGGGACCGTCTAAATTGAATAAATAATGAAAATTTTTTTTTGCTCAAATTTAATATTTCCACGTTTCATGACACGCTAAACCCATTTCAGAAAAAAAAAATTTGAAAATTTTTTCACCAAGATTTTTTACCAAATTTTACCACTAAAATAAAAAAAAAGGTTGCCCAAATTTAAAATTTCCACGTTTCATGGCATTCTAAACCTATTTCAAAAAAAGTAATATTTTATTTTTACCATTTTTGAAAAATCTTTGCAACTAAAATAAATGGACATTTTTTTTCTTTGTTCAAATTTAAAATTTCCACGTTTCATAGCGTTCTAAACCTATTTAAAAAAATCGGTAAAGGTGTTTACACAGAACTTCCCTCTTTATTTGTAGATGGCGGCCACTCTAAAAAGTTAATAATTACGAAATGATACTCAAAATAATAATCGGAATATAGTTATCACTATTATTACAAAGAAAACCTGATAAGTTTTAGTCAAAAAAATATACAGAGTGCTCATCCAACAACAAAAGTTCAATACTAAATGACAGGCGCCAAATATGGAAGGGTTGCGCAAAGACCTTTACAAGTGTCCACCACAGTTGAATTATTTCTTGGGATGACCACCCTGTACATTTTTCAATAAAAGCATAATAGGTGCATATGCCAAATATTATTGCCATCTGTCACATTTTCAATTCCTCATTCACGTGGAGTGGAAGTATAGCGGTGGTTACAAAATTTTTCAAAAATGTTGGTAAAAAAAATTTCATAATTTTGTTCTTCTGAAATATGTTGAGAATGTCATGAAAGGTGGAAATTTTAAATTTGTGCAGAAAGAAATTTTTCCATCTATTCTAATAGTAAAATATTCCAAGATGGTAAAAAAATGTTGCAATATTTTTTCCGAAATAAGTTTGGAATGTCATGAAACATGGAAATTTTAATTTTGAGCTAAAACAAATTTTTCATCTATTCTATATTAGTGATAAATAGATTAAAACTTTTCAAACATTTTTTTAAATTTTTCAGAAATATATTTAAATTTGTTTTTGTTCAAATAGGTTTAGAATGCCATGGAAACGTGGAAATTTTAAATTTGAACAAAGAAAAAAAATGTTCCATCTATTTTAGTGGTAAAAATTTTTTCAAAAATGTTGGTAAAAAAAAAATTTAAAAATTTTTTTTTTGAAATAAGTTTAGAATGAATCGTGGAAATTTTAAATTTGAAGAAAGAAATTTTTTTTTCATGGTAAAATTTTTTTCAAAAATATTGGTGAAAAAAAATTTTCAATTTTTTTTTTCCTGAAATGGGTTAAGCGTGTCATGAAACGTAGAAATTTTAAATTTGAGCAAAACAAATTTTTTTCATCTTAGTAAAAAATTTTTCAAAAATGTTGGTGAAAAAAATTTTTTTTTCCCCAAAATAGGATTAGTGCGTCATGAAACGTGGAAATTTTAAATTTGAGCGAAAAAACATTTTTTTCACTATTTATTCCGTTTAGACGGTTCACCCTGTATATTTTCCAGTGAAATTTCTACCATTTCTGCGCTGACAGTAGCGTCAACTACCTACCAAATTTGAGTGCCCTCCGTCAAGTAGTTTTTTAGTAAATGCACCAACAGACAGACAGACAGGCAGACAGACAGACAGACAGACGGAATTGAAAAACCTATATTTTCGTAATCTCCATGATCTGAAACGTCACAATCCGAAAAAATCTCGGAGGGTGATTTTTTCTCGATACAATACTTGCCTTCGGTATGCGAGGGAAGTAAAAATATATTAGAATTTTTACTTCCCTCGCATACCGAAGGGAATTATTGTATTCGAGAAAAAATCACCCTCCGAGGCTTTTTCGAATTCTGACGTTTCAGAACACGTAGATTTCGAAAATATAGGTTTTTCAATTCCGTCAGTCTGTCTGTCTGTCTGTCTGTCTGTTGGTGCATTAACTAAAAAACTACTTAACGGAGAGCAGTCAAATTTGGTAGGTAGTTAACCCTACTGTCAGCGAAGAACTGGTAGAATTTTCACTGAAAAATATACAGGGTGGACCGTCTAAACGGAATAAATAATGAAAAAATTTTTTTTTTGCTCAAATTTAAAATTTCCACGTTTCATGACGCGCTAAACCTATTTCAGAAAAAAAAAATTGAAAATTTTTTTCACCAACATTTTTGAAAAAATTTTTACCACTAAAATATACGAAGAAAATTTTTTTCTTTCTTCAAATTTAAAATTTTCACGTTTCATGGTATTCTAAACATATTTCAAAAAAAAAAAAATTTTTTTTACCAACATTTTTAAAAAAATTTTTACCACTAAAATAGGTGGACTTTTTTTTCTTCAAATTTAAAATTTCCACGTTTCCATGGCATTCTAAACGTATTAAAACAAATTTGGAGATTTTTCTGAAAAATTTTCTTGAAAAAATATTCATCACTAAGTACTTACTATAGAATAGAAGAAAAATTTTTTTTTGCTCAAATTGAAAATTTCCACGCTTCATGGCATTCCAAACCTATATTGAAACACATTCTTTATAAGATTTTGCAAACAGCAGAAAAATAATGATCTATAACTAAAAGAAAAACTTTGTGGAAAATATTAATGAAATCTTTGCATTCTTTCGATAACCTGAATTCTGGTTATGCTAGTAAATTAAAATCCTAAAATGAATTTGTTTAATTTCTTATTTGACAATTCTCGTTCTAACACTAGCATCCACACAGTCCCCTACGGCTATGCAGATTAAACTAGTATCTACATAACCCCTACGATCATAAAGATTCAGTTAGAAATGAGAACAAAGGCCTAAAATGAATTTATTTATCTACCTTGTCTTAAAAAAAATAATTCTAATGGATTACATTTTCGTGAAATCTATCATTCTGTTGCTTGGAAATGCTTAGCCTTTGAAACGTTTTTCGCCCTTATTCTGGAGCTCATCAGAAAGACATAAAGCCATTCTTCAATTCGACAATTTGCAGGCATAAATATAGCAAGCGGAAAAATTTTGTATCTTCCGAAATCGATACCAAGTATATTGGGAACAAATAGAGACCATGAATAGAGGCCACTTTTTAATTAAAACTGTTTTTCATGGAGTAGCGGTTCTCGAGAATATCGCCTGCACTTTTGTTTTTACCAACGATTATATAAATTTTTTTGATAAATGGAAGAGCAGAGAATTTATTTTAAATTCACTAAACTCTGCCCTTTATAATCAATTTGTGCTAATTTTACTGTAATGTAATAATTTTTTGTGGATTATAATGAAAACGATTATGATTATGATTATTATTATTATTATATTAATATTATTATTATATATGGACGGGAGAGAAATTAAAATTGTCCTACTAGTGGAAAAGTTTAAAGAATGTTTCTGAAAATATGCCCGACATTTAATTTCGTATTTAATGAAATCTGCAACTTTAGATGTCACTAATATATTTACTAATACGTAACAGTCCTCATATAAGCTAGGAACTCCGCTCCAGCTCACACACGAGGCAGCAGCACTGGAAATTTAAATTTCGCATACACACTTCTCGGATGGTCTCACAAAGTTAGGAAAGTCCAACCGTTATACACTGGATCAGCGCCCCCTACGTTAAACGCGACAAAATCGGTGAACTAAGCATCCGTTGCTCACGGAAGTTGTGAGGACAAATTAGTTTCTCAACATATAGGTATACATCTATTGGATTTTTCATGTAGATTGTCGTTATAAGGACAAAACGAATCGAGGACCCAAAGTGGGTCCTCGCAAGGAAAAATGTCCTCACAGCGCCGGTGAGGTACGGATGTGTGTCCTCGGTTTGTACCCAAAGTCCACACACCCGTACAGGTTAGCCAATGCTTGTGCGACCACCCGTATTTCACCGACAAATGTGGCCATGGAAGTTGCGACATACAGGTTGTTACGTTTTGCTAGCTTTCACTTTTGCTATTTTTTTTAATTTCATACACTCGCTCTATCTATTGCTTTTTTCAAAAAAATACTTATGTGGACTTACCCCATTAGTCGGTGCGTAGCAGGTCAAAGGTATATGCGTTATGTGGACTGACCTTATTGGTCTGTGTGGAGCAGGTCATTGATAGGTATGCATAATGTGGCCATACATACGTTTTCACACATCTTAAAATTTCGTTAAAACAATCTATCACAGTATGTGTATCTAGAACCTCCATAACATCCATTCGGTATTTATCTAGTATCTAGTAGATAAACGTATGTTTTAAAGAACGCAGATATTATTATAATTATTCTACAGACTACAAAAAGTTTTTTTAACCAATAATTTCTTCAGTGATGTTAGAACTCGTCAATTGACTTACTTTTATTCTCACGTTTTTAGTATTTTTTTATTATCGCATCTACTTACTTCCAACTTGTAATGTTATCATGATTTTTAATAGTATCCATACTTACTTTGTTTACTATATTTTATGCAGAATATTTTTCTGAGTAATACTAAACAGTTAGTTTTAATCGTGATGGCCACGCCAGTAAAACTTAGTGACAACTCATTCCTAACTAAAATTCACTTTAATTGTAATTTTCAATTAATTGAAACAGAAAAGAAAACTATAAAAAACAACTTTTGATTCGCTACAACCTTTTCTCGTGCATTTTTTGAATATGTTATTTTAATAAGGATTTATTTTAACAAGAAAAAAAAACTACGGCCAAGAAAAAATCTATTCAGAGCAACTAGTCAAAAAATCTATCTAGACGATGATTTTAGTTGAAAAGTGAAAATAAAATTATTATAAAGGCAATTGTAGGCGCGTGGCCACCGTGGCCACATAAGGTAGATAAATTTTCTATGGAAACACACATTTTATAAGATGACGTCACTTTTTAACGAATTTTAGATATGGGGTGGAACTGAATGTGGGCGTTTTCATTTTGTGGAATATTTGAGCTAAACTAATTCAATCCTCTTAATTTACAATTAGTTATCTCTACCAATAAATGATGAAAATTAAGTTCGGCAAGACGTGATAAAATAAAAAGGAAGGTACTATTAATCGACTTTATAGTAATTTGGAATTGTGTAGCTCTGTGTATGGCCACAGAATTCATAAGGATTACACATATCATTAGATTAACTTTCTAAATACATTTTTAACATTTTATTCCCAAATCAGAATTAAAATGTACCTTGCACAACATCGCTAATTAATCAATTTTCTTTACAGTATTTTCAAGAACTAATTAATGTTTAATAATAATTTAACAGGATGAAAGTTAAATATGTGTAGGTATACCACGTGATAAATAAATAAATAAATAAATAAATAAATATATTTTATTTTCAGTTAACATGATGATTAATTTATACGACTTATTATTTACTGATTTTGTACTTTGTAATTTTAAAAAATCTGCCTCTATTAAACTAATTGCATTGCACATTTCAACATTATAGTGTCTCAGAAGAAAAACATTGCTAATTTTCGTTTGAATTGTCGGAAATTCCATGAATGATCATATACAGGGTGCGCCAAAGTTCTGATTTTGGTCGATTACGGCTGTATTTGAAATGGTGGAAATATATTGTCTATAGATTATTTTCTTGATTTTCAATTCTGAATAACCAGAAAATATGTACAATTATACAGGGTACTCCGTTTTCGTTGTCCGAGCAACAACTTCGTTATTTTAAATGGAACACCCTATATTTTTTTCCTTTATCGAGTTACCCATCTAATTATATTCATAATTCTATTAAGGTGGTAGGTACTTAAAATGAACCGTTTACGATATAAAAAAGATTTTTTGACAAAAAGTGAGGTTTGCGGATAAGTTTTTGAGTACCTCTGATTTCATAGACAAGAGAGTTTTCAAAATTCTGCTTATACTGTTATGTTGAGCATATTAAGGGCTAGTAGGGCAGAAACATTATTAATATTAATCTTATACAGAGTGCTGAAAAAATTGAGTTTAATGTTTCGCTAATAAAAAAGGCCGTAATTCAATTTTTTCAAATGGGACGTACTATTTTCAGTTCTGTCATCTAATGAAGTGTTAAATTATCTTTCCATTGATATATCATAGTAGGTATTTATCTTTAGGAGTTGCATAGATATTAAGGTTAATTGTCTGGATCAGTCATTTTTCTTGCTGGAACTTCATGAGGTTTGTACTGCACTTCACCAGTTTCGATAAATCTGTCTCTAAGATTACTAAATGCAGGTTCTAAAGGGTGTCTCCTTTCAGGATATCTGGTTTTATAGACTCGGGATGCTAAGAGGCTGTTCCTTGAGCACTCCCCCAGAATAAAAATCATGTCAACCATTTCTTCCCGCGAATAATTCATATTTAATATAATTATATGCAAATGCAACTTCCTGGAACTGTAAAAGCTACTAGTATTTTATTAATTATTTTTATATTTTATTATCAATATAATTATATGCAAATGCAACTTCCTGGAACTGTAAAAGCTACTAGTATTTTATTAGCTAATAAAATACTAGTAGCTTTTACAGTTCCAGGAAGTTGCATTTGCATATAATTATATTGATAATTAACCCTTTACGGGGAATTTCCTATAATCTAATTTTAATTTTTAATATCCTGTTCTGGTAATCCTTTGATAGTTATAACACGAGTATTTGCTTACATATTTCAGTTGATTGTGAACTTTAGAAAAAGCCGCACCGAAGAGACATAGATGTCAAAACACGTGTCTGTGGATGTTCTAAAGTTTTGTGTTACTGCTATATCGGTAAGTGCTTTTGTTTTGATTGTCTTTAATAAAATACTAGTAGCTTTTACAGTTCCAGGAAGTTGCATTTGCATATAATTATATTAAATATGAATTATTCGCGGGAAGAAATGGTTGACATGATTTTTATTCTGGGGGAGTGCTCAAGGAACAGCCTCTTAGCATCCCGAGTCTATAAAACCAGATATCCTGAAAGGAGACACCCTTTAGAACCTGCATTTAGTAATCTTAGAGACAGATTTATCGAAACTGGTGAAGTGCAGTACAAACCTCATGAAGTTCCAGCAAGAAAAATGACTGATCCAGACAATTAACCTTAATATCTATGCAACTCCTAAAGATAAATACCTACTATGATATATCAATGGAAAGATAATTTAACACTTCATTAGATGACAGAACTGAAAATAGTACGTCCCATTTGAAAAAATTGAATTACGGCCTTTTTTATTAGCGAAACATTAAACTCAATTTTTTCAGCACTCTGTATAAGATTAATATTAATAATGTTTCTGCCCTACTAGCCCTTAATATGCTCAACATAACAGTATAAGCAGAATTTTGAAAACTCTCTTGTCTATGAAATCAGAGGTACTCAAAAACTTATCCGCAAACCTCACTTTTTGTCAAAAAATCTTTTTTATATCGTAAACGGTTCATTTTAAGTACCTACCACCTTAATAGAATTATGAATATAATTAGATGGGTAACTCGATAAAGGAAAAAAATATAGGGTGTTCCATTTAAAATAACGAAGTTGTTGCTCGGACAACGAAAACGGAGTACCCTGTATAATTGTACATATTTTCTGGTTATTCAGAATTGAAAATCAAGAAAATAATCTATAGACAATATATTTCCACCATTTCAAATACAGCCGTAATCGACCAAAATCAGAACTTTGGCGCACCCTGTATATTTAGTATTTTATAATTAAAATTAGTTAAAGCTTTGGCGTATAAAACTCCTTTATAGAAACTAAAAAAATCGATGAAATATTATTCTTGGAAACTTGCGTTATGAGTTGAAAATTAGTAACACTAATTGAGGCAAACTATTGAAACTTCCGCCTAGTTTGTGTTCACTCGAATTCAAATTTGAGAAAGTGTACTTTTTTGTCCTGTTTTACATATTCGTGATATAGAAACACCACGTACCCCCCCATCAAATAAGCGTTCATTCACCCTTAAAATATGTATGTGTGTATGTCCCCATAATGCATATAATACAATAGATAGCGAACACTAAACGCCGACCTGAGATCAGCTGATAGTGGTGTATTTGTCCACACAATATTTCTAAAAGTTTGAGTGCGAAATAAACCTATTAGGTCTTCAGCCTTATTGTGTGTATAGTGTAATAGATTGTGACGCCGACTTGAGATCAGCTGATAGTAGTGTATATGGCCACATGATGTGTCTGACCACATAGCTCACTTCAGCCTTAAAGTGTGTTTGTTAACCAAATATTATCCTTGAAAATATTGGAGAACATTTTGTGTTTTGAGTTGAATTTGCTGTTGTGTTGTGTTGTGAATGGAAAAGCAGTAGTATTAAATGAGTTAAACTATTTTGACACATCATACTTGTTTTTGTATATTAACTATTGTAATTTAAAAACATGTAACAGAAAAATAAAATCTAGTCACATACAATAAGAGAGATGATGTAATATCTAAATGGGAAATTGAGTTTTAAAGAATTTCCTCTACTTAGCCTCCTTTAGTCCTCGTTATAATGACTGAATAAATGAGTGATGTCCAGTTGCATGAAACCGAACTTGTTAAAGTTCTTGTAGTTTCCGCCTGCTTTGTAATTGGTAGCCGCCATTTATTCCTGTGTTTGTGGCAAATCTCTTTGCGGATGAATCTGACAATTTTAGAAATGTCCATTTATGTGGTTACAAAAATGACAATATTTTGTTTCGTTCTGTAGTATATGCAGGTAACTACCTATCTGCATATACTAGAGATTAAAACAGAACATTTGTTTTTAAATCCATAAAACCTTTCTGTTGGCATGATTCAATTGTAGCTAAAGTGAAATAATAATGTTAAGTTTTTAAGTATTTACAAACAACAATTGATTCATTTGGTATATTATATATCAAAATATGTTTCCAGAGGCACTGTTAATAGCAAAGAAGGACCCTAGTTGAAATGTCACTTTGGAAATCGCCACACAAAAACTTGTACAAAGTCACCACAGAATGAACACTAAAATCAGAGTAAAAAACCGCTTTCTATGGAATCACAATTTACTCATCCAGATTTACTAGTGAAAAATGTCATTAAAAAGTTTGAGGCAAATTTCTGGACTCTTACTAGCTTGCATTACTTACTTACACCCATTTGCCCATATTCCATCCCCAACCTTTTCAACGGAATCATCAAAATATAATCTAGTTCCGTATGTCGATAATACATACCTGTACCAAATTTCAAATGAATAAGTACCTCAGTTTTATTTTATTAACTTCTTTTAAAAATGAAGTGATGGTGGTGGTTTAGGAGTGACAAATGTTATAAAAAATATTGAGGCACTAGATTCTAGTATATACATCAAATCACAAGTTTCTGGACTACTACCAGCATGCTTTACCTATTTACCCCTATTCACTCCCTAACCCTTCAATGGAGTAAGCTCAAAATATAATCTAGTTCCAGGTCTCATTATAATACATACGTGTACCAAATATTAGGTCGATGATTTAAGCCATTCTCGAGAAAACGTGCGAACAAAAAAGTTACAGACAGACCGACAAACAGACAACTTTTTTTTTTACTTAAATTTAAAATCTCGACCTTTCAAGACATTCTAAATCTATTTGGACAGAAAATTTTGAATTTTTTTTACGAAATTACTCTGTAGGTGCGGCATCATGCATGGCCACATAAGGTGGATACATTTTACTTCAAAATATACACTTTGTAAGATGACATGTTTTTAACGAACGAGAAACTTTAGGCAAAACGTGATATACAATGAAAATTACTATTATTTTATTTAAAAATAAATTGGGACTGTGTGGCTCCGTGTATGGCCACATAATTCATGAAGACTACACATATCATGTGCGGTGAGGTACGATTCCCGTTTCAGTGACGAGACCTCGATTGGCGAAGTTAAGTCACGCCGGCCGAGTCCGTTACTTGGATGGGTTACCGTATCTCATTCCGCCGTCCTGGTTAAGTGGTAGAGTAGGTAGTATTAGATAAACTTCGCCATTACGTAAATCTTTTCATAAAAAACATTGCACCTTGCCATATATTTTTTAGCAAATCCCGTAATTTTCAAAGTTAATACAATAATTACTATAACTTGAGAAGAGAATCTGTGTTCGTAGATTTATTTACCAATGATTATCATCAGCCTCAAGTATATTAATCACTAAAATTATTCACATAATTTAATACGTTTTATGGATTTGTGACAAACTATTTATTATACTACTTACAGTTTCTCAAATGAAGATATGTTTGTTATAAACATGAAACAGAATAAAGCATTTTTTTATACGTTCGACGCCGTTACTGATGTTCAACTGTTTCTATTAATGATACCAAAAAGAATCAATTCGCGTTTTATTTATATGTTTATATTCAATTTTAATATGTATTTAATATGAAATTATAATATTATATACAAAATACATTTTTGTTGTTATTTAGAATATTTAAAAAAAACTTTAGTTAAAAATTTCCGCAGATGTATTTATACGATAAATAACAAAGAATACAGACAATATTTGTTTTCAATAGAAACAGTTTGTAGGTCGAGGGTTCAAATTCGGGGTCTCCAGCTTGGGAGGCGGTATCAAATTAAGAATAAAATACATTGCACTAACTAAGCAGTCATCTTGAAGCCAGTCAGACATCCACGGTGCGAATCGCCTTGGCAATATAAGGACTGGATTTAGAGAGGCCACATCAGATTAAAAAAAAATTGAATCATAGGAAAGGATGGGTGAATTAAAAGTAATGGATAAAACACGTAAACAGCAGATAAAATAATTAATATCGACATTATGCAATGAACACTAGCGTAAAAAATATTACAGATATATTGCATATGGTTGGTTTCCACAGAAAAATTACTAGCCAAAAAGCTCGTTCCAAGCAGTCCAGCAAGAGCGAGTGGTTATGCCAGGCGATACGCATGCAATGTTGGAAAATATTTAAAGGTATTTATTTTGACGCCATTTTGGCGCTTTCTGCTTTGATCGAGTGTCCCTTTATTGAACGTGCTTATTATACTCTTCGCAAATTCAAAACGAAGAGTATACTGCATTCGGTCGGCACATTTCTAAAACCGATAAGGTTGCTCGTAGAGAAAAAAAAATTCGTATCACTGTGTTGATCGAATTCTGAAGAACATTCAGTCCGTCTGTCCGTCCGGACGTCTGTCTGTCCGCCCGTCCATCTGTCCGTCCGTCATGTTTCTTGTAATCACCATAACTGAAGAAGGAAGAGTCCGATAGTATTAAAATTTGGACAGTAAGTTACTGTTGGCTAAAGGAAGAACTCCATTATTTTAAAAAAATATTAACTATTTAAAAAATAATAAAAAATAAAATGTTTTGTAATTAAACAAAAAATATTCTAAAACAAATAATGTTAACAAAAAACTGCAAGAGTATCGTATAGAATGTGCAACAGTTATACAAAAAGTGCAGTAAGTCGGCGAAGAGTATAATGCTTCTCTTGTTTTTATTTACAACAAAAATGAGGAGAGTGTTCTATAGAATGTGCAACTATTACATAAAAGTGCAGAAAATCGGCGAAGAATATAACGATTAGCTTGCTTATCCTTTCTTATGCTCAGTAAGATGCATTATATCAGCTCGCCGCGAGCGGTTGGGAAGCAAGTGCGATGCCTCTAAACCAGAGTAGGTATATCAGTTAGTTATGAACTTTAGCTTTCGATTGTTAGAATAATTTTGTTTTAACTATTCGCATTTGTTCAACCAATTCGCTTGCTTATTTAAATATTCCTATATTTATTTAATACAGTTTCAGATTATTGGAATTTTCAACTGTTTTTATTATTCGAATACAATTTCCAGTGTTAAAAGAGTAAATATTAAATTTGTCTTTGGAAGAAGGAATGGAGGTGATATTTTAATAATATTGTAACATATGCATTCAGCAATTTATAAATCACAACTGTCGCTCGGATTATGGATAAAATATAATATTTCATTCATAAACTTGACCACACAATTCGTTTGATGATGTACACATAATTTTCCCTTGTCCGCACAACTCATTTAATGATACACAGACTGTGTTATACAGAAATTAGAAGCGGTGTAAAATAATTCCAATATAGATATAGGTGGCAGCACCATACAGGGCCACACAAGGTGGGTTTCATTCTGACTGAATCACACACCATACCAGAACATGACAAATGTGGCCATCTTCAAAAAACCACTTTTTAGGGGTAAAAAGAGCCCGTAGAGTCGGCTAAAGTAGGTTAGAATTGTGGGGCCATGTGTATGGCCACACTTTTCCTTGAGGCCACACGAAGTAAGTTATGGTGAGGTGTGTGACCCCACAACAATGGAAACACCTACGCACACACACACACACACACACACACACACACACACACACACCCACCCACACACACGCACACACCCGTACAGGTTAGCCAATGCTTGTGCGACCACCCGTATTTCACCGACAAATGTGGCCATGGAAGTTGCGACATACAGGTTGTTACGTTTTGCTAGCTTTCACTTTTGCTATTTTTTTTAATTTCATACACTCGCTCTATCTATTGCTTTTTTCAAAAAAATACTTATGTGGACTTACCCCATTAGTCGGTGCGTAGCAGGTCAAAGGTATATGCGTTATGTGGACTGACCTTATTGGTCTGTGTGGAGCAGGTCATTGATAGGTATGCATAATGTGGCCATACATACGTTTTCACACATCTTAAAATTTCGTTAAAACAATCTATCACAGTATGTGTATCTAGAACCTCCATAACATCCATTCGGTATTTATCTAGTATCTAGTAGATAAACGTATGTTTTAAAGAACGCAGATATTATTATAATTATTCTACAGACTACAAAAAGTTTTTTTAACCAATAATTTCTTCAGTGATGTTAGAACTCGTCAATTGACTTACTTTTATTCTCACGTTTTTAGTATTTTTTTATTATCGCATCTACTTACTTCCAACTTGTAATGTTATCATGATTTTTAATAGTATCCATACTTACTTTGTTTACTATATTTTATGCAGAATATTTTTCTGAGTAATACTAAACAGTTAGTTTTAATCGTGATGGCCACGCCAGTAAAACTTAGTGACAACTCATTCCTAACTAAAATTCACTTTAATTGTAATTTTCAATTAATTGAAACAGAAAAGAAAACTATAAAAAACAACTTTTGATTCGCTACAACCTTTTCTCGTGCATTTTTTGAATATGTTATTTTAATAAGGATTTATTTTAACAAGAAAAAAAAACTACGGCCAAGAAAAAATCTATTCAGAGCAACTAGTCAAAAAATCTATCTAGACGATGATTTTAGTTGAAAAGTGAAAATAAAATTATTATAAAGGCAATTGTAGGCGCGTGGCCACCGTGGCCACATAAGGTAGATAAATTTTCTATGGAAACACACATTTTATAAGATGACGTCACTTTTTAACGAATTTTAGATATGGGGTGGAACTGAATGTGGGCGTTTTCATTTTGTGGAATATTTGAGCTAAACTAATTTAATCCTCTTAATTTACAATTAGTTATCTCTACCAATAAATGATGAAAATTAAGTTCGGCAAGACGTGATAAAATAAAAAGGAAGGTACTATTAATCGACTTTATAGTAATTTGGAATTGTGTAGCTCTGTGTATGGCCACAGAATTCATAAGGATTACACATATCATTAGATTAACTTTCTAAATACATTTTTAACATTTTATTCCCAAATCAGAATTAAAATGTACCTTGCACAACATCGCTAATTAATCAATTTTCTTTACAGTATTTTCAAGAACTAATTAATGTTTAATAATAATTTAACAGGATGAAAGTTAAATATGTGTAGGTATACCACGTGATAAATAAATAAATAAATAAATAAATAAATATATTTTATTTTCAG
Organism: Stenurella melanura; assembly: GCA_963583905.1. NCBI lineage: Eukaryota > Metazoa > Arthropoda > Insecta > Coleoptera > Cerambycidae > Stenurella > Stenurella melanura. The sequence goes on along the minus strand of OY757310.1, from coordinate 97,846,813 downwards.
TTAACATGATGATTAATTTATACGACTTATTATTTACTGATTTTGTACTTTGTAATTTTAAAAAATCTGCCTCTATTAAACTAATTGCATTGCACATTTCAACATTATAGTGTCTCAGAAGAAAAACATTGCTAATTTTCGTTTGAATTGTCGGAAATTCCATGAATGATCATATACAGGGTGCGCCAAAGTTCTGATTTTGGTCGATTACGGCTGTATTTGAAATGGTGGAAATATATTGTCTATAGATTATTTTCTTGATTTTCAATTCTGAATAACCAGAAAATATGTACAATTATACAGGGTACTCCGTTTTCGTTGTCCGAGCAACAACTTCGTTATTTTAAATGGAACACCCTATATTTTTTTCCTTTATCGAGTTACCCATCTAATTATATTCATAATTCTATTAAGGTGGTAGGTACTTAAAATGAACCGTTTACGATATAAAAAAGATTTTTTGACAAAAAGTGAGGTTTGCGGATAAGTTTTTGAGTACCTCTGATTTCATAGACAAGAGAGTTTTCAAAATTCTGCTTATACTGTTATGTTGAGCATATTAAGGGCTAGTAGGGCAGAAACATTATTAATATTAATCTTATACAGAGTGCTGAAAAAATTGAGTTTAATGTTTCGCTAATAAAAAAGGCCGTAATTCAATTTTTTCAAATGGGACGTACTATTTTCAGTTCTGTCATCTAATGAAGTGTTAAATTATCTTTCCATTGATATATCATAGTAGGTATTTATCTTTAGGAGTTGCATAGATATTAAGGTTAATTGTCTGGATCAGTCATTTTTCTTGCTGGAACTTCATGAGGTTTGTACTGCACTTCACCAGTTTCGATAAATCTGTCTCTAAGATTACTAAATGCAGGTTCTAAAGGGTGTCTCCTTTCAGGATATCTGGTTTTATAGACTCGGGATGCTAAGAGGCTGTTCCTTGAGCACTCCCCCAGAATAAAAATCATGTCAACCATTTCTTCCCGCGAATAATTCATATTTAATATAATTATATGCAAATGCAACTTCCTGGAACTGTAAAAGCTACTAGTATTTTATTAATTATTTTTATATTTTATTATCAATATAATTATATGCAAATGCAACTTCCTGGAACTGTAAAAGCTACTAGTATTTTATTAGCTAATAAAATACTAGTAGCTTTTACAGTTCCAGGAAGTTGCATTTGCATATAATTATATTGATAATTAACCCTTTACGGGGAATTTCCTATAATCTAATTTTAATTTTTAATATCCTGTTCTGGTAATCCTTTGATAGTTATAACACGAGTATTTGCTTACATATTTCAGTTGATTGTGAACTTTAGAAAAAGCCGCACCGAAGAGACATAGATGTCAAAACACGTGTCTGTGGATGTTCTAAAGTTTTGTGTTACTGCTATATCGGTAAGTGCTTTTGTTTTGATTGTCTTTAATAAAATACTAGTAGCTTTTACAGTTCCAGGAAGTTGCATTTGCATATAATTATATTAAATATGAATTATTCGCGGGAAGAAATGGTTGACATGATTTTTATTCTGGGGGAGTGCTCAAGGAACAGCCTCTTAGCATCCCGAGTCTATAAAACCAGATATCCTGAAAGGAGACACCCTTTAGAACCTGCATTTAGTAATCTTAGAGACAGATTTATCGAAACTGGTGAAGTGCAGTACAAACCTCATGAAGTTCCAGCAAGAAAAATGACTGATCCAGACAATTAACCTTAATATCTATGCAACTCCTAAAGATAAATACCTACTATGATATATCAATGGAAAGATAATTTAACACTTCATTAGATGACAGAACTGAAAATAGTACGTCCCATTTGAAAAAATTGAATTACGGCCTTTTTTATTAGCGAAACATTAAACTCAATTTTTTCAGCACTCTGTATAAGATTAATATTAATAATGTTTCTGCCCTACTAGCCCTTAATATGCTCAACATAACAGTATAAGCAGAATTTTGAAAACTCTCTTGTCTATGAAATCAGAGGTACTCAAAAACTTATCCGCAAACCTCACTTTTTGTCAAAAAATCTTTTTTATATCGTAAACGGTTCATTTTAAGTACCTACCACCTTAATAGAATTATGAATATAATTAGATGGGTAACTCGATAAAGGAAAAAAATATAGGGTGTTCCATTTAAAATAACGAAGTTGTTGCTCGGACAACGAAAACGGAGTACCCTGTATAATTGTACATATTTTCTGGTTATTCAGAATTGAAAATCAAGAAAATAATCTATAGACAATATATTTCCACCATTTCAAATACAGCCGTAATCGACCAAAATCAGAACTTTGGCGCACCCTGTATATTTAGTATTTTATAATTAAAATTAGTTAAAGCTTTGGCGTATAAAACTCCTTTATAGAAACTAAAAAAATCGATGAAATATTATTCTTGGAAACTTGCGTTATGAGTTGAAAATTAGTAACACTAATTGAGGCAAACTATTGAAACTTCCGCCTAGTTTGTGTTCACTCGAATTCAAATTTGAGAAAGTGTACTTTTTTGTCCTGTTTTACATATTCGTGATATAGAAACACCACGTACCCCCCCATCAAATAAGCGTTCATTCACCCTTAAAATATGTATGTGTGTATGTCCCCATAATGCATATAATACAATAGATAGCGAACACTAAACGCCGACCTGAGATCAGCTGATAGTGGTGTATTTGTCCACACAATGTTTCTAAAAGTTTGAGTGCGAAATAAACCTATTAGGTCTTCAGCCTTATTGTGTGTATAGTGTAATAGATTGTGACGCCGACTTGAGATCAGCTGATAGTAGTGTATATGGCCACATGATGTGTCTGACCACATAGCTCACTTCAGCCTTAAAGTGTGTTTGTTAACCAAATATTATCCTTGAAAATATTGGAGAACATTTTGTGTTTTGAGTTGAATTTGCTGTTGTGTTGTGTTGTGAATGGAAAAGCAGTAGTATTAAATGAGTTAAACTATTTTGACACATCATACTTGTTTTTGTATATTAACTATTGTAATTTAAAAACATGTAACAGAAAAATAAAATCTAGTCACATACAATAAGAGAGCGATGATGTAATATCTAAATGGGAAATTGAGTTTTAAAGAATTTCCTCTACTTAGCCTCCTTTAGTCCTCGTTATAATGACTGAATAAATGAGTGATGTCCAGTTGCATGAAACCGAACTTGTTAAAGTTCTTGTAGTTTCCGCCTGCTTTGTAATTGGTAGCCGCCATTTATTCCTGTGTTTGTGGCAAATCTCTTTGCGGATGAATCTGACAATTTTAGAAATGTCCATTTATGTGGTTACAAAAATGACAATATTTTGTTTCGTTCTGTAGTATATGCAGGTAACTACCTATCTGCATATACTAGAGATTAAAACAGAACATTTGTTTTTAAATCCATAAAACCTTTCTGTTGGCATGATTCAATTGTAGCTAAAGTGAAATAATAATGTTAAGTTTTTAAGTATTTACAAACAACAATTGATTCATTTGGTATATTATATATCAAAATATGTTTCCAGAGGCACTGTTAATAGCAAAGAAGGACCCTAGTTGAAATGTCACTTTGGAAATCGCCACACAAAAACTTGTACAAAGTCACCACAGAATGAACACTAAAATCAGAGTAAAAAACCGCTTTCTATGGAATCACAATTTACTCATCCAGATTTACTAGTGAAAAATGTCATTAAAAAGTTTGAGGCAAATTTCTGGACTCTTACTAGCTTGCATTACTTACTTACACCCATTTGCCCATATTCCATCCCCAACCTTTTCAACGGAATCATCAAAATATAATCTAGTTCCGTATGTCGATAATACATACCTGTACCAAATTTCAAATGAATAAGTACCTCAGTTTTATTTTATTAACTTCTTTTAAAAATGAAGTGATGGTGGTGGTTTAGGAGTGACAAATGTTATAAAAAATATTGAGGCACTAGATTCTAGTATATACATCAAATCACAAGTTTCTGGACTACTACCAGCATGCTTTACCTATTTACCCCTATTCACTCCCTAACCCTTCAATGGAGTAAGCTCAAAATATAATCTAGTTCCAGGTCTCATTATAATACATACGTGTACCAAATATTAGGTCGATGATTTAAGCCATTCTCGAGAAAACGTGCGAACAAAAAAGTTACAGACAGACCGACAAACAGACAACTTTTTTTTTTACTTAAATTTAAAATCTCGACCTTTCAAGACATTCTAAATCTATTTGGACAGAAAATTTTGAATTTTTTTTACGAAATTACTCTGTAGGTGCGGCATCATGCATGGCCACATAAGGTGGATACATTTTACTTCAAAATATACACTTTGTAAGATGACATGTTTTTAACGAACGAGAAACTTTAGGCAAAACGTGATATACAATGAAAATTACTATTATTTTATTTAAAAATAAATTGGGACTGTGTGGCTCCGTGTATGGCCACATAATTCATGAAGACTACACATATCATGTGCGGTGAGGTACGATTCCCGTTTCAGTGACGAGACCTCGATTGGCCAAGTTAAGTCACGCCGGCCGAGTCCGTTACTTGGATGGGTTACCGTATCTCATTCCGCCGTCCTGGTTAAGTGGTAGAGTAGGTAGTATTAGATAAACTTCGCCATTACGTAAATCTTTTCATAAAAAACATTGCACCTTGCCATATATTTTTTAGCAAATCCCGTAATTTTCAAAGTTAATACAATAATTACTATAACTTGAGAAGAGAATCTGTGTTCGTAGATTTATTTACCAATGATTATCATCAGCCTCAAGTATATTAATCACTAAAATTATTCACATAATTTAATACGTTTTATGGATTTGTGACAAACTATTTATTATACTACTTACAGTTTCTCAAATGAAGATATGTTTGTTATAAACATGAAACAGAATAAAGCATTTTTTTATACGTTCGACGCCGTTACTGATGTTCAACTGTTTCTATTAATGATACCAAAAAGAATCAATTCGCGTTTTATTTATATGTTTATATTCAATTTTAATATGTATTTAATATGAAATTATAATATTATATACAAAATACATTTTTGTTGTTATTTAGAATATTTAAAAAAAACTTTAGTTAAAAATTTCCGCAGATGTATTTATACGATAAATAACAAAGAATACAGACAATATTTGTTTTCAATAGAAACAGTTTGTAGGTCGAGGGTTCAAATTCGGGGTCTCCAGCTTGGGAGGCGGTATCAAATTAAGAATAAAATACATTGCACTAACTAAGCAGTCATCTTGAAGCCAGTCAGACATCCACGGTGCGAATCGCCTTGGCAATATAAGGACTGGATTTAGAGAGGCCACATCAGATTAAAAAAAAATTGAATCATAGGAAAGGATGGGTGAATTAAAAGTAATGGATAAAACACGTAAACAGCAGATAAAATAATTAATATCGACATTATGCAATGAACACTAGCGTAAAAAATATTACAGATATATTGCATATGGTTGGTTTCCACAGAAAAATTACTAGCCAAAAAGCTCGTTCCAAGCAGTCCAGCAAGAGCGAGTGGTTATGCCAGGCGATACGCATGCAATGTTGGAAAATATTTAAAGGTATTTATTTTGACGCCATTTTGGCGCTTTCTGCTTTGATCGAGTGTCCCTTTATTGAACGTGCTTATTATACTCTTCGCAAATTCAAAACGAAGAGTATACTGCATTCGGTCGGCACATTTCTAAAACCGATAAGGTTGCTCGTAGAGAAAAAAAAATTCGTATCACTGTGTTGATCGAATTCTGAAGAACATTCAGTCCGTCTGTCCGTCCGGACGTCTGTCTGTCCGCCCGTCCATCTGTCCGTCCGTCATGTTTCTTGTAATCACCATAACTGAAGAAGGAAGAGTCCGATAGTATTAAAATTTGGACAGTAAGTTACTGTTGGCTAAAGGAAGAACTCCATTATTTTAAAAAAATATTAACTATTTAAAAAATAATAAAAAATAAAATGTTTTGTAATTAAACAAAAAATATTCTAAAACAAATAATGTTAACAAAAAACTGCAAGAGTATCGTATAGAATGTGCAACAGTTATACAAAAAGTGCAGTAAGTCGGCGAAGAGTATAATGCTTCTCTTGTTTTTATTTACAACAAAAATGAGGAGAGTGTTCTATAGAATGTGCAACTATTACATAAAAGTGCAGAAAATCGGCGAAGAATATAACGATTAGCTTGCTTATCCTTTCTTATGCTCAGTAAGATGCATTATATCAGCTCGCCGCGAGCGGTTGGGAAGCAAGTGCGATGCCTCTAAACCAGAGTAGGTATATCAGTTAGTTATGAACTTTAGCTTTCGATTGTTAGAATAATTTTGTTTTAACTATTCGCATTTGTTCAACCAATTCGCTTGCTTATTTAAATATTCCTATATTTATTTAATACAGTTTCAGATTATTGGAATTTTCAACTGTTTTTATTATTCGAATACAATTTCCAGTGTTAAAAGAGTAAATATTAAATTTGTCTTTGGAAGAAGGAATGGAGGTGATATTTTAATAATATTGTAACATATGCATTCAGCAATTTATAAATCACAACTGTCGCTCGGATTATGGATAAAATATAATATTTCATTCATAAACTTGACCACACAATTCGTTTGATGATGTACACATAATTTTCCCTTGTCCGCACAACTCATTTAATGATACACAGACTGTGTTATACAGAAATTAGAAGCGGTGTAAAATAATTCCAATATAGATATAGGTGGCAGCACCATACAGGGCCACACAAGGTGGGTTTCATTCTGACTGAATCACACACCATACCAGAACATGACAAATGTGGCCATCTTCAAAAAACCACTTTTTAGGGGTAAAAAGAGCCCGTAGAGTCGGCTAAAGTAGGTTAGAATTGTGGGGCCATGTGTATGGCCACACTTTTCCTTGAGGCCACACGAAGTAAGTTATGGTGAGGTGTGTGACCACACAACAATGGAAACACCTACGCACACTCACACACACACACACACACACACATTCGAAGAGCTATATCTATATTAGGATATATCATCTGGAAGCTTTCTCTTCGAAGCCATGTTAAAATCTTAAGTGGTGTATTGCGTTCTTCCGGAAATACCATGCAGTGCGAACGGAAATGCAAAAGTTCCTCCACAAACTCTTCGATATCTGTAGAATAGATATTCATGAAATTTGTTGCTTTTTCTATTATTTCTGCATTGTTTAACGTAGTTAACTGTGTTAGACATGAAAATTACTCGTTAAATAGATGATACGAATTACGTCTCTTCTTCAATTCGCAGACAATGTTGTCTATAATAACCAGAAAAGTGCCAACTCTCACGGTATCTCGACCCGTCATGTCCACTTCTCCTTCCGCCGACTCGCCTGACATAAGTTTCCTTTTTTTCTTTCGTTTTTGATCTTTTTCGTAATTATTCATTTTTGACAGCCGCATTGAATGATCTTCGTACTCGTTAAAATTCTCCCGTGTTTCAGAAAACAGTGCTATTAGAGAATCGTAGAGTTTAGGGACCGTTGAAATATCAATTTGGGTATTTTGCAGAAGGATGCTGGTGGCATTCAAGCGTTTCAAAATAAAGTCCCACAGAACAGTCATAAAGGCAGTTTCCAAGCGTTCTAATCTCAACCTAATACCATTTGCTTCACATCGAACTTTTGATTTTTGTCGTTTTGTATGTATAGAAGCGTTCGTTGGATGTCATCCCATGATTCATTTACGCTTCTACAGGCTTCCGATCGACTGGACTAACGAGTCGCCGACAATCGCTTAACGGTCAGAGCTTTCTCTTTGAATCTTTTCAGCGTCTGGGACAAAATCATCTCATCTTGGAGTGGCATTTGTAGTGAATGATAATTACTACTTTTCTTTAAAAATCATAAAATGGTTAATAATAATAATTTTGTTATTATTCTTTAAGTCATTAAATCTTTTGGCGGCATGCAGCCCCAAAGAATTTGCCGCCCTAGGCAGCTGCCTACATTGCCTATTGGGAAATCCGGCACTGCAAGAATACTACAATTAGTGAATTTGAACGACGCCGACGGAAACATGAATCGTTTTGAAATAGATGAAGATGTAATTTGTTTATAAACAAGGAGGGTAAACTATATTTCTAATATATAGTTCACGCTCCTTGGTTTATGTATACCTATTTTAACCTCCCCACATCCATGGCACAACCAGTTCTTTATTTTATAATTACTTACAATTTGTAATCGAACCATTGAAAAGCAGTTAAAATTCCGAGTTTAACGATATATCACACTTGCACTTATTATTTTGTTCTATTCAAATGTAAGATAAACTAATATAGACAAATCTAAAATATTATTTAATGGAGTCGATTTAGTCAAAAAAAAATAGCGAGGTTGGGAAATTTCTTAAGATGAGAATTGCGGAAATTATTTGTCATGGCGAGTATAACAAAACTTTAAAGTTTCTATTTCCAAAAATGGGTGGAACCGTGTTTTTTGGCCGAAAGGGGGTATTTTCGGACATTTCAAGGGTCAAACTTGCAGTTTTAATTTTCTTTTGACCACTTAAACAAAGAGTTAAGGAACGAAATTTTACTAAGAACTGTTTTTTTACATTTTGTCGACATCGCTGTTTTTATTACTTACAAGGAAAAAACATATTTTAGTAAAAGGTAAATATTGTTTTATTATTATAACAATTATTGTTTTATGATTAAAACTATTGCACTAACTTTGTTGTTGCACATCGCATTGCACATTTTGATGTCGTTTTTTGTAGATTAAGTGTTGTGGCAAAAACCAATATCAGTGTAGATATATTTAAGCAAATTTGTGTGAGTTAGACTATCTTCTTTTAATCTGTCCATATTTTGGAGCACTATTTGTTGTATTTTTCTTGTTGCCTTAAGGGTTGGTTCAATTTTTCTCTTAAAATTTTTCATTATTAATTTTGGTGGCAAATATCCTGCCACGGGTAAGATCAAACATAAATTATGCTACGTACCACTTAACGTTGTTTTTTCTGATCCACCTCACAACTTCATTTTATTTAGCAGAGTATAATCAGGGACGGTAAATTTATTAAACTTCAAAATCTCGAAAACCACATTCTAAACATTTTTTAATCTACTTTATCGCTATATTCTCATATCCTTCCTCCGTAAAACTGACTATTATACGGTAAAATACTATCACATATTATTGACCCCAGACATCCCTAGAACGACGTATTACACAACATTACTGGTCTGCCTTTTAAACTCGTTATGTTAAAAGCGTATTTTTTCGAATTTAAATATGATTGCCAAATTCGAACGCTTTTCTAGCCTCTTGCGGAACCTCTTTATTAATTATCGGCAAAGAAATATATACACAGTTTGAATGGATAACCTCCAAATTTGTTGAAGTCGGCTAATAAAAGTAAAGTCTATATATCTAATTAAATTTGCAACCTTATTGCGTCCGCGTATTTGGCAACAGGGCATTGACGCAACAATGTATAATATACGCAAAATAGGAGTTGACAAGGTTGGTTTTTAAAGACGTAATAAGGTACTTAAGATGAGAGAAAATTCGTATATTTAAAATCACGTCCGAATTGGATGGAAAACATAGGTTAACCTATAAATGCCTTTGTGAAACAATATACGCACCTACCTTCGCGTTAACTCTACGTAATCTAGGTGATGCAGTGAACACGAAGGTGACTTTCGTTTTAGTCAGATTCGCGCACAAGAACACTGCACAATTTAATTTTGAATAAATTTATTTTACTTGGCTCGGCGAAAAAGTAACACCCTGTATCGATTTTACACGAATGATTAAAAGTCAAATTTTCTGGAGTCAAAATAACGATATATTACTATTCACGTTCTAACAATACATTTGTTTATCACTAAATAGGTTTGATGTAATTAATTATGTTGAATATTAACACTTTAGAGTAGAAATTTGCCTTTGGTTGTTGTTGTTTTGTCGCGTGGCTGGATCCCGAACTTACTGACTGATTGGCTCGGTTCGACTGAATGCGTTGAGCGCGTCTCGGTTTATATAAGATAAATCAAAGCTTCTGGAAGTGTTCGAAAATCGAAGACTCCAGGCGTTCTAGTCGTTCTAGACATTCCAGACTGTTCGCCGTTCCCGAAAATTCGATCGGTAGGGGAGAGTGGCTCGTGTATATTTTCCAGCAGCGAAGGCTTGCTTTTCGAATTATTCTAATGATGTAAAAGTGTTTTTTCTAGCTCGCGGGCTTTACAGAGCGACAGAGGGACGTTAATTTTTAATTTTGAAAATATAAATTACCCGATTTAAGAAAGGTACTTTTACATTCCCCCCGTTTGCTAAGGCAAATTTCTACGATTGAGTGTTTGAAAACCTAAAGTATACAATTCTATCTAACTTAAGATATTTACAACGTGTTTTATAAGTAATAAGAACTAAAAGTTATACAATGCTAAAACTTAAGATATGTACAATTATGAAAATTAAACGCGATTCTGAAATGAAGGTTACAATTTCTAGGGGTCCATGATGACCAGTCTTGCTCGTCGTCGCTTTGGTTTATATGGTCTGTTCGTCTCTCCGTGTGTTGGTGTTGGCCTTGTTGAGATGGTTGGCTCATTGAGTGCCGGAGTTGATACTGTTACCTTTTCCATATGCGCTGGGGCAGGCAAAGTTTCTTCGTGCGCTGGGGCAGGTAAATGCGCTGAGGCAGGTAGATACGCTGAGGCAGATAGATGCGCTGAGGCAGATAGATGCGCTGAGGCAGGTAGATGCGCTGAGGTAGGTAGATGCGCTGAGGCAGGTAGATGCGCTGAGGCAGGTAGATGCGCTGAGGCACGTAGATGCGCTGAGGCAGGTAGATGCGCTGAGGCAGGTAGATGTGCTGAGGCAGGTAGATGCGCTGAGGCAGGTTGATGCGCTAAGGCAAGTAGTAGGATTTCATCGTCTCTATCGTCATCATCAGGGGGATGTTCTTCAGGGCCTTCTTGACGGTCTGGAAAATCATCTTCAGGATTTTCGTCATTTAAGTCGTCATCATCGGGGTCTGATTCTTCATCGGTATCTAGCTGCTCGGGAGGTTCGTTTCCGGCGACTGGGGGCCTGATATCGTCTACGTGTACCAGATGAGTGTTGTTCCCGCGTCGGACCTCGTATACTTCGTCGGATACTTTTTTGGTTATTAGATGTGGGCCTGTCCAAGAGGGTAAGAATACATTCGGTTTCTTTCGAAGGGCTTTTACCATTACTTCCTGTCCTTCTTCGAAGGTAACCTCAGGTCTATCGTTTGGCGAGGAATACCTCTCTTGATATTCTGCTTGGTTTGCCCTTATTTCTTCTGTTCTTTCTTCCGGGGTCTGTTCTTCTTGCTCGTCCCGTTCCTCTTGATAGGCTGGTATATTTAGTTCGCCCTGCTGGGGTAATTCGTATCCGAGCAAAGCCCTGCTTGGTGTCATTTGAGTGGCGGCATTGTATCGTGTTCGGAGGGTGCGTAAGACCTTTGGTATATATCTATCCCAGCTGTTTTGTGTTCGCCTTAGGTTAACGTCTTCAGGACTTTCTTGAATTCCTGCACCCTTCTCTCTGTAGGGTTGGAGCGCTGGTGGTAGATCGGTGTAAACTTCCGTTGGATTTCATTACGGGCGCACCATTGTTTATACAGGGTGCTGCCAAAGTGTCCGCCGTTATCCGAAACGATTATCTTCGGTGTTCCATACCTCGTAATGATTTCTTCTTCTAGGTAATTGATTATAATGCGGGCGTTTAGTTCGGGGAATGCCTTAGCTTCCACCCATTTCGTAAACATGTCTTCTACTATGAAAATGTAGCGATCATTGCGAGGAGTCTCTTTGTAGGGACCCATGACGTCAACACTTATGGCTTCAAATGCGTAGCGTGGTTTGTGTGGTTGAAGCGGTGCTTTGGGTTGTAGTTGGCGGGCTTTCACCTCTCTGCAGATTCGACAGTTTTGTATATATTTTGCTACGGCTTTGTGCATGTTAGTCCAGAAGTACGCCCTTGTTAGATTTCGTATAGTCTCATCTCTCCCTGGATGAGCGGCGATGTCTTCATCATGAAAACTAGCCAATACATGGGGTATCATGCTCCTGGGTACGACTAACTTTCTTCTTCCTTGGTAGTTGCGCCATAGTTGCATGTCGTGGACTGTGAAGTTGTCAAAAAATTTCTGTTCCCTATAATTTCGAGGACCGTCAGCTTGAATTCTTTCCCATTTTCGTATGTCATTTTGAATACGTCTCGAACGGAGTTGTGTATGCTTCACTTCTTCATATAAGTCAGCCCTTGTGAATATGTCCAGTCCTTCCGGAGTTAAGGCAGGGGGTAGCATTCTTTTCTCGTCGATTTCCATCCGAGGTTCTTGGATATCTGGATTTCTACTCAGGAAATCGGGTAATTCGTTGTCCTTTCCTGCGCAGTGTTCAATATCGAAGTCGTATTCTTGCAATAGAAGAGACCATCGTGTTAATTTTGTCTTGGCGTCTTGATATTTATTTAACCAGACCAGGGCACGGTTATCGGTTCTAAGTGTGAATCTTACATTTTCTAGGTACATCTTGTATTTTTTTTTATATATGTGACGACGGCTAGTCATTCGATTTCGTTGATATGGTATTTCTTTTCAGCTGGGGTGAGACATGCGCTAGAAAAAGAAATGATTTGTTTCGAACTGTTTTCGCCAGGCTGATATAGAACTCCCGATATGCCGGTGAGGGAGCCTTCTGTTTGGAGGATAAATTTCTTCGTAAAATCAGGGCGATGTAGCTCGAGCGGCTTGGAAGCTTCGTCCTTTATTTTTTCAAAAGTTCTCTCGTGTTCGTTGGTCCAGTGAAATTTCTTATTTTTACTGAGAAGTTCGGTAAGCGGCTGAATAAGCGAAGCGGCATTTTCTATGTATTCTCGAATCCAATTAAATGTTCCCAGGAAGCTTTGGAGTTGTTTTTTATTTTTTGGTGGTTGAAAATTTTGTATTGCCAAGACATGTTTTTGTTGGGGTAGTGTTTTGTCCTGGGATATTCGATGTCCGAGATAGTTCAATTCGTTGGTTGCGATGTTACATTTTTCCGGTGAAACTTTTACATTGTGTAGACGGATTCTTTCGAAGACTAAATGTAAATGTATCTGGTGTTCTTCTAGGCTGTTACTGTATATAATGATGTCATTGAGGTAGACTTGTACGAAGTCATGTATGTATCCTGCTAGTACATCGCGAACCATGAAGTTCTGAAATGTGGATGGAGCTGTCTTTAAGCCGAATGGCATGACTGTAAATTGATAGGATGCTCCGTCTGGGGTAGTAAAAGCTGTGTATTTCTTTGATTCCGGGTTCATGAGAATTTGCCAATATCCCGATGTTAAGTCTAGCAACGTGAATACCTTGGCCTTTCCTAGGGTTTTGATAGTTTCATGTATTTTCGGTAGGGTGGATGATTGGTCCTTGGTTATCGCATTAAGCTTCCGATAATCCACGCAGAAACGGGGTTTCTTACCAGATGCTTCGATTATGACTGGAGGGGAACTGTAAGGTGAGTTGCTGGGTTCTATTACACCAGCTTTTAGCATCTCGTCTATTTGTTCGTAGAAAATTTACTTTTTATGAGGTGTCATTGGATAACATCGCTGATTTATTATGGTTGGGGTGGATAGAGTCAGGGCCGGTTTTAAGCAATTTTTATGGGGGGTGTGAAGTTATAATGCCGAATGGCTTCTTCTCATCTGGTCCTCTGTTTTATTTGTATATGAAGGTCATTTAATTTTTGGGATACAAAAAAATGTAAATCTGATTGAAGAAAATACCTTTATTTTAAAGTAAAATGCAAAATATAAAAGATACAAAACGGTTATTTCTTATGTTTACCACTGTGAAAATATGTAAAAATATTGATGAAAAAAACCTCTGCGCCAAAAGGATCAGACAGGAAGTGGATGGTTCTTAATATTTTTAGTACAAAATGTCTCACACCAGTCACACCTAAAAATACATAAACTGAAAGAAAATTGCTAAATGACAATGAAGTAAATTAAATCGAAGGCTGTTAACGTTTCGGAAACTATTTCTTTTTCCGTTATCAAAACAAGAATGATTAAAAACCAGCCTCTCTCTGTCTGATCCTTTTGGCGCAGACGTTTTTTTCATCAAAATTTTTACATATTTTTACAGTGGCAATATACCCAACAAACATAAAAAATGAATATTGCCACAAATTAATTATAAATAAACCGTATATATTATTACACAACTTAATTTTTTTAAAGCAACTTTAACTCTTCTTTCTTTTAAAGCGGCCCATCGTGCAACTAAAACGTTGAAAGGTATTTGTTCCAGAATATCCCTCTCTAATGATGAGATTAATAATGAGTCTAAACGTGAATCGGTCATTGTTGTTCTAACAAAATTTTTTATGAGTTTCAGTTTGTTGAAACTCCTTTCATTTGAAGCAACACTCACCGGCACCGTTTGAATTAAAGTACATAATTTGTAACACAATGGTAGAATGATCTTTAGTTCATAAGCTTTTTCAACAATTTTATCTAGAGATGTAAGTTCTCGACATTGGTCGCTAAATATTTCTAATTCAGCCTGAAGGCCATCTAAGTCTACATGGTTATCTGGAAGTAACTTTACTGCTGCCCTTACAAGTTCTAAACTGCAATTGTGTCGACTTATTTCCGCGGAAACTCGCGGTGTTGTACTTTTGATGAATCGAAGTGTCCTGTTCTCCTGTTTATTATATTATTACATTTCCAGCAATTATGACAGGGTACTATAGATGCACATATACTCGTGATCAACGCTAGAGGCTAGAACAAGCAGATTTGGCCTCGTTGTTGCGAACTGCTGTGTTTAGAGGACGATTTTAAGTCAAATAGAAGATACAAGATAGGGGTTGCTCGACAAGTAATAATTATTTATGACATTGAGTTTCTATTGTTTTGAGTTTTTCTATGATTTTATGTATATAATTGCCGAACGCTAAAAGTGCCGAATAGTAAACGATTTGCCGAATTGGCTTCAAACTTGGGGGGGTGTGACACCCCCCCATACCCCCCCTATATCCGGCCCTGGATAGAGTAATGACGTGTTTCGTAGTCGTGGTTGTAATTCCTTTAGTAGGTCGTTCGCTGAATATGTCGGAGAATTCCATAAATACGGGTTTAAGTAATTGTTCAGCCTCCGGTGGAATACGAATTTTTTGGTGGAGTTGTCGAAATTCGGGGGTATACCTTGTTTCTTGATTCCAGTATACGGTTTTCCTTGACGTTTTTCCCATATACATGCACTTCCTTTCATAGTCTAGATGGGCACCCTCGTCCTCCAGGAATGGTGTACCAAGAATAAGTTCCTTATTTAAATTTTTAATTACCTCAAATTCACCCTGAGTTTTGTTACCTTGTATGTCTAGATCTAAGACGATATTTCCCAAGGATTCTGTTGTTTGGCCTCCGCATGCCATTGCAAACAATTTTCTGTCTTTCATTTGAGGCTAGGTGTCGACGAGTCCTGCCCTGACTATGTTGCTTTCCGCACCTGTGTCAATGACAGCGTTTATTTCCCGTCCATTTGCGAGGATCTTAATATGTGGTAATTGCCTTGATTTTCGTAAATCTTGCATTGATAATAACGGGGCAGTTTCAGTCTGGGTCGCCACGTCTTTTAGCGTTGTTTTTTCTAGGATAGTGGAAATGTTCATAATGTTCTCAGAATCAGTCTGAGTAGCCATGTTATTTACCGATTTTTCTTGAAAAATTGCAGAGATATTTAAGACATTGTCGAAATTTGGAGTCGCCGGGTTGGTTATATTGTTTGGGCCGGACGCCGAGGAATCATTATTTAGTCGTTGGATCTGGGACGGGCGCCGGCCCCTTGGGAGTTTTCCTGTAGTATACGGATTCTGTGGGCAATTTCTTTGCCAGTGCCATTCTCCGCAAAATCGGCATGTCGTCGGTGGTCGGTTTTCTTGAGTATTTTCCCTTGATGCTGTCTGGTTCGTATTTCTGGCCGTCGTATTGGTTGCCTGTCTTGGTGCCTCGTCACGGTTACTATTATTATTATTGTTGTTGTTTGGTCGATTTCTCCAATTGTCATTATTGGTGCTTCTCGGAAGATGATACTCTTCTACCTCTGCTGCTACAGTTAGAAACTCCTCGGGGGTATCGAAATCACTTAATCGAATTTGTGCCCTTATCTCGGGGCGTAGTTGTCTATAGATGCAGTGCGCCTTCTCTTTAGGCGGTCTGGTTGGGTCTACTCTGTTAAATAAAGCTATTTTCATAGAGATGAATAACGTAACTGATTCGTTATATCCTTGCATTTTTGTATGCAAAATGTGTTCTGCCTGAGCCCTTTTTGCGATGGTATCGAAGGTCTGCCTCAGTCTTAATTTGAATGTTTCGTAGTCGTATATTAAATTTTTATGTGGCTCATACCATTCCTTTGCATGGCCTTTTAATTGTGACGTAATCATTATTAATTTTTCTGTTTGGTCAGTAATATTATGTTTCCGAAAATGTTCTTCCATATTAAATATAAACATATTTGCACTTTCGTGATCCAGCCTGTGGAAAGTGTGCATGGGGGAGTTTCTTATAGTTTGCATAACCCTTTCCATTTTGCCCCCTTCATGACTCGTGGTAGTGTTTTGAATAGCCTGCTTGATTGCCTCTGCCATGCCCAAGAAGATTTGATTTAGCTCGATATTTACATTTGTTTGCTCCCCTCGTTGTGGGGTTGATGTATGTAAAACCGACTCACCTGGTTGTGCAGTATTCGGGTATATATGTTGTACGGGGTCCTTTTCCCTCCCTGAGGAAGATGGTTGTCCTTCTAGGTGTGGCATTTCTATTCCTTGTCGTGCCGCTGCCTTTCCTAGCGATTTCATGTTTTCGTAGGATTCCATGTTCTTCTTATCGTTATAAAAATGGACTTGAGAAGTTCTGGCCCTTCGATGGGTCTTCATGTAGTGTTTTTGCCTTACCTTTGAAATCCCTACTCAGTTCAGAGCCCCTCGAGTAAGTCACACTACTCTCCTCTTCTTTCTTTGTTCTTTTCTTCTCGGCCACTTCTCTAAGCCCCACGTTGTACGGGCGCCATGAACACGAACGTGACTTTCGTTTTAGTCAGATTCGCGCACAAGAACACTGCACAATTTAATTTCGAATAAATTTATTTTACTTGGCTCGGCGAAAAAGTAACACCTTGTATCGATTTTACACGAATGATTATAAGTCAAATTTTCTGGAGTCAAAATAACGATATATTACTATTCACGTTCTAACAATACATTTGTTTATCACTAAATAGGTTTGATGTAATTAATTATGTTGAATATTAACACTTTAGAGTAGAAATTTGCCTTTGGTTGTTGTTGTTTTGTCGCGTGGCTGGATCCCGAACTTACTGACTGATTGGCTCGGTTCGACTGAATGCGTTGAGCGCGTCTCGGTTTATATAAGATAAATCAAAGCTTCTGGAAGTGTTCGAAAATCGAAGACTCCAGGCGTTCTAGTCGTTCTAGACATTCCAGACTGTTCGCCGTTCCCGAAAATTCGATCGGTAGGGGAGAGTGGCTCGTGTATATTTTCCAGCAGCGAAGGCTTGCTTTTCGAATTATTCTAATAATGTAAACGTGTTTTTTCTAGCTCGCGGGCTTTACAGAGCGACAGAGGGACGTTAATTTTTAATTTTGAAAATATAAATTACCCGATTTAAGAAAGGTACTTTGACAGCAGCATGGTCCCAGTTTGAAATGACGCAGCAATGATAGAAGGATATATATAACATATATATATATATATTGTTACGGATTTCCACCTTCTAGGAAACACCCTGTATGAATCCGTGGGTTCTAAATAATTTCAACAAGAGATAAACACTACTAACACTTTATTTCACAATTTACTGACTATACAATACTTCAAAATAAACTTTGTTTACTTTAACCTCACTTTTTCCCGAACGTGTCACTTCTCAAATAAACTTCCAGTTCCGCGCTTGTAATCGCGCCTTATATACTCCGAAATTAGCTCTAGATCAATCCAGAATCTTCTCCAACCATAAGCTAGAAAAGTCCTTGGCTCTTTCTAGAGCCTTTCCAGTCACCATCAGAGGCATAGGCGTACCATCTCCTTTTCCAAGGGGGTGTAATTCATAACACTGCCCCCTCCTTAAGCCTGATCGTCCCGATCAGGCAACTCAGAATCATCGATGTATTTCGCCAGCCTGTCCAAATGCACGATCTTCATCTTGGACTTTTTGCTTCGTTGAATTCGATAGACGACGTCATTAATTCGGGTAATAACAGTATACGGTCCATCCCAAGGCGGTTGAAGTTTCGGTGACCTTCCTTTCTTCCGCTGTGGGTTGTACAGCCAAACCAGGTCTCCTGCCTTGAATCCTTCTGAACTACCCTTACGGTCATATCGAGCCTTCATTCTGTCACTGGCTATGGTGATTTGGTCTCTAACTAACTCATGGACGTTCCTTAGCCGTTCACTCACTTCATCTACATAGCTGTTCACAGGAAGTCGTTCTCCACCTGGTGTTCCAAACATCAAATCACATGGCAGTCTGATCTCATGTCCAAATACTACACGAGCCGGAGTCTGTTTTGTAGTTTCGTGCTCTATATGCCATGAGGAAAAACGGTATGTGGAGATCCCAGTCACGTTGATTTTTATGAACGACTTTAGAGAGATGTTCTTTCATAGTCTTATTATGTCGCTCCACCATTCCATCTGATTGAGGGTGAAGGGCTGTCGTCCATGTTTTGTGTATTCCCAATAACTTGCAGATTTGCTGAAATACCCCTGACTCAAAATTTCTCCCTTGATCTGAATGCAGCTCCAGGGGTACACCAAACCGACATATCAAGTTATCTACCAAGACTTTGGCGACAGTAACCGCTTCCTGGTTCGGAATTGCGTAGGCTTCAGGCCATTTACTAAAATAGTCCATGGCAATCAGTATGTACTTGTTACCGTCCTTGGTTACTGGGAATGGTCCGGCTATATCGATCGCAATCCTCTCAAAAGGGGCCCCGACGTTATATTGCTTCATTGCACCCCTACTTCTAGTCTGTGGTCCTTTACTGGCTGCACAAATTTTACAATTACGACACCAAGCTTCAACATCTTGACGACTATTTACCCAGTAAAATCGTTCACGTACTTTATTCAGGGTCTTGTTAACGCCGAAGTGTCCACCGGATGCTCCATTATGCACTTCTTGAAGTACTTTCGGTACTCGACACCTGGGAATCACTAGACGCTAACAACTTGCTTCCCATCCGGGCTCTCCCATGCTCTTTTTAACAGCCCATTCATAACTCTAAGTGAGTCCCACTGTGCCCACAAAGCCTTCAATCCAACTGCTTTGTCCGAAACATCCTTCCACTCTGGTCGAGTTCCTTTTTCCTTTGCTCTCAATATAGCCCCAATCTCTGCATCGTTCAGTTGTTCTTGTCTCAGGGCTTCAGTTGTCCAATCATCCGGAACGTCTATTTTAATAGTGTTGACTACTCCCATGCCCTGCTGTTTTTCCACGTGGCGGCAGTGCTTGCAGTCGTCCTTGCATGGTCTTCTAGATAATGCGTCTGCGTTCTTATGAGATCTTCCTGGTCGATGCTCGATTTTAAAGTCATACTGTTGCAGGCGTTCTATCCAACGAGCCAGTTGACCTTCCGGGGTTTTCAACTGCAACAGCCATTTCAACGCAGCATGGTCGGTCCTGATTTTGAAATGTCGCCCGTAGAGATACTTATGAAAATGGTCCACTGATTTGACGATGGCCAATAACTCTTTCCTGGTTACACAATAGTTTCGTTCTGGTTTGGAGAGCACCTTGCTGAAGTACTCGATCACTCTTTCTTCTCCGTTCTGAATTTGGGACAGCACACAACCAATCGAAGAATTACTGGCATCTGTATCTAAAATAAAAAGTCCATTCTGTTGTGGGTATGCTAGTACAGGACCAGTGCATAGAGCTGCCTTCAATTTTCTCCATGCCGTTTCACACTCCGGTGTCCACTGGTACTGAACTTTCTCCTCTGTTAGCCGGTGTAATGGCTTCGCAATGTCTGCAAACCCTTCCACAAAACGTCTATAATAAGTGCAAAGGCCAAGGAAGCTTCGTACTTCATGAACGTTAGATGGCCTTGGCCAATCTCGTACGGCAGAAATTTTATCGGGATCCGTTTGTATTCCCTCTGAAGACACTACGTGCCCAAGGAATTTAACTTCTTTCTGAAATAGTAAACACTTCTTCGGGTTCAACTTCAGGTGTGCATTCCTTACTCGTCCAAATACTTCTTGAAGATTTTTCAAATGTTCTGTAAAGTCTCGTCCCATAACCAGCACGTCGTCAAGGTAAACCAGGCACGTCTTCCAGGTTAGCCCTCGTAGTACAAATTCCATCAATCGTTCAAACGTGGCTGGAGCATTGCAAAGTCCAAAAGGCATCACCGTAAATTGGTAAAGACCACTGCCTGCTGAGAATGCTGTCTTTTCCTTATCATCAGGATGAAGCCCAACTTGCCAATAACCGCTCCTAAGGTCTAACGTCGAAAACCATCGTGAGCCTGCCAATGTACTTAACGTGTCGTCAATCCGGGGTAATGGGTAACTGTCTTTCTTCGTCACATCGTTCAATTTCCGATAATCGACACAAAATCTTAACGTTCCGTCCTTTTTGGCAACCAAAACTACTGGCGATGACCAGGGACTCGTTGACTCCTCAATGACCCCTTCTTGTAGCATCTTATCTATCATTGCCGAGGCTTCTTCTTGTTTTGCTAGCGGAAGCCTCCTAGGTTGTTGTCGAATAGCAGGTGAGTCACCAGTATTTATCCGATGCTGGACTATATCTGTTTTTGTAAGGGCCTCCGTACTTTTAGCAAATACCGAACTTTCCTTTTCCAGGAACTTGATCGCCTCCTCTCGTTCATCCTTAGATAAATGCTCCAACTGGGAAGGTCAAAACTTCCTGGTCTATATTTGTAGATGAATTTCCCTCTGTTTGTTCTTCGCACCTTGCTACCCACATAACCGGTTCATAGGAGCCAATCGGTTTGCCTTCTTTAATTGTTACTGCATGGGGATTTAAATTGACGACTCTAATTGGGATTTTATCTTTAGTCCGGGTTAAAGTTCTTGCCACAACAATATTGGTTAGGGACTTAATCGATTCATCACCTTCCACCAGGCCAACACGGTAGCCTCCAGGATTTCCTTCCAAGGCAGCATCGATGATCTGTTCCGAATGAGCAGGAATCTTAATCGTCTTTGTTGTCAATAACCTTGCTTTATGGAATTGGTCATCTGCGGTTGCCAGGATAAATTCCTCATTTCCAATTTTCAAGACTCGCTCCCCTACGTCAACAATAAACCTCTTCTCTTCCATGATGCCCAGTCCCAAAATGAAATCATCTGTAATGTCAGCCACAATGACCTTGTAATTGAATCTCAATCGTCCAACCTGCAGTTCCAAATTGACCTCTCCATGGACCGCAGCCCTGTCTCCCGTGGCTGTCCGAATAATTACTTCATTTTGCTTCTTCTTAATCTGCAAGCCTGATATAAACCCTGGCCGCACTATTGATGACGTAGCGCCTGTGTCAACAGTAAACACGCACTTTCTTCCATTCACATATCCTTGCAACAGCAGACTACTTGGAATTCTTCGCAGCTGGGAAATCTTTATTTCTCTGGGGGCACCGTGTTCCCTAGCCAGCACAGCCCCCTTAGTGCTGGCTATCTTTAGTTTTCCTGCTGCTCTTCTACATTCACAGCATTTACTCGTCTGTCCGAGTTCTGCTGTCGACAGTCTCGTTTCATATGTCCCATCCTGCCGCAGTTGTAGCATTTAATACCCCCACTTGGCTTTTCTCTATTTTGTTGGTTTTCCTGTCTTCTTGGAGGATTGAATTTAGCCAGTAATTGACTGAACATTTTATGTATATCGGCCAACATAGGGTTCTGGTTCTCCTTTTCTGACTGCGATTCTTCCAGCGTCATAGCCCGTACTCTTGACTTTGGAGTATCCCTATAGACGGCTTCTACCTCTAGTGCATGCACCAAGGCTTCACTACTACTTTTATGTCGGGATAGCCTGAGGACTCGTCTGATCTCCTCGTCCCTTATCCCGTCTAGGAATGCCCCCACTGCCAATTGCTCTTTAAATTCTTTTGGCGCATTAGGGTATGCTAAGTGTGCCAGTCTTTCCACCGCAGCTTCAAATTCTTGCAGACTCTCTCCAGCTTTCTGAACGCGCACTTTCAGCTGGGTCTGGTATACTTGAGCAAGGTGTTGATCTCCATATCGTAGATCTAAGGCAGCTTCTAAAACTCTAAAATTCCGTTGTTGGTCTGCCGGAATTGTCTGGAGCAACTCCAATGCTTGGCCTCTTAAAGCCACGATTAATGCCTTGGCCCTCTCTTCGTCATTCCAGTTGTTTGCACTCGCTGCTGCCTCAAACTGTGTCTTGTACGTCATCCAGGAACTGTGACCATCAAAAGAGGGAATTTTCAATCGCTGGCCTGACGATACCAGTTGCTGGTTTCCTCTATCCCTCAACTGTTGTTTAAGCTGGTCAATTTCTCCTTCTACCTGGTGCATTTTCTCTTTGACTTCATTTACTTCTCCTTTGACTTCGCTTACCTCTTGTTTGACTCCACAGACTTCTTCTGCTACCTTATTTTTGAGTTCTTCAGTAACGGCAAATATGGCACTCTGTTGGCCTTCTATAATTTTCCTTAGTTCGCCTCTTTCTTCTTGTTGTTTAATGTCCAAGTCTTGCATGATTTTTCTCAATTCTTCCTGACGTCGTTTCTCTTCTTCTTGATGTCGTTTCTCTTCTTCTTGATGTCGTTTATTTTGATCCTCAAAAATTTTCCTTAATTCTTCTTGACGTTTTTGTTCTTTTCTTTCCTGTTCTTCTTTCTCTTCCTGGCGCTTTCTTTCCTGTTCTTCTTTCTCTTCCTGGCGCTTCCTTTCCTGATCCATCATCATCTTCTGCATTTGGGCCATAAAGTCTTGCATTTGTTGTTCGGATGCCATGCTTCTGGTTGTTACCGGCATATAATTATGATAAAATCAACAAAATTTATTAATCACGTCAATATCGGTAATGGAATTGTCCAGAGAAATCGCAAAACAGCACGAGAAAGTCTTTTATTTAAACTACTGTCCAAATAGAAAAGTTCTAGAAAGTTCACGAAAATGCACTTAATAACTACACGAAAGTCTTGTTCAGAGTCTTTATCACATAACCACTAATGTCCAACAAAAATGTTCTACAATGTCTAAAAAACGCACTTAACAATATATATATATATATATATATATATATATATATATATATATTAAAATAAAATATTTCTGTCAATCACCTCTGTGAATCCTTATTTTCATAAGGATAATAAACCAAACTGCAAATAATTGCGAGCCTGGCCGCGTTAAGTATAGAAATCACATTCTACAAACAAAACGCTTTGTTTTGATTTAAACAAGCACCAGCCGAAAGAATTATTCCTAACTAAAGGAAACTCTCGTACCAGCCAGTTTCCTTTAGTTAGGAATAATTCTTTCGGCTGGTGCTTGTTTAAATCAAAACAAAGCGTTTTGTTTGTAGAATGTGATTTCTATACTTAACGCGGCCAGGCTCGCAATTATTTGCAGTTTGGTTTATTATCCTTATGAAAATAAGGATTCACAGAGGTGATTGACAGAAATATTTTATTTTAATATATTCTGCCCTCTGGAAGCACGCTGTTTAATATATATATATATATATATATATATATATATATATATATATATATATATATATATATATATATATATATATATATATATATATAAACTTTATTAGCAGAGCTCTTAAAAAAAATACAACATACGTACAATAACTTACAAACATTTTACAATTAACATAATATTTATTTAAAGTTATTCCTCTTAAAAATATGCTCATTCTTACATTCTTTTAGCTCCCCTGGTAAGTCATTAAACCAAATTAGTCCTCTTCCCAATATAGTATTGGATTTTACGTGTTCAATTTTTATATAAAAATCATTATTTACCATAGCCCTTGTTTTATGGGAGTGTAAATCAATTACATAGCTTAATTGGTCAGTTAAGTAAGATGGCATCATTCCATTTTTCATTTTGAATATAAAGATTAGTGTGTTATAAACAATTCTTTGTTCAATATTCATTAAATTCAACACACTTAACATTGTACTGATTGGTGTATATTTACTACAGTTTAAAATTGCCCTCATGCCTCTATTTTGAGTTTTTTGTAACATTTGGATTTGTTGTTTATTAAGGAAAATAAATGAGGTACCACAATAATCAATATGTGGGGAATCACAATAATCAATATAGCGCACAGTGGCGTTCTCCGTGTGCTTTTTATGTGAATAGGGCCCTCGGAAAGTGAAAAAATGTCACATTTTTCGTGTGTAGGTGTTTTTCGTGACATTTCACTTTCTGTAGGTGATCATCATCGGGTGACAAAATTTTGATGTTTTAGAAAAAGCATGAAAAAAATCGGGGGTATGCAATAATGGGAGACAAATTGAATAGGGCACAGTGGCCTTCTCCGTCTGCGTTCTTTATGTGGATAGAGCCCTCGGAAAGTGAGAAAATGTCACATTTTTCGTGTGTAGGTGTTCTTCGTGGCATTTCACTTTCGGTATGAAAGTGGTCATCATCGGGCAACAAAATTTAGATGTTTTAGGAAAAATCTGAAAAAACCAGGGGTACACAGTAAGGGGATAAATCGAATAGCGTGCAGTGGAGTTCTCAGTCTGCGTGCTTTATGTGGATAGGGCCCTCGGAAAGTGAAAAAATTCCACATTTCTCATGTGTAGATGTTTTTCGTGGCATTTCACTTCGGTGTGAAGGTGATCATCATCGGGTGACAAAATTTTGATGTTTTAGAAAAAACATGAAAAAAATCAGGGGTATGCAATAATGGGAGACAAATCGAATAGCGCACAGTGGCGTTCTCCGTCTGCGTCCTTTATGTGCATAGGGTCCTCGGGAATCGAAAAAATGTCACATTTCTTGTGTGCAGCAATTACACTTTCGGTATGCAAGTGGTCACCATCAGGCGACAAAATTGTTTTCGGAAATACCTGAAAAAATTCAGGGGTATGCAGTAATGGGAGACAAACCGAATAGAGTATAGTGGCGTTCTCTTTCTGTGTTCTTTATGTAGATAGGGCCCTCGGAACGTGGAAGAATGGCACATTTTTCGTAAGTAGGTGTTTTTCGTTACATTTCATTTTTGAAATGACAGTGGTCATCGTCGGGTGACAAAATTTCGACGTTTCAAGAAAAATCTAAACAAATTCAGGAGGACGTAGGAAGGTGAGAGAAATAGAATGGAGCAAGGCGCAGCTCTATGTCTCGTTTCGTTCTCGGTGGAAGCGGCGAAAAACTTCAATTTTCACTGTCCGCTGACTTTGAGCGGCCGTATCTCGGAAACGAAGCGACGATCGGTTTGCGCCACTCGATTTCTCGATCGATTTTAAATAACAAAATATGCCATCGAGCTCGTGAGAATTTTCGTTTGGGAGAAATGGACCGTGTCACGCGAGGAGCGAAATCCTCGGACTTCTCACTTTAGCGGTCCATACCTCACGCAAAAATTACCGGAAAATCATCAGATTGGAAGTTTAATCAGCAATCGATTGAGCACAGAAGAGGGATCAATTTTCTCTAGAAAAAGTTACAACGACTATATTGCAGTGGCGTCGAGTGAAATAAAAATCGTAGGAATTATAGTAATTTTATTTGGATATCAATGCTGGTAACGGAAAATTATTGAAGAGGCGAAGCCGAGTTCGGCAACCGTATGGGTACTGAAATCATTTTAATCCTTGTGTCTAATGTCGTAGACTATTTTTAATTCGGTTGTAAAAAGAGAATAAATCATTTGAAAAATTTGATGTCTCCGGGGACGTAATGCAACACTGGTGTTTGGTCTACCCCGTATGAGTGCCGTAGATGATAGTACAGTACCCGAAACGCCCATTATGGCGGTGGCTGTAGGCCGAAATCGCATATACCGGCCATGCAGACAGAAAATGCATGAGCGATTCCGGCGCCTGACGGCAGGTCCTGCAGTTAATATCAGGAACCTCTACAACCATTACGCGGCTTCGGTAAACCAAAGTGTTGATTACACCATCTTGGTAGGCCACAATGAATCCCTCGGTCTCAGACTTTAGCCCAGCTGACCTTAAAAAGGCGAATGTCAGCCTAGTCGATAAACCCAGTGTTTCTAGGTTCTTATTGAACACCCCGTGCGTGCAATTTCGTGGCTCATCTACAGTCCATCTGACTACTCCGAAGGAGTAAATCAGAACAGGAACGGCAAGCATAATAGTAGCAGACACCTTGTTTTTCCCCGAAAGTTCGGATGACCAAATCTTTCGAAGTAGGCATCTCGCCAGCTACTACACTCTGGATTCGAGAAGCGTGTTGTCTAGCCAACTGTATCTTGCCCTCGATTTTTTGTACAAGCCCCTTAGCTTTCTCGATGCCGTTCGAGGCATTGGTTGTCCTCTCAAGGGGAATAAGTCGACTGACAGTGTTGTACACGGCACAGATAATTTGCCAAACGTCGGCGTCGTCTGGTAATTCCTCATCGATGAGAGCGTCTGTCCGTGCCAGGTTTTGTGGCTTTAGGGCAGCCCTGCTGTTAGGGCTAACCCTGGTCCTTAAATCAACATCAGTGTTCTCTATCGGATGGTCCTCGCCAGCTGCTATTTGCCGCGGTGGAAATGCGGCTGGCACTTCTTGCTGCTGACGGGGTGCCCTTACATAACCTGTCCTGCGCAGGAAGGATACTTGATTTCTCAGGTGTTGTTCGGAGATGGCGCGATGCTCTGGGTGCATATCACACCAGATCTCTCATACAGGTCAGCAAGTCATCCCAAAGTTCCCTCGCCCACTTAAAGCGTCCACGTTCGTTGCCAAGTTCGATATCATTGAGATCGTCCTGCTGAGCTCCTCCAACTGGTCTCCGACCCCCATTCGAGCGGGGTCGATTGTGAGGAGCCCTTTGTCTATTATTATTTTTTCAATTTCAGGTTGTATAACCGTAATTTCTTAACAAACACTGTGATCGGCCCTAAAGGCAAGATCATCGCTTGGGGTCTACGGCTCCAAAAACGATCTTACTATATTAGTGGCATCTAAGATAGAGGTGTTTCAAAACCTCATGAGCTGTGACCTTCATATGCGCAGAGACATAATCCGTCCTGTTGACTCAGTTACACTTCTTAAAAATATTATATTTATTGTTTACAAATTATCCCGAGCTCTTCTTTATGTATACAACAAGGCAGCCTCCAGTGTCTTCAAAAACATACTTATAACTCAGATTAAACTTTGCCTTTTGCGCATTTCGCGGCTCATGAGATTCTGAAACACCTCTAACAGATTTTTGCATGAGGTGGTAAGTGTTCTATGGGATGTTTAGTTTTCTGATACATTCTTACCTTCTGAAGTATTATTATTATGATTATTGTTGTCTCTCCGCTACCCTGTTTGATGTCTGAAAATACAAGCTTTGTGATAAATAAATATCAGCTTCAACAGCAACCACTTTTAAAAATTCAAGGGTGCTCACCCCACTGACGTCCGTTAGCCTTACCAGCCACTTTTTCTTTGGGAAGCCTTAAACTAACATCTTGGCATATTTCTAGCCTTGTAATAGTGGGTATGTTGTCGAGTCCAGTAACTCTTAGACTATATTGCAGTAGCGTCGAGTGAAATAAAAATCGTAGGAATTATAGTAATTGTATTTAGATATCAATGTTGGTATGTGTGAGAAAAAAAAATGTAATGGAATTTTTTTAAGGAAAGAGGACAGAGTTGCTTGAAAAAAATTAAACTAAAAACGTTAGGCTCTGAACAGTCGTGAATTTAAAAATTCAGATGTTTATAACTTGTATCTAAACAAACAGAGGAACTTTATCTCTGTAAAGAAAGTTGAAATTATTCTAAGGAGATTCAGAAAAGAAATAACAAAAAGTATCAACTTTTCGATTTTAAACGATTTTTTATTATTCCATTCATCCCCTAAAAGTCAGACAGATCTTACCTTAAAACAATCAGAAATAGGGTGTAAACGCATATGACCTTTCCTAAGCCAAATTATTAGCTACACAATTTTTATCTGAAACCTTTTTCCATATCTCTCATCCTTCTCGATTTATACGCAAAATATACCATTTCATCCTTTTTGTACCCTTAAGGAAAGTGTGGGACTAGTAGTATATTAGACTTTTTATTTTACATCTCAGCCCAATACAACCCTGTAGAGATCCCCCTCCGGTCACATTTTTGCGATTTAACCTACCTATTTGGACTAGTAAGTAGGAAGGCGAAAAAAATCGAATGGCGTAAACAGCAGCTCTTTATCTCGTTTAGTTTTCGAGATATGGCCTCGGGAAGCGGTGAAAAACTTCGATTTTGACCTTCCGGAGACTTTGAGCGGCCGTATCTCGGAGACTAAGGACCGCTTCCAGAGGTCGTATCTCGAAAACGTAACAAGATAAAGAGCGGTTTGCGCCATTCGATTTCTCTCACCTTCATACCTACCCCTGAATTTTTCCATATTTTTTCCTAAATCATCGAAATTTTTGGCAACCGATGATGACCACTTTCACACCGAAAGTAAAATATCACGAAAAACATGTACACACGGAAAATTTGACATTTTCCATTGTTCCGAAGGCCCCTGGATTCAGAGAAAGAGCACAGATGGAAAACTCCGATGTCCATTATTCGATTTTTCTCCGCTTACTGCCTATCACTGTTTTATTTTTAGATTTTTCCTAAAACATGGAATTTTTGTCACCCGATGATGACAACTTTCACACCGAAAGGAAAATCAAATTTTCAATTTCCGAGGGCCCTATTCAGAAGAACGCAGATGGAACACAGGTGTCCGACAATTGATTTCTCTCGTCTTCCTACGCACTAGGGGTGCAGATTTTTGCAGGTTTTTTCTTAAACATCGAATTTTTGTCACCTGATAATGATCACTTTCACGCCGAAAGTGAAATATCACGAAAACACATACACACGACAATCAATGAATAACCATAAAATTACAATGTTTGAAAAAGGAAATTACAAAAACCAGAGGAAAACAATGGAAAGACCTTTTTGCGTGCTTGAGGAAATGAGGAAATCGGAATTCTTCAAAACAATATTTCTGTACTGCTAGTTTAATTATCGTTTTCAAAGATTAAAGTGTCACTTTTGCTCCCAGAAAGAATGTAAGCTCTCCTTCAAGGAGTAAAAGAGACATTTTACTCTTTCAAAATAATAATTGATTATCTACAATCTACACTATTAGAGTGTATGCAAAGATAGTTTGTCTATATGCCACAAGATCAAAATTCTTTTGAATCCCGCGTGCCATTGACTTTTCACAATCTGGATTAAAAATAGGTACACTTAGTCCATACAAAAATTACTTTTTATAGTAATATGTTATTGTTAGATATGCTCCTGATTTATTAGCAATATTACTAACAAAAAGTTATTGAAGATGTAGAATAAACTAGAAATGTAACAATTCAATTGGTAAGTAAATTTAAATTATTTTAAATTATATTTCAAACGGTAGAGAAAACAAAAAGTTCGACCCTGCAGTTTTTAGTGATTTGAAGCATGGTTGGTACTTCGAACAGCTACTGCTTCGCCCTCTATTAGTAAACCGTCCAATTAAATTGGCAAAATTTAATACATTTTTTCTAACATATTAATCTCCCTTAGGAGCAAATATGCCGATTTTTCACTTTTTTTTACATTTAATATATTTTTTCTAGTACGTATCATATTGTATTTGAATATTTGAGTCCCATTAAATATAAAAAAATTAATGGGGAATTACCGACGATTGAGTGGCACGTTCGTGTGTAATAATCCAAAGGAAATATTTAATTTAATATAGTTTTCAAATATAAAATATGATACGTACTAGATTTAAGTTAACTAGTTCTAATAATGAAATCAAATCTGAATTTTGTTGGTTTGTTTTTGAGAACAATATGTTGAAAGATTTACGACTGTGAACGCGGTATTTTGACACTGATAACACAGCCTTAATCTCTACTTACATACTAACTGAACATGCAACCTATATTATATACATTAATTACATGAGACTTACATATTATTAAACTATGTTTCTCTTTCCTTTTCCAGGTATATCAAAATAAATCGTTTATGATTTCTAGATATTTCCTTTATTTATTGGAGCAAAAATATACCGTTACAGCAAATATAGCAATTTGAAGGTGCCTTCGTAGTCTACAGAATTTACAGAATGCGAAAATATTAGAAAATTTCTTCCGAGCTATATGGGAACTGCATCTGGCTTAGCGTGGACGAAACAATCAATGCTTGTGGGTTCAAGGTAGCGAATATTTTAGTGGGTGCATTGGATGAAAACTGCACAATGAGCGGACACTAGATTGCCTCTAAAGTTTTAGAAGCTACAAATTCTCGCACTATAGTGGATGCAGTAAATTTAAATTTACAAGACTTTTGAGGTGACAAATATGCAGAAAATAAGGACAAGTTCTTATTATTTCTTACCGATGGAGTGAATTATATGAAAGCTGCTGAAAGAATTTTGAAAGAAGCACATGGGCTTCATAGGATTGCTGAAACTATTAGGAGGTGCTACCCTAATGTTGATAAATTAATTGCTAGTGTAAATAAAGTGTGACGTATCCGGATATACGTACAGCGCACATGCGCCAACAAATACATATATAGATGAGAACAAGCTCCGCACGCTCTCTCTGTGGACATCGCTAGGTCTAGATAATAGTAATAGTTGCAAGTATAAGAGTTATATGTTATAAAGGCTGTGAATAAAGTGATGAAACGAAGGCGTTGGTTTTATTGTGTAGTCAAAACGTTACACATGGCGACGAGGAATAATTGGTAACACGCCGAGAAAAACGTAAGTTCCCTGGAACGGAATTTTCGTAGACCACGTGCACGCGACGGGTGCAGGAAGAAGTCAAAAATGGCATTAATAGGACATGTGACCGAGTTTAATTTATCCTGTGACGACTGGATAATTTACAGCGAACGATTAACCCAGTACTTTTGTGCAAATAAAATAGAAGACGGAAAAATTAAAGTGGCAACCTTGCTCAGTGTAATAGGCACCACGACATACAAATTGGTAAGAGACCTTTGCTACCCGGTGCAACCAGCTGAAAAAACATACCAACAATTATGTGGAATACTGAGTAATCAATTGGGTACGCACAAGTCGAGATGGAGGGAACGCATCAAATTTTTTCAACTTCATCAAATGGAAGGTGAACAAGTTAGCGATTTCTACGCAAGATTGAGAGGCCAAGCGGCAAATTGCCAATTCGATGCTCATTTAGAGGAACATTTGAAAAGTAGGCTAGTAGCAGGCTTAATTCAAGGTGCAATCCAGGATAGACTGTGCGAAGAACCAGTATCCAAAACGACCCAGGAATTGATCCAAATTGCAGTGCAGAAGGAAGCAATTGTCGAGGAAAGAGCTCAAGTGCACGCCGTGGAAAAGTCAAATCGCCCGCGTTGGAAGATAGGAAGACCGGTGGAGCCATCTAGATCCGAAAGGGGAGGAGCCAGGCCGTCAACAGCGCCGATGTCAAAAATGTCAAAATGGCGGAACGACAACACGCAAGTAAACAAACGAAATTATGATAATGAAGTTAGTTCGGGTCAAAACAAATGTAAGCATTGCAATAAAAAGCACAGAGGAGCATGTAAGTACACGAACTATAATTGTAATTTATGTAAGAAAAGGGGTCATTTAAAAGCAGCTTGTCCAGATCGATTAAATGTCAATTGGATGGATGCAGACTTTGTAGAATCTATAATGTCAGTGCAAATTAGTAGCAATAACAGACTAAATCCTTACACAATCGGAGTCGCGATAGACAATAAATTTTACTCGATGGACATAGATAGTGGCGCATCAGTCAGTTGCATAAGTGAACGGACCTACTTTAAAAATTTTAAAAAGAAATACTCTTTAAGGAAAGACGCTCTAGTACTTAGGGGATATAACGGGAAAAATTTTCAACCGTTAGGTTATATTATAGTAGATGTAACATTTAATGACTTAAGGAAGTCGGTGAAACTTTACGTAGTAGAATCGGGCAGCGTTAGTATATTAGGAAGAGACTTTATGATAGATTTTAATATACAGATGAATGTAGTGAACTCTATAATTGAACAGGACTTAGTTGATAAACTTGTAAAAAAATATAGCAATGTATTTAGTGGAAAATTGGGACATTTTAAGCTAAGTAAGATTTCATTACAGCTAAAGCCTGGAGCCCGTCCTGCCTACTGCAAACCAAGGAATGTGCCCATTGCCTTTAAGAAGCCCTTAGAGGAAGAACTGCAGAAGTTGGAAGCGGACGGAGTGATATCACCCATAGAAAGCAGCCCTTATGGAACACCGTTGGTAGTTGTCCTTAAAACCGATGGTAAAATCAGGGTATGTGGAGACTATAAGGCGACCATCAACCGTCACTTGGAGGAAGTAAGATATCCATTGCCAACGATAGACGATATATTCGCAAAACTACATAAAGGTAACAAATATTCAAAAATTGATTTGTCGCAGGCATATTGCCAATTTGAGCTTGATGATGAAGCAAAAAAATTGCTCACGTGGAGCACTCATAAAGGTTTATTTCAAGTAAACAGAATGCCATATGGTATTAGCCCAGCATCCGCTATTTTTCAGAGGCACCTGGAACAATTGTTCCAAGGCATGGATAATGTGAGTAATTTCTTAGACGATATATTGATTACAGGAAAAGACGACCAGGAACACATTGAGACGCTGGAACGAGTACTTCAAAAACTGCAAGACGCAGGACTTACGGTGAAAATGGAAAAATGCCAATTCTTCCAAGAGGAGTTGGAATATCTAGGACATAAAATAACCAGAGATGGCATAAAGAAGACCACTGATAAGGTTAGAGCCATTGTAGCAGCACCAGCACCGAGGAACGTCAGTGAAACCCGGAGCTTTATAGGTATGGTGAATTATTATAGTAAATTCATACCTAACTTAGCTACTAAATTGAAACCTATATACAATCTTTTAAAGAAAGACAGGAAATTTCAGTGGAATGGGCAGTGCGAGAAAGTTTTTAAAGAAATTAAGAATTTAATAGCAGAAGATATGACTTTAGTCCACTTCGACCCTGAGAAACCTATAATTCTGACCACGGACGCAAGCAATAGCGGGGTATCAGCAACATTGAGCCATCTGATCAACGGAGTAGAAAAACCCATAGCGTGTGTATCTCGAACGCTGAATCCAAGTGAAGACGCATATTCTACGATACACAAAGAAGCGCTCGCAATTTATTATGGGGTAAGGAAATTTCAGCAATACTTAATGGGCCATAAATTTGTCTTAAAGTGCGATCATAAGCCTCTAATTGCAATTTTTGGCGAACACAGCCAAATCCCAGTAATGCACGCAAATCGGTTGCAGAGATGGGCAATTTACCTAGCAAATTTCCATTACACGATCCAATATATCAAAGGGTGTACGAACCATTTTGCCGACTACCTATCGAGGGCCCCATTAAATATCAAAACGATCGACCAAGAGTATGAAGGTAAGGGAAACTATTTCAACTATGTTAACAGTTATGAGGAGTGGCCGATCGACTGCAAAATGGTAGGAGAGGAAACACAGAAGGACAGCACTCTGAGGAAAGTATGGAAAAAAATACAGGGTGACTGGAAAAAACTAGAAGAGGAAGAACTTAGACCGTATTTCGTCAGGAAGGATGAAATAGCGGCAGAAGGGAAAATGTTAACCTGGGGACATAGAGTTATCATCCCAAGTAAGTTAAGACGGAGAATTTTAAATGAATTACATTCTTCCCATCTAGGTATCGGAAAAACCAAGGCGACAGCTAGGAGCTATATATGGTGGCCAAGGATGGACGATGATATTAAAGATATGATAAAGTCATGCGTTCCATGTCTCCATCAAAGTGCGAGCCCCCCAAAATCCGAATTCAGACCCTGGGAAGCTGAAACAGAACCATGGTCCAGAGTGCATGCTGACCATTTAGGACCAATTCGAGGAAAATACTATTTAGTATTAGTGGACGCATATAGCAAATTCCCAGAAGTACACCAAGTAAGTTCCCTAACAAGCGAGGTAACAGAAGAGAAATTTAGAGAAACATTCTCCAGATACGGGCTACCAAAGACTATAGTAACGGACAATGGCCGAAGCTTTACATCGGCAAGCATGGTAGCGTTTTACAAAAGGAACGGGATAAGGCATATAACAACGCCAGTGGCTAACCCGCAGTCCAACGGGCAGGCGGAGAATATGGTAAAGACGTTTAAAACAAAAATAAAAGCAGCGTTAGTGGATGAGAGAAATAAAAACACTAAAAATTCTATTTTGATTTCTAGATTCCTCCTGAGTTATAGGACGAGCATCCACGGAACGACAAAGGAAACCCCAGCCAAACTACTAATGGGTAGAAACTTGAGGACAAGACTCGATTTCCTCCGCGAACCTAACATGTTAGAAGAATGCAGCGACATTCAAAGAAATATACAGGTAGCTCAAGAAAAACAAAGACATCATTATAGCAGAGGTAGAGTCAGGAGCTTCAAACCAGGCGAGGAGGTAATGGTAAGGGACTACCGAAAAGTAAATAATAAACAATGGACAAGGGCCCAAATCACCACAATATTGGGCAGAACCACATATCTGTGCAAGATAGAAACAGGCTTAGTGTGGAAGCGGCATACCAACCAGATCATTCATATCGGCAAGGCACAGGCAGGGCAGGCCTCCATAGGCAGTACAAGGCGAGTACCCATAGATGACGCAGGTCAAGTAACCATAGGCGACGTACGCACTAGGAAGGCTCCCGGAAATTTAACAAGTAATGTAGACGTCAACGATAACCCAACGAGAGTAAGTAAGAACCAAGTAACTAATGACAACCCTAACCCTAGTACTAGTAGCGAGATAGACAATAGACTTTTAAGTGACAGTGTCGCAAGCAAAACGGCGGTAGTGACAGACAAAACTAACGAAGGAAAAGACAAAAGTGAAACTAACACCGCTGACTCAGACGAAGTACAAAATGTAACTAATTCACCTGAAATTCCTTACAGGGAGAATATCCACAAGGACAATGCAGCAGAGCAACAGAGAGGAGAGGAGCTACGACAGGGCCAGCAGCTCACAGAGCAGGAGACGCAGCCGCACAAGAGACCGGCAAGAAACCGGAGGACACCCCGAAAGTTTAAAGATTTTGTAAAGCTAGACGATGTTACAGAGTTTTAAAATGTAATTGCAATATTTCAAGAAAGTTAAAGATTTTGTAAGTTAGACATATCACAGAATTTTAAAATGTAATTGTAATGTAAATGTATTTTAAATGTAAAATAAGAAGGGGATATGCGTAGAGACATTTGTACCATACAGATGGACAGAGTTTTAAGATTGTAAGGTAATCTAGAATATGTTAGGAATTAGAGATGTTCATAATATACATATGTGTAGGAATTTTAATTAGGAAGGTACACATATAAACAGTAATAGGATTATAAACTAAAAATGGGGGTGTGACGTATCCGGATATACGTACAGCGCACATGCGCCAACAAATACATATATAGATGAGAACAAGCTCCGCACGCTCTCTCTGTGGACATCGCTAGGTCTAGATAATAGTAATAGTTGCAAGTATAAGAGTTATATGTTATAAAGGCTGTGAATAAAGTGATGAAACGAAGGCGTTGGTTTTATTGTGTAGTCAAAACGTTACATAAAGTTTTTCTTAAAGCATATCAAATACAGTTGTTTCACGAAATTGTGTTCGCGAACTTGGCTAAAGGCAGCATCGTTCTATTACTGCCATTTTAAAAATGTGAAATCCGTAATACAGCAGTTAAACCCAAACGACGCAGTTGCTATTTCACAGACGCAACAGGCATTTATGGATCCAACTGTTCATACATGGATGTTTTTCACGAATTCCACTAGCCATATGGGACCCTCAATATTCGCCCACATCAGAATTTACTACAGTGGATGCAATAAACGTTGTGTTCGATCTTCATCAATATATTTTTCAATTACAGGGAGATATTGCTGCGAGGGTACAAAGACAATTTCAGACTGTTTTAAAAAGAATCCCGGATTTGTTACGATGACAGGTGTAATAGACTTTTTAAATGGCAAAGAAGCAGACTTTGCTACACCGGGTATAATTGTGGTGACTTTGGGAAAATATAGATACCTATTTTAAGTATACCCCAGTTGCATCTGTCGACGTCGCAATATAAATGGATTTTCTATGAAAGACACCGAAGTTTAACTCTAAAACATTTAGAACAGATATTAGTAATATATTTTTATTCTTGTAATCGGCAGTGAAAAATACTTGTGTATGTTAATTCAGTGTTAAGTACGTCCCCTTATATCTCCAGTTCTCTTCGAGTGAGTGTTTATCAAAATTAACTTTTTCAGCCTTGGATAATATGGAATTCGCTAAAAAAAAATTCAAGGCAAGATATTGTTTCACACAGCTTCTAATATTGATACCCTTTTATCAGATCTAGGACAAATCTTAAAATATAATGTTTCAAAACAAAATAAAAAGATTATTAGTAAAGTACATCGCAACATTACTAGTGAGGGTAAGTACCTTTTTTATCAACGATTATTAGACTGTGATTTCTCCTTTCTTGATGATCCCTCTGATAATATAGACGAACTATTTAAGAAGTTTTTAGATATATTACTGGAGTGTTTTTACTCGTTTCCCATGCAAATTAAAAAAAATCCCCATGACAAGTTTATTCATGTTAACTGGTTTACTCAAGATTTAAAAGATATGAGAAATCATTTGCACCTATTAAATGAATTGTGTGTGTAATTTACACCCGGAAAGTTTTGAGTTGCGAAACCAAAGTAATAAATTTAAATTAACATACAGAAATGCTTTAATAAAAACAAAAATAGATGCCCACGATAATTTTATTCGTCATGCCAACAATCCAGTTAAAACAATGTGCAATATTATAAACTCTAATAGGATAGTATCACACAAAAACGAAGTAAATTGTAACATTTCTGCTGAAGACTTCAATAATTATTTTGTAAATATAGCAGAGGAAATAATTGTTAATACACTTCCAGCAACAGTAGAAGACGATTATTTGACCTAAATATCAACATTGAGGATACCTTTAATTTTAAAGAAACTACCCTGAATAATGTTAGGGACATAACAATTAAGTCATTAAAAAATAGTAACTCAGTGGATGTTTTTGGTCTAAATGTCTCTCTGATCAAGTTCGTAAAAAATGTCTTGATTTCTCCAATTTGCAAACTAATTTATTTATTTATTTAAGAAAAAATCCACATAGATCATTATACAATGACATGAGTTTGTAAATAAGTGGGTTAATGTAGAGAGTAAAATGGGTACACATAAAACTTACAACTACACATATCAATATATAACAGACTTAATAATTAGAGAAAGGCATAGAAAAGTGGAGAGAAAAAGAAAAAAATAAAAACCTGTACCGTGCCAGCACAGGGCAACCCTGGAAAGCACAAATAATGACAAAACTATTAGGGAGAATAGAGTTTAATTCAGATCACTGGTAAAATATTCATTCAAGCTGTAAAAGCTATGTCTTAAAAGAGCAGTTTTGACTTCTATATAATAGTTATAGAAGTAATAGACTTGAGATTTTCAGGTAAACGATTCAAAATTTTTATTGGCATTATGTAGCTACTTTTAGCCGTTGAAGCAAGTTTATGTTGGGGTAATCTTAGGTTGTCACTAAAGCGTAGTGAATAGTTGCTATAACTATATCTGCAGTTGATGTATATTGACTAATGTTATTCTCAATGTGAATTACACACTGCAAGATGTATATAGAGGTAACAGTAAGAATTTTTAAGTCTCTGAACAGTTCAAGACAGGAATGCCTAGGGGCTTTAAATTTCATTACATAAACTATTTTTTTTGCGCAGTTAGTACTTCATTTATCCGATTTGCATTGCCCCAGCCGACAATGCCACAGCACAGTGCTGAAAGCACATACGAGAAGTAGTATGAAAGCAAAATTTTTAAATTTACGTATGACCTTAGCCTCCAGATGATAAAACAATTGACTGAGAGTTTATTTAGAACACTATTAATTTGAGAGTTCCACGATAACCTATTGTCAATCTGAATACCCAAGAATTTCGTGTTATCAGTCTGATTAATACTAGGAGTACCCGTCATATTTCTAATCAGAAGACTATAGTTGGGAGCTGGAGTATTAAACAACATAAGTTCAGTTTTACTGAAGTTTAGCAACAGGTTGTTCGCAATGCTGTAATCAAGGACAGTATTTGTACAAACATTAGCTGCGGTACTAAGCATCTTTACATTGTCGGCTGAGACAATAATTGCTGACATATCGCCTGCAAACAAAGTTATTGTACTGTGGCAATGTTTATGACATGGTTAAACTATGTCATTTATAAAGATTAGAAAGAGTATGGGGCCTAGGATACTCCCTTGTGGGTTTTAAGACTGGAACATTTCCTAAACTACTTAAAATTGCTTCAGTAGTTCCTATTTATAAAGGTAAAGGTGACACTAATAGCATTGGAAACTATAGGCCCATTTCTATCTTGCCAATCTTTTCTAAAATATTAGAGAAAGCCATGAAAATGTGCACATACGGATATTTAATGAGGAACAATATTTTAAACAAAAACCAATTTGGTTTCAGGGAACGGCTATCAACAACAGATGCTATTCTGAAATTTACAGAACACATTATCGATTGTTTTGAACGAGGTCTTTATTCAGCAGCAGTATTCTGCGACCTCAGTAAAGCTATTGACTGTGTTACTCACAACATTTTAATTGATAAACTAGCTGTATACAACTTCAGTGCTGCAAGTCGCCATCTTGTGCAGTCATATCTCTCTAATCGTGTTCAGTCAGTATGCTTAGACTCAGTTAACTCTAAAGAACTTCATGTAAGTATTGATGTGCCCCAGGGTTCTATCCTGGGCCCATTGGTATTTTTACTGTACATTAACGAACTGCCTTCAACACTTACTGATGTAAACTGTTTATTATATGCAAATGACACTACACTAATATCGAAAGACTCTGACCTAAACACTCTGAAAGCCAAAAGTATATCGGCACAGTCAAAGGCAGAGAACTAATTCGTAATAAATTGACTACGCTTAAATCCAGATAAAACAATAGTCATGACTTCCTCCCTCCCTGATCTAAGTGATGTAGATAATATTCCAACTTCTGTAAAGTTTCTAGGAGTATTTCTAGACCCAACACAGCAATGGAACACTCAGGGTGAGCATCTAGCCATTACCCTCACTAAAAATATATATTGTCTTCGACAGTTATCCCAAACTGTCTCGATACAAGTTCTTAGGTCAGCATATTTTGCACTATGCCAATCTCGTATGTCATATGCTATTATCGCATGGGTCACTCTGCTTGCAGACACAAAGTTTTTAGGTTACAAAGACGAGTGGTTAGGGTTGTGGCTGGAGTAGATTACAGAAGCGAAACGCAGGATCTTTTTGTAAAATTTAAAATTCTAACATTTCCCTGTTTATATGCCTTGGAATGCTTAACATACATTAAAAAACATACTAATGAATACTTATCTAATAAAGAAGTCCACAATCATGAGACCAGGAATAAGGATCATTTAAGAACGATCTTCACACTGTTAACAAAAGGACAAACAGGCATAAATCATTTTGGAGTTAAGCTTTTTAATAGTCTTCCCCCCAAAATCAGAGAGCTACCCATGGATAAGTTCAGAGCTACAATTAAAATGTTCTTCATCAGTAAGGCTTTCTTTACAGTTGAGGACATTTGTGAGGAAATTAAACACTGTGCCTAACTGACAGCTGTTTACAAATATTTTATAAACACTATAGCTCTTTAATGTTTTATGTTGTAACACAATTGTTTTTTTCTATTTATTACTAATATATGTGTGCTGTCATAATTTTATTCCTTTTATCCATAATTTTGACTTGTATAAATACTTATATACGTATATTAACATGAATTCTATACTATTCTATTCATGCATGCAAATATTTATGTGCTGACACATAACCACCTAAAACCAACCCTGGTTTTAGCACATATCCGATATAGTCCGTTTTTAAACCAGGAGGAGCGTTTTAAATTTAACGCGCTAAATCATACATCTGTGATTGGACAGGCCCTCGCCAGTTTTACACAAGGCAATAGTCGTAAATTTTGACATATTATAAAAATTTTAATTTCATGTCATAAATTCTTTGGTCATAATTTCTATTTTATCGTTTGCACATTATATATCAGTGTTGAATCCCATTTGTGTAAATCTGAAGGTAAAAGTGGCTAATTACTTGGTGCCTTTATATTGCATGAATGGTATGAATGCTATATAAAATATCTAGAGATCAAATAGAGGTCGATGCATCTCATATAGTATTACATCCTGGGGTAGTGCAATTGAAATGAATAGAGTATTTATAGCACAAAAAGAATCGTGAGACTTGTATTTGGGTCGAGATATAGAGAATGTTGTAGAGACATTTTTAAACAAAAAAGAATTTTAACTGTTCCTAGCATATTTATTTTAAAATGCATCACGCTTTTCACAAAACTTAAAGACAAGTTCACAATGTTGTCTTCAAGTCATAACTACAACACTAGACATGGTGATCTTATTTCCATTCCCAACCACAAAACTAGTAATTTTAAACATTGTTTTTATTACAATTGTATAATTTGTTACAACGCTTTACCAAATGAAATTCGCAGTATAAAAAATTGTCATAAATTAATGAAGGAAACAAAGTATTTTCTGCTTGAAAATGGATACTATAATTTACAGGAGTTTCTGTACAGAAATTAATACAGTTCTACTTTGTTTGAAGATATTATTATTATTATTATTGTTTTTTTTCTTCTTCATTCCATTTAACAATATAAATGTTTATTAAATCTTTCATGTTAACTTTGTGTGTGATAGTGATTATTTACTTACTTTACCATAAGTATTTTATATATATTATATGTATATTGTATTTGTTTATTTATTGACTTGTATTTTATTTATTTATACTTAAATGTAATACTGAATCGACTTGCCATATGTACAATAATTGTATCGTCTTGTGGTTAATAAACTATCTATCTATCTATCCCACATAGCACGCGATATGAAATGAACATTCAAAACTCATTGTCTACATTCAAACAATATTCAGAACTTCTTTTACATATAGCCGCAATATACGTTTTGCGACGTACTTATATCAATATAGGAAAGATATTGTCAGTACGTTGTACGATATTCCTATATATACCTATAACATACATGAAATAATGTTGATTTTGCGGTATACAGAGAATGTTGTACGAATCTTCTCAAAAATTGACTGATGTGTCAAATATTATATAGATATACAATAGGCAATATTTATGCTACGTACTTAATTCAATCTGTACAATTTACAAATGGAATATTTTTACATGATATTTTTGTATACTGTAGACATATACAAAAAACTATATTAATTTTGAAATCTTTAATAAATATCACATAAATATTTAATGGATAATATGTATGTGTATCATCATATATATCCTGATAATGTACCAGTATATAGAACATTTCTGCAACATGAAATTCATGTTTGTATTTTTAACATTCAAAAAATGGCATTCAAAAGTTGAACACATGTACACTACAGCTGTATGCAATAAAACTCAAATTAAATTTTAGAATGGGGTGTAAACATTTTGAGCCAATCGTTGGCACACGTAAATTATGTATACCCACCACCAAAGCAGTTTTAGCAACATTGCAACCGAAACTTGAAACAATATAGCCCTAGTAATATTGCACAGCAATGTTACATTTTGCAAAGTACCAACAAGATTTATGCGGTTGCTGATTGATTTTGACAGCGTAATGCTGCATGCATTTGGGCTATATTACATATAAAAATTATGGTAAGTTAAATATTAATTCTACGGCAGTATTGTTGAAATATTGCCTTTTGTAGTGTCGGTATAGTACCTACTACCTCATAACAAAAACAAGTAAATATCCCCTGTGGTGAATGGCATACATTTTATAAATTTTAAATCGTTGGTTAAAATTGTAAATATGAAATATGATTTAAATTTTGAATCCAGACTTGTGATCGTATATTAAATAATAATGAATAATAAAAATGATAACATATTCATCCCTTTTTCAATTTTTCTACTGTATTTAATTAATTAATAATTATCGGCATTTCTTAAGCAGGTAGTTCGGACTTGAGAAATTATTATTTAATTACATTTTATCATTATATTTAGATTTCCGCTTTCCATGTCGTTACAATCGTCCCCTTGTCGAATTTTTTAAATGCGCGCCACGTCGTTAGATTAGTGCGCATGCTCGTTATTAGCCACCACAAGGCACAGGCTGTCAAATGTCGATTTCAATTTGTTTGAGTTTTGTTTTCCCGTGATTGTTAATTATTAGTCCATGTGTAGTAAGTATTTTACAATTGTACACAATACAACTACCTACCACATAGTTTTAAGGATGGCCCCCTTTGTTGTCATTTGCAGATATTTTATATTCAAATACTAAAGTTTAATGTATCCCTTTGTACTTACCTATATTATAATCCTAGCATATTTTATTAGTTGTTATAATAATGACAGCGTTTGTAGGCACCAATTTTTTTAAAAGAAACGGAGGTAGTCTAATTCTGAATGGTAACACTCTGCGAAAAGGAAGTTTGGTGGTCACCATTCAAACGGAACCAATTTGACAAATCATTGAAAAACTGGAGAAATCCCAGATGAAACTTGGACACTTTACGGGGTGTTTAAATCTTATTTTTAAGGTAGGTTCGATCTATTTCAATATTAAGGTGCTTTTGTTTATTTAAATCACAACCATTGGTTTTAATTACAACATACGAGTTGTTATATTTATTCGTATTAATTTGCTTTATATCTATTTCAGAGGATTATAAAAAGCTGCAATTAGGTAAATGGAGAAGATCAGAAATCACATCTGATGTACAGAGTGAACAGAAACAAATCAAGGGACTATATGTACAAAAAGCATATTAGTCCTCCGAAAAGATTATTATTGTCAGATGAACACAGTGATATCGAAGAACGTATTGGAAGCCGTCAACTTCCCAAAGTGAAAGAAACGTTGCCCTTACTAGAAGTTGAAAGAGAATATGTTGTTCTTCTAATAACTCTGGTAGGCATTTAAAATCACAAACACAAACATTTCCGAATTTCAAAAAAATACCTACCTATGTTTTGTTTTATGATAATATCAATTTGTTTAATTTATTTTTGATTATTTTTATTTTTTTTTCTATAAGATGTGTTTATATTTATTAACTTCATCAAGGCCAGTTTTTAAAGTGAAATACCTATTCAAATATAATTAATTGTTTTTTCTTTTATAGTTGGAACTAGCTCGTGTATCCCCACCTCCTCTACTCAGGAAAAAAATACCTTCTCCCAAAAATTGGAAAAGCCAAAAGAAAGTATTCAGCCAATAGGAGCAATCACAGGTGATGTGTTAAGAATGCCAAGTGGAGTTTCGCAATTACAAGTAGCACCATCGGCAACACCTGGACACTGGTTTTGAAAATGTAAGCCCTCCAGTTTTTACTATTTTTTACTTACTAGCAAAATATTCCTTATAGTAAAATATGACAAATTATAAGTTGCAAAGCACATTTTTTTGTTTAAAAAATATCGATTTAAATTCTTGGCACAATTGTTATTTATTATTGCAATTCATTTTGTAACAAAAAATAAAAATATATTTAAAGTAACACAACTGTTTTAATTATAACTCTTCCTATTTTATAATTTAAGATACATAATTGTTACGAGTAGTTAATAGAATAGTCATCTTTTGCTCTGAACAATTTAAAACATGATTTGAATTAG
This sequence comes from Stenurella melanura, assembly GCA_963583905.1. NCBI lineage: Eukaryota > Metazoa > Arthropoda > Insecta > Coleoptera > Cerambycidae > Stenurella > Stenurella melanura. Next base: position 97,802,694 of record OY757310.1, on the reverse strand, counting down.
ACAAAACTTTAAGGTAACGTAATATGATTATCAGACTTAAATAAATAACATGTTAAATATGACTACTAAAGCTGAAGTTTTCAGAGTGATAAATGTTTGATGCATTTTAAAATGGTTTCTAACAAATCTTATTATTAACGTAAAAGTATTTTGTTTTGCATGTGATCGAGCATATGATATTCTTGGGCCTTTGTAAAGTATTCTTATGGCAAATGCAGTTTTATTGGTAGGTTTATTTAGCATTTGTGTGCTCCATTCAACAAAATTTGATCAATAAAACATGTTTGAGTTTAACTGAAAAGTAATGGTAAAAACAAATTTTCCGTGCAGTGTACTACATTGTGAGAAGCAATAAATATATATTTCCAAATATCTTTACAATATTTTTTCAGCATACATGCAGATCTACAAGATGTATGCGTACGATATGCTGTGGGATGAGAACAACCATTAGTATACAGGGTGTCCCAGTAAAAAGTCTCACTCCGGATATCTTCTAAACAAATAAAGACGTTTTAATTCTGTAAAAGCCAGTTTGTAGCACATAAATAGTGCTTCAGTTTTGAATATATCAATATGTAGATGGCGCTGGGCTCTAAATAAATCTTATTTCTTTGGGAGAAACTTTAAAATCTGGTTTCTGTAGAAGGGAAATACATTTCTAAGTAGATTTTGTTCTTAAGAAAAAAGGCAAATCTAGCCGTTTTTGAGATGTGTCCAAATATTGCCATTTCAATCAATCAATCAATCAAAATATACTTTATTGTCGTAAAGAAAAATCTTGTTGACAAAGCTTGAAAAAATATATAAAACTACAAGTATATACAACTATAGTACAATATAATATATAAAATATAAAATAAAATACAAACATAGAAACGACTAGTCATGATTTCCAGACAAACATTAAAAACAAACATATACACATATATATACATCAGAATGTATCGTCAAAGTATTCTTTTAATTCATAATAGGGTCTACCAATAAGTAAATTTTTCACTGCGACTTTGAAACCCCGATTGGAGACTATGTTCCTAATATGACTCGGTAAGTGATTATACATTTTTGGACCATTGTAAACAACAGAATCCCGGACAAATGTAGTTCTTGGGGTTGGTAATATAACATTACCAACTTGTCGAGTGCTATACGTTGAGGTCGCATAAGCATTATTTTTGTATTTATGGACTAAGACTACTGTGCTTAATATAAAAATGGATATCACAGTCAGAATTCTGTTGGCCACAAATAGTTCCCCTACAAGAGTCGCGAGCCCTAGCCTTATTCAAATATCTGATGGCACGCTTTTGTAATACAAATATCTGTTGCTTGAGAAGCTTACTACATACACCCCAAAAGGCAATCCCATAGCTCAGGTGTGACTCGATTAATGAGAAATATACGGCTTTGGCAGCTGAATATCCTAATTCATTGGAAACCACTCTGACTGCATAGCATCCAGAAGCTAGTTTACTACTTAAACTCGTAATATGTTCTTTAAACTTCAACTTGCAGTCGATATTCAATCCTAAAAATTTCAAGCACGTTTTGTTTTCAAGAACATGTTTCCCTAAGGGAATATCAGGCAGATTACATTTGAAAGTAATTATGTTTGTTTTCTCTATATTAAATGACAGTAAGTTCGAATCACACCAAACTTTGATTTTCTTAATATCGTTGCATATGTTTTCTTCCAGAATGTTTTTATCTTTGCAATGCCACAATATTGTGGTATCGTCGGCAAACAAGGTAAACTTTCCTGTAATATTAATTGTTGTTAGGTCATTAATATATAGCAAAAACAGAATTGGGCCAAGAACAGAGCCTTGAGGTACCCCACAGTTTATGTTAAGTTCATCGGACTTATTTGGAATCTTAACAATTTGCTTACGGTCTGACAAATAAGATTTAAACCATTCAAGGGTACTGCCTCTGAAACCATAGCGTTCCAATTTTTGCAGCAATATTCCATGTTGAACACAGTCAAAGGCCTTTGACAAGTCACAAAATATGGCAGCAGCAAACTCCCCTTCATTTAATTTGGTGTAAACCGTATTTAGGAAGGAAAACATTGCATCATTAGTGCTTTTATTTTGTTGAAAACCAAATTGATAGTCACTTAGTAAATTGACAGATAACAAAAACTCCATAACCCTTTTTTTTATTAGTTTTTCTATAATTTTGGCTAGTGTGGGAATTAATGATATGGGTCGGTAGTTGGATGGGTTTTCAACATCCCCGTCTTTATATAGTGGGATAACTAGGGAAGTCTTTAAAAACGATGGAAAAACTCCTGATTGAAAAGACATATTTATAAGACAAACCAACACATCCAGAGCAGATTCTGGTAGATTTTCAAATATTTTTATGGATATTTCGTCAACACCGGAAGAATTTTTATTTTTTATGTCCTTAATAATTCCTTTCAATTTAACTATATTAGTGTTGTATAAATGTAATACTTGATTATTATTTATTTCCATCATATAACTCAGAGCATCGTTTAAGGGAATTATATGTTCAGTTAGTTTATCTGCAATAGAACAATAATAGTTATTTAGGTCATTCGAATTTATATCAATTTTTGTTGGACGGAGGACTTTCCTTGTAAGCTCATTTATAATTGCCCAACTTTCCTTAGGCTTATTATTTGCCTGTTCAATTCTAGTGTTGTAATAGCTTTCTTTTGCCGCTTTAATTATTTTTCTGTAGGTGTTACGGTATTTTGTATAATAATTAAAAAATAATGCCTCATTAGTATATTTTCGTATGTAGTGTAGACTTCTCATATTTTTTGCAGAGATTTTTATGCCTTTGGTTATCCAAGGTTTCTCTCCCCTCCTACTTTCTTTCCATTAGATAATGAGAAACTTGTTATATGTATAACTTATTTGCTAACTCTTTGAATTTACATTGCCCCTTGTGGGAAATACCTCACTACTTTAATAATGAAATGGAAATATGTGGTCATCGATTCCTATCACTACTCTTGCACAATATATATTCTAGCTAAGTATCATAAAATAAATTTATTCTTTAGGTAATGTAGATTACATTGTCAACAAAATATAAATACAAAAATATTATTTTACATGAATCGTCACCTTGCTTAAAATTATTTAAAATTTTACACTGTCCCTCAATCTATCTTAAAGTCGTTAAACTTGATCGGTCTTTTACATATTCTGCCTGACCTTGTCTTACTTTCTACCTGCGTATTTTTAACACAAGTCGCCTTGCTGTCGCCTGAGTTAGTGGTTCTACTTGAGGTTCCAGGGATTCGGGGTACTACTGCTGGTCTTGGTGCTGTCGTTTGGGCTGAAATACTAATATCGTTAGTGTTTATGTTAGAATTAGTGGCATTTACAATGTTGTTGGTGTTACTGTTTAATACTACATTCTCATCGCTGACAATATTGTCGGCTTCAGACATGTCTATTACGTTTTTGGTTCTAAAATCAGTAGCGTTTGTATTTTGCTCCCCTCTCCTTTCCCTTGGCTCTTGAAAATCCGGATTTATTCGTGTTTCTCGTCTTAATATTTGGTTGGCATGTCTTTTCCATCTTTTTCCGTCTTCAAGTCTACATATATACGTTGTTTTACCTATTATCTTCTCTATTGTTGCTTTTGTCCACCGTCTTTTGTTTTCTGTTCTATAGTCGGCCACCATAATGAGTTCTCCTACTTTAAAATTTCTTCGGCGTCCTCCAAATTTTTTTATTTCTTTTTTTTGTCGTTCCGTGTATTCATTTTGGGTGATGACGTCTTCTTTTTCTTTTAGGATGTCCATCCTGGTACGTATATTTCTGTTTAGCATCATTCCAGCTGGTGTTTGCTTTGTGATTGTATGTGGTGTAGTTCGCCACGAAAACAAAAATTCTGATACGATTTCATTCATGGATTTGTTTTTGTTACAGGGATCCTTCACACGGGTGTTGATACCTTTTTTTTGCTATCTTGACATTTGCTTCTGCGCATCCATTTGCCGATGGCTTCTTTACCGGACTGGTTTTGTGGATAATCCCGTTCCTGCGGAAAAATTTTTGAATGTTTTCTGCCATAAATGTTTGAGCGTTGTCAGTTACACATATCTTGGGGATTCCGAACCGAGCTATACTATCTTTTAACTTTTCCTCCAGTTCCTTAGAAGAAAAACCACTTACTGGATACAATTCTAACCACTTGCTATAGCTGTCCGTGATGAGCAGAAATTTCTTTCCCTCTATTGGTCCTAGGTAGTCCCTATGGATGCGTTGCCAAGGTTCCTCTTCCTCTCTCCACGGCGTTAAATCGCATTTTGGTGGGGCTTGATGATTCTCGAGACAATAAATGCAAGATTTACATATGTTTTCTATTGCCTTGTCTATACCGGCCCAATAAACATATGATCTAGCTAAACTTTTAGTTTTCACGATACCGAAATGGTGGGAATGCAACTCGTCTAGAATTTGATTTCTCAACTTACTTGGTATAACTATTCGATGTCCTCTTAGTAATATTCCCTCTTCCACCGATAGTTCGTGCCGCCTATTATAGAGTTGTTGAACTTCTGCACCACCTCCTTTTTCCCATTTTCCTGTTACGATCATTTTCTTTGTCCTGCTCAGCATTTTTTTTTTTTCTGTGTGTTCCTTGACATCCTCGTTATTGATGGGCCACTCGGTGTTCTCCCTGGTAAAATATAAAAATTCATCTTTATAATTGTTTAAAGTATTCTTTACATGCATTGGTGCCCTAGATAAATAATCTGCTGGCACATTGTTTTTGCCCTTGATATACTCGATTTTATAATTAAAACTTGACAAAAATATAGCCCAACGTTGCAACCGACTGGCGTACATTTGAGGCACACCTTTGTTTTCTCCGAAAATTGTACACAATGGTTTGTGGTCTGTTCTTAGCGTAAACTTTACCCCATACAGATATTGATAGAATTTATTCAACGAGTAATAAATTGCTAAAGCTTCTCTATGCAAAATGGGATAATTCTCTTCCGCTTTAGTATATGTTCTTGATGTATAACAAATAGGTTTTTCCTCACCTGATTTGGTAACATGACTTAGAATTCCAGATACCCCCGCATTCGATGCATCGGTAGATAAGATGATTGGCAGGTTAGGATCAAAGTGTACTAGTACTTGATCTGACGATAATATTTCCTTGATTTTTTTAAATGCCTGTTTGCATTCGTCGTTCCAAACCATCTTGGTGTCCTTCTTTAGTAGGTTGTATATGGGTTTAAGGATAGTCGACACGTTTGGTATGAATTTCCCATAATACGTGACCATACCCAATAACGATAAAACCTCCTTTATGTTTTTAGGATCTGGTGCGGCGACTATGGCTTCCACTTTTTGTTTTGACTTCTTCAATCCTTCTTTTGTGACCACATGCCCCAAAAATTCGACTTCATCTTTAAAGAATTTACATTTTTCCAACTTTATGGTTAATCCCGCCTCTTTGAGCTTTTCAAACACAGACTCGAGACTTTCCATGTGTTCTCTTTTGTTTTTGCCCGTGACCAAAATGTCGTCAATGAACATGACTACGTTTTTCAGACCTCGGAACAAATTTTCCATAAATTTTTGAAAAATGAAACTCGCAGTCTTAATTCCAAAAGGTAACCTATTTACAGCAAAAATTCCTCTGTGCGTTGTCCACGCGAGAATTGACTTGGCTTCGTCAGCCAATTCAAGTTGGTTATAAGCAGCAGATAAGTCTATTTTTGAAAATCGTTTGCCTCCCGCTAAACATGCAAACAATTCTTCTACTTTTGGAATGCCGTATTGCATTTCTGCTAGGTGTCGGTTCACGGTTACCGAATAATCGCCACATAACCTCAAACTCTGGTCTTTTTTAGTAATGCATACCAGTGGAGTTGCCCACTCAGATGTTTCTATCGGTGATATTATGCCCTCCTTTGTTAGTCTCTCCAATTCTATATCCACTTTTTCCTTGCATGCCAAAGGAATAGGTCGGGGTTTACAAAATACCGGTTTTGCGTTTTCATTAAGATAAATATTTACTTTTGCATGTCTGAACTTACCAATATTGTCTGAGAAAACTTCAGGAAAACGATTAGCCAATTCTTTCACTTCACCTTTTGCTTCAATCGCGTTTACCATCTTAAATTTGATGTTAAATGCCCTCAACCAGCAGCGTCCTAAAATTCCTGGACCTCCGTTATCTACAACATAAAATTTAATAGTTTTAAATATATTATTATACTCCACGCTTGCGTTGAAATAACCCAAGGGCTGAAAGGTTGAATTATTATACGATTTTAATACAACATTGTCGTTTTTTAGTGGGATCATTTTAAAATGTTCCCTGTAAGTATCATGACTAACTGCAGATATTGACGCACCTGAGTCAATGTCCATTGTTAAGTTTACATTATTAATCTTTACTTGTGCTTTAAATTTATTATCAACATTTTTATCGATATTAAAAATATCTGTTATAACCTTATTTACATGCCATATGTCAAACTCTTCCTGGGCTTCCTCGTCTTCTTCTTCTTCCTCCGCGTTCAGGTAGTTAAATTTCCTTTTCTTATTTGGGCAGATCCTCGCCAGATGTCCTGTTTGCCTGCATTCATTGCACTCGTACCCTCTGAATTTGCATTTGTCCTTGTGCGCCTTGCCGCAACAAGAACATTTCATTGGTTTGGTCGGTGCCCTCCTCGTTTCCGGTGCGAAACTTTTCCTGATTGGTCCTGACTTTTCTGTATTGCACACTTTTGCTCCTTGTCCGATTTCGTTTCCGTGCACGCTTCTTTTACCGCCATATTTGAACGAACCTCCCTTTTTCTTTATGAAGTTCACTTCCCCTTCACCTTTTTCCAAGCTTACCTCTTGTTTCCTCGCACACTCTAATAATTTCTCAAGCTTTGCAGATGCTTCTTCTTCGCTGACCCTTTCGTAAATCTTATTTTTCAGCATACCTGTTACAAATTTGAAGCTAAGGAACGCCTCGAGGTTTTGGTTGAAGTTACAGTTAACAGCAATGCCTCTCACTCTGGAGTACCATTTCATTACAGTTTCAGATTCTTCTTGCTTGGCCTCGTTGAACTTGTTTCTGCATACCCACACGGATGTGGAAACTCCGTAAAAGTTTTTAAGCAAATCATTTATCTCTTGAAACGTTTTAGTGTTCGGGTGCACCGGGAAACATAAGTCTTTTAGCAGCTTAAATGTCTCCATCCCTAAACTGCTTAGTAGCACTGACACTTTCAACTCCTCTTTTGAAAATAGAGCATAGTCTATCGTAGACGGATCGAATTCGAACTTCCTCGCACTTGCGGCCATATTTTCCTCACTTTTTACCGACAGGTGCTTTCAAAGTCTATTTCACCTTTATTTTTAATCACTCGTCGCCAATTGGTGTGTCCGGTGGTTTCGGGTTAACGGGTACATAAAGAACTTAGAGCACTGTATAAAACATTTATTTACGGGATAACCATACAGACATAAAACATTGAACATTACCAAGCGTGGTCACATGTTGACTCGCTGCTCGTCCATACCCGGAAGTCCCCACACCTTGCCGTGTGGCCTCTAGGTGGCGTCTTGGGCTGATCGATACATAACAGAGACAATGGGCTTAAGAACGATATTTTTTATATATTTTTATAAAAATATGCACGTTGTAACTTAAACATTGCAATTTAATTTATTTCTCTAGCACTTAAAATGGCTTTACAATTAATTGTTGAAGTTCGAGCAATTAGTCCACGCCCCCATCTTTCCTAGTAGCAGCTCGACTGAGTGCACTACGTCATCGACGCCCATTTACTCCGTAGTGACCATAGTACCGATGCTTTGCTGCGATGTTATAGAGATGGCTACACAAAATATTCCTTACAAATACTGTATTGTGCCTCGATGTACCAATACAACAATCACTACGCCAAACAAATTATTTATAAGTATGCCAAAAGGTGAAAAAACACGAAAACAATGGTGTGATGCAATAAAGAGAGATAAAAAGAATAATATCCCCTTTTCGAGTACAAGTAATCGGTTTTGTTGTGAAGACCATTTCGAGGTAAGTTAACTTAAAATTGTAATAGTTATCTGTACCTACATAATGCAATACTTAATTATCCAGCACTCACATACAGGGTGTCCCAACAGTGTATCAGTCATATTGCTCTTATTAAAATAATTCAAATTTTTTTGTATGTAACTGGTGTAGTGTCGAAGAGTGCACACTTAAAAATTATTTTTAAATATACAGGGTGATTCAGTACATCGGTGCATATATTTTGACATTTTTTAAATGAGGTTAAATTTTTGATTCCACATTACCGAGCTTTATTAAATATTGTAAATATTTTTGTCCAGATAGGTTTAAAAAGTTAATTCGCTGTGTGAGAATTAAGAAAACATATTTTGCTGTTATGTAGCCCCAGGATGAAAATTGATTATATTTTGTATATCAAGCTGGGTAACCAATGGGAATAATAATTAAACGTATTAATGTTCTTTATTTCAGCTTGAAAATGATATGGAAAATTATATGAAATGGAAGCTAATGGGAGGAAGTATTAGGTTAAAGAAAGGAGTATTACCACACATTTTTAACTGTCAGCGTCCAAATAGTGTGAAACCCGAAAGAAGCGCTGCAGCAAAAAGACGTCGCATTAACATATTCTACAAAATATAGAGGTACCAGCCGAACCTCAATCATCTACTTCAACCTCGATGGAATGGATTGATTGCGGTAGTACTGAGATTGACGAGAATCCTATCGACTTATCCGATAGTGAACCAACTTTTGTCCCTGATACCATCCACAGAAAAAATAAAAAAATTCAAGTGAGAAGAAAAGACTTCTCTCAATATAAGCAAATTCAAACCAATATTATAACAGATAACAGATAACGACCATTCCTTTTAGATGGAGATTGAGGATGCATAACATTGCATGTTATTGACCCTTAGGAGAGAGCACAATACTTTGAAGTGCCAAACTTAGAAAATATAGTTCCTAGCTGTCTTTATTTTGTCAGTAGAATAATAATTTCTTAAAAATATAATAAATAAAATATAATTTCCATAATAACAATTTCCACCAAAGGTGAGCTTTTGGATATGAAAAGTATATATTTCCGGGGGGGTTCGAACCCGTCTGTCCCCCCCCCCCCCCCCCCTGGGTACGGCCTTGTATATGTATAATATTGCATCGGGTGCCCACGAGAATAGTACATGTTTTTTAAACTTATCTGATAGACGTTTGAGTTACCTCTACCTTAATTTCAAATTTTTATCTTGAAAAGAAAAAAATAAGGGCTACTTGATCTCCTGGGCACCCGATATTATAAATAAATAAAAGAATATCAATGAAATGTACATAATCGTAGATATTATAAATTAGCAAACTTCTTACCTTGATGCTAAAAGCACGGATTTCAGCACTTATGAAATTGTTATTTGTAGCAAAATAACTCGCCATTGTGACAGAGTCAATTTTTGGCAAGTTATCCGACTGTCCACGAACAAATTCCTGCTCCATTATTGTCACAACTACTTAGGAATTCAAAATAAGACTGTTTCACTTATATAAATTCATTCAAATAAGGCGAGCGGCTTGCGACATCGGCGCCGATTACGTCACAGCCGGCCAGCTCGAGTTTCGGGCATTGCAGCAAGCCGTATCGTTATTTGCAGATTTTAAAAGCTTATATCTCTGTAATTAATAATCGTATCGACTTGATTTAAACGCTACTGTAATTATAATAATGATTCGTATTGATTTAAAGAAAAAAGAACGAGACTTTTAAAAAAATTTCCAAGCCCATTATTTAACAGGAGCAAATGGCAACGTTTGGACACAAATATCTCAAAAACAGTTGGATTTGCGATTTTTTTTAACAAAATTTGCTTAGAAATGCATTTCCCTTTACACAAACCACATTTCAAAGTTCCTCTCGTCGAAATATTTCTTGCTCAGTGTCATATATATATTAAAAAATGATTTATTTTTAATACTGAAGCACTCTTTATGTACTACAAACTGACTTTTACAGAATTAAAATATCTCTATTCATTTAGAAGATATCCAGCATGGGACTTTTTATGATCCTCAACGCCAATAAAAGTTGTGTTATGTTTGCGGGTAATCAACGAACTCTAGCTAAAGTCTCTCAATATAACTTCTCTACTATTCACATAGACAACATAGAAGTACCTACCAAAGAAAATGTTAGGAATTTAGGAGTAACATTTGATAGTCATCTGAATTTTGAGCACCACATCATAAATAAATTAAAGACATGCTATATAAAGTTAAAAACTTTATATTCATTCAAATTTTTACTCCCTGAAAAAGTTAAATATAGATTAGTTGAGTCTCTAATTTTCCCCCAGTTCGATTATTGTTTGCCAATGTATTATAGCTTTTTAAACACCAACTGTAAAAACAAATTGCAAGTGGCTCAAAATGCATGTATGCGTTTTGTATACCTAACAAATAAATACGATCACATAACACCTTTATATAATGACCATAAACATATGAAAATTGCATATAGATATCAATATTTATTTGGAGTATTCCTCATGAAAATATTTACATATAGAAAACCTGAGTATTTATATGAGCTATTAATTCCTAGGAGAAATGTACATCAACTAAACCTAAGAAACAATGACTTATTTAGCATATACCCACATAACACCACTAAATTTGAATGCTCGTTTAGTTATATCTCAGTCAATTACTTAAATAACCCCACATTTCTAAATTTGTTAAATTCTTACAGACCAAATTCTTTCAAAGTTAAATACAAGCAAGCAATAATTTCTCACCAAATTAGTGATACTTCTTAAATTACAAATTATTACGTACTTTTGTGTATTTTTTTAATTATTTTGTAAGTTTTATTTAGCTTTACTAATATCCACACTCAATTTTTACACTGTGACAGTTATTGTTGATAATGTTATGTTTTTACTACTATGTATGTATTTTTGTAGGGATTGTGGAAGAACGTTTCTAACGAACAACTCCCCTTTGTGTTATGTATACTTTTATTTTTATGTGTACTTAATGCAATAAAGATTATTATTATTATTATTATTATTATTATTATTGGGACACCCTGTATAATCTATTTTGAATAAGTATTAAACATTTATTTAATATACCAATGTTCATAAGAAGGCCAACATAACCTCTCTAACCGATCAAACCCTATACAATTCTACATTTGATATTTACTCGACTTAACCAACGTTTCAGAAATACTTATGACCAGAGCCGGATTATCCATAAGGCAATATAGGCAGCTGCCTAGGGGCGCCGACGGCTTGTGGGGCGCCCGCTGGCGACGAACAAAAAAAAAAAAACAACTAATTTTCATACTTAGAAATTATCAACAAAAAATAAAAATTTTCTTAAAAACTATTATCATTTCTTTTCTGTCTGGTAGATTTGGTCATAGATGTGGAGTGAATACCGGACCACCTTAAATAGAAGCGTACCCGGCGTTTGTTTCAATCCGTGCCGTTCGACTTTTTTTTCAACTCGTTCTATCACAATTTTTCATCGGTCTTCGTGAAACTTTATAGAAATGATCCTTAAACACAATATAACATTACTGTAGATCGACATTTGTCAAAACTTGAAACTCCCTCGATACTGAGAAACACAGAAAACGTGGGATTTTTCGGCTATTTGTTTGCATTAAAATAACTGTAAACACTGAATGTTTTTCTACATTTCCTTCAATCATATGGCAGCGTTTGAGCACAAAATCGATCGTTTTTGTGCACATCCGGCCGAGTAATGGCAATTCATGTAAATAAAACGATTGATTTTCATTGATTCCAAGAGTGACATTTTTTTGGTTTGTATTTTTCATCTCGAAACCAAATAATTGGCTATACGGTCATATTTCTCATTTCTTAATTTGATGAACATTTTTTTCCGAAATATTTTTCGGTGATTTTACAAGATTTCCCTAGGCTCCGAGCGCTCAGCCAACACCGAGTTATCGCACGCAGCACTTCAATCATCATGACTTAGCTAGTGCGTTTAATTACCTCCACATCCACATAATGGAATGAAAGTATGTATATAGTAATCGTAAAAAATTTTCAAAAATTTTTCTTGTTAAAATAGGTTTAGAATGTCATGAAACGCCGACATTTTAAATATGAGCGAAAAAAATGTATGTCTGTCGTCTCTGTAACTTTATTTTTACTGATATTATAAATAGTTTTGCCAGTAAAAAATCCAGAAAACGTACATAATAGTTATTTGTGATACGAGAGGTAAAAATGATGTTTCATTTACAAAATATTTGTTTTTATTATTTTGTCCCCACCCACAAAATAAAATATCATTTAACATTTAATCATAAATAACTGTTATACCCATTTGTTTAACTTTTCCCATCTAATGTTTTCTTTCGTTTGTTTGTGTTGATTTTATATTGTTTTTTTATATCACATTATTTAATATTATAAATAAAAACTTTAATAACATTTTAAAAGTTCTGTAGTAGGAGGGGGGGCGCTATAATATAGTTGCCTATGGGCGAAAAAAGTCATAATCCAGCACTGCTTATGACTTGGTTTTATCTTCTATATTATATAATTGACGAATGGTACCGAAAAATTGATCAAAATACCCTTTTTTTAAGCAAAAGATAATTAACTTAAGGTGGCCATTCCCCAGAAAGAGACATCCGATAGGGAAATATTTATTATTTTTGCCCATAACTTTTTTTTCTTAGTACGTATAGTTAAAAAATATATAAGAGTACCTAAGTAGAACTATAACAAGACTATTACTATGAATTATCACTCAATAATTTCAGTGGTTTGCAAAATAGCTCGATTTAAAACTACAAAATACGAAGATTAACACAGTTTTTAAATTTAAATCGAGCTATTTTGCAAACCACTAAAATTATTGAGTGAAAATTCATAGTAATAGTTTTGTTATGGTTCTACTTAGGTACTCTTATAGATTTTTTAAATATACGTACTAAGAAAAAGAAGTTATAGCTAAAAATAATAAATATTTCCCTATCGGATGTCTCTTTCTAGGGAATGGCCACCTTAAGTGCCTATGCGCTTAATGTATTTCAACAAAATAGTAGTAGATTTCCTCCTGATTTCTCTGACTTCCTCCTGATTTCCCATGATTTCCCCCAATTTGTACCTATACACCTAATTTTTCCAGCGGTTTGCTTCTCGAAGCGATATATTAATTTGTTTTTTAAAATATTTGTAAAATTATTAGTTTCGGAAATATGGCATTACAAATGTGGGGCTTAAACTATTAGTGGTAAAGAAATACATTTAAATCTCATATTTCTTCAAAACTTTTGGTAAATTGAAGCTCTCAAAATCAGAGCATGTTGGTAATATTAATGAAAACTGGTACAGATATTTTGGAATTTCTATTTTATGGCCAATGACAGCAGGAAAACCCTAAATATTTTATTTAAAAAAATTATAATACACTCATTGTTTTGCACATAACATCGGTATTTTTCAAGCTGTACGGATGGAAGAAAACTCATATCAAAGAGTACCTCAAGCCCTTTAATTTCTATTATATGTATTTTTAACATCATACTGAGTGTTTCTGACATTTGAAATTTAAACATTATATCTTGACTGATAAACGATTTTTAAACTATAATATTTTTAGAACTATTCATTCATACCATACCACTTTTTCTACAAATGTAAGACTTTTGAGTTATTTATGAAAAACAGTCTCAAGGTACCCATTCTTTAAAGCTAAAATCGTAATTTTCAAATTGTTATAATTTAGAAAATATAAATTTTCATCAAAAATTGTAAACCATCTTTCTCTTATAATATGATTCTATATCAGATTCGGTGGTTATTATTTTACCTTTTTGCCAACCCCTCTAGAGGGGGTGGTAACCGTCCCAAGTAACTAGCGGCAATTTTTAAAGGTAAACTTTTCTGTACTCTGTATTAGAAACTCAATGCAAGAAATATGAAAATTCATTCATTATTACTGGTTTCTGTCATTTCTTATAGAATAAGATCCCAGAACCGCCAGACCTACGTCATTTAAGGAAAGCTAATATTTTGATAATAAATAGTGTGATATGTAGTTAAGAACGTACGCATATTTGCTAGCATGAAACCGGAGCCCTTTTACACATAACAGGTACACAAAAGGTACAAAAAAACCTTACTTATTACTTCCACATCCACGTAGTGGATTGGAAGTATAGTAATCATAAAAAAATTTCAAAAATGTTTTTTCTTGCAATAGGTTTAGAATGCCATGAAACGTCGAGATTTTAAATTTGAGCGAAAAAAAATTTCTGTCAGTCTAAGTTTTTTTTTGTCCGCACGCTTTCTCCGGAACGGTTTAAGATATTGACTTGAAATTTTGTACACGTATATATTATAACAAGATCTGGAACTGGATTGTTCTTTGAAGATATCCGGTGAAGGGTTGGGGAGTAAATAGGGGTAAATATGGGAAAATATGTAAAGCAAGCTGGTAAGAGTACAGAAACTTGAAATTTGATGTATGTACTACAAGCCAAGGCCTCAGATTTTTTTATAATATTTTTCGACCCCCCACTACCCCTAATCCGTTATTAAAGGGGTTGATAAAATAAAATTGGGATACTCATTTGAAATTTGGTACACGTATGTATTATAACGGCATCTCTAACTGGATTATATTTTGAGATGATTCCGTTGAAGGGTTGGGGGTTAAATAGGGGTTAATAGGGGAAAATAAGTAAAGCAAGCTGGTACGAATACAGAAACTTCAAATTCGGTGTATATATACTAGAAGCCAAAGCCTCAAATTTTTTTATAATATTTTTCAACCCCCACCACCCCTACTCCATTATTAAAGGGGTTGATAAAATAAAATTGAGATATTCATTTCAAATTTGGTACACGTATGTACTATAACGACATTTGGAACTAGATTATATTTTGAGATGCTTCCGATGAAGGGTTGGGGGTTAAATAGGAGAAATAGAGGAATATAAGTAAAGCAAGTTGGTAGGGGTACAGAAACTAGAAATTCAGTGTATGTACTAGAAGCCAAAGACTCAGATTTTTTATAATATTTTTCAAGCCCCCACCACCCCTACTCCATTATTAAAGGGGTTGATAAAATAGAATTGAAATATTCACTTGAAATTTGGTACACGTATGTATTATAATAACATCTGGAACTATATTATATTTTGAGAGGGTTGGGAGTTAAATAGGGGAAAATAAGTAAAGCAAGCTGGTATGAGTACAGAAACTTGAAAGTCGGTGCATGTACTAGAAGCCAAGGCCTCAGATTTTTTTATAATATTTTTCAACCCCCCATCACTCCTACTCCATTATTAAAGGGGTTGATAAAATAAAATTGAAATTCACTTGAAATTTGGTACACGTATGTATTATAACGACATCTGGAACTAGATTATATTTTGAGATGATTCCGTTGAAGGGTTGGGGGGTTAAATAGTGGGGGTTAAATAGGGGAAAATAAGTAAAGCAAGCTGGTAATAGTATAGAAATTTGGGATTTGGTGTATATACTAGAAGTGATGGCCTCAGGTCCTTTTATAACATTTTCCATCCCCCCACCACCCCCACTCCCTTATTAAAGGAGTTGATAAAATTTAATTTAGATTTTCACTTGAAATTTGTTACATGTATAATGATATCTTAGATTATATTTTGACATGATTGCGTTGAACGAGTGAGGGTAATTGGTGAATAGGGAAAAATCTGCTAAGAGTACAGAAACTTGAAATTCGGTACATGTCCTAAAAGCCAAGGCCTCAGGTTTTTTAGTAATATTTTTCAACCCCCCACCATCCTTAAACCATTATTAAAGGGGTTAGTAAAATGAAATTGAGATATTCACTTGAAATTTGGGACATCTGGAACTAGATTATATTTTGAGGTGATTCCGTTGAATGTTGAGGGTTAAATAGGAGTAATTAGGGGAAAATAAGTAAATCAAGCTGGTAAGAGTACAGAAATGTGGGATTTGGTGTATATACTAGAAACCAAGGCCTCAGATTTCTTTCTAGTATTTTTCAAACACCACCATCTCCGCTCCATTATTAATGGGTTTGATAACATAAAATTGAGATATATTTACTTGAAAGCTACTACACGTATGTATTGTAATGACATCTGATTGAGATGATTCCATTGAAGGGGTGAGACGCGGTAGGTTGTGAATAGGGGAAAATAAGTAGGGTAAACTAAAAACTTAATTTTTAACGTATATGGTAGAAATCAACGCCTCAAACTTTTCTGACATCTGCTCCAAATATTATTAAAATTCTATGACCAATAATTTCCATATACTAGAGTGCAAATTTAGTCAAGAGGTTTCCTTTAAAGTGACTTGGATGAAAAATCTGGATGTGGAAGTAGTGATTCCTTAGACAGCGGTTTTTTTATTTGTTTATATATAATAAGTTCTGCTGTTAAAATACAGATGTGAACGTCAATAATAAGAAAAAACACATAATTCAGTTTACAAGGTGGGACAATACATAGTAAATATAAAACACAATAAACAACAAATATGGCACAAATACAGATTAAAATTCATTGTACGAATATAAACATTTCTCAAGTTGTTTGAGACTAGATTTGTATTTGTTAAAATTATTGACCTCCTTAATCACACTAGGTAATTTGTTGTAAAAACTGATACCGGAGAAATGAGGTGATTTTACAAGAGGTATTATGATGAGGCAGAGCTAATAAGTCATCATGACGAGTATTATAATAATTATGGTAACTTGCAACAGTTTTGTTACTTTTAATATACTTTAAGAAAGAAAAAAGATATATGAATGGTACCGTTAATATTCTGGGACTTTTAAAAGAATTTTTACATGACGTGGTGTGAAATCAAGATTAAAAATTAATCTAAATTATGCGCTTTTGGCAGACAAAAAAATTTCTGCAAATTTTATGCTCGTCCTCACATTATAATATAGGATATATGGCAATAAGCCATTGAATAATACAGTTGCAATAAAGCCTCAGTATCTAGGGAGTTCTTGAGCTTGCGTATACAGTAATATGCTTTGTTAAGTTTTTTGCATACTTCATCGATTTGAATATCCCAGCTTAGTTTTGTATCTATTGAAATACCTGAAAATCTTGCGTCCGGGCTAAATGGAAGGGTCATTTTGTTAAAATTTAACTGAATGTTAGAAGGTAATGACTTTTTTTGTAAGAAATACATGCACACAGTTTTCTCAAGGTTTAATGTGAGATTATTTCTGAAACAATAGTCACCAACTTCTGTCATAACAGCCATACCATCATCGAGGAGCTCCGTAAGGCTCGATGCAGATATGCCAAAGGAATTATCATCGGTAAACATGGTGATGCTTCCTTTTGATATGAATGATGGTAAGTCGTTTACAAAAATCAAAAAAATCAAAGGACCCAGCACCAAGCCCACATGGCACTCCAAGACTAACTCCATGTTCCTTTGAAATCATTGGGTTGATTTTTACCTGAAGAGATCTGTTCGTTAAGTATGACTGATCCACTATAAAAAAACTCCTCGAATGCCTAGCTTAAATAATTTTTCCTTCATAAACGACAGATTGAGAGAATCAAACGTTCGTGATTGGTCAAAAAACAATCCCATGACGAGGTTACCTTTGTCCATTTCATTAAAAACAAACTGCAAAAGCTGAATTGTAGCAGTATCAGTAGAATGATTTTTGCAAAACCCATGTTGACAATCCGTCAGTATTTTGAAGGAGTTAAAATGCCATTATTCGATTAAACGCAATTTTTTTCATTATTTTTTAAATCACACTTAAGATGGATATTGGCCTGTAATTTTCTGGTTCCAAAGGTTCCATTTTTTTTAAATATTGGGATAATAGTAGCTGTTTTTAAGATGGATGGAAAAATACCCAATTGAAAAGATGCATTAATCAAAATGCACAATGGTTCGATGATGAAATCACATGCATATTTGATGAACTTAGTGGAGAGTCCATTGGGACCGAAAGCTTGTTTATTTTTTAATTCATATACAGGGTGTCCCAGGGTGTTCTTGGACGGGAACCTGTGATTCCTGAGTTCATACTGGGCTCGTATAACCCAACTTACCTTACTCCAAAAATGCATCCCTGAGGAAGTACATCCTCTTAAAATAAGACAAAAAAATATTTTCTTCCAATCATTTCTGTAATATTGAAGATAAAATTTTCAAATTTTGGTGGGAGCTCTATCTCTATAAGTACTCTATGTAAACTTGACAAACAACCAAATATCTTTTGTTTCTCAATAATAATTAATATTTAATTGACTATATTTTCTTAATCGTCCTGTAAAATTACAGAATACTTGAATATTTCTACAGAGCATTGAAAGGGCTGCAAAAAGATACTCTTAAATTTTTTTGTAATATTAATCAAAATACAAAGAATTATCGTTTTTTCCTCCATTTGTATTTAACATTTATTTACAATTCTAAAACAAAATGTTGTAAAAACAAAAAAGTACAGTTTACTCTAAAATATACGTTAATAACAAATGGTCCACATGACGTTCACCTGTTTCAGTACACAAATTAATATTTTTAAAATTTTGTGTAATATCAACGAAAAATCAAGAATTATCATTTTTTCTCAGTAGGTGCTTGTGAAACAGGAAACCAGTCGCGTTTGGGAAACAAAAAATACTTAGTTGTTATCAAGAGTACATAGAGTACTTATTGAGATACAGGTACCATGAAAATGTTATCTTCAATGTAACGGAAATTATTGGAAACATTTTTTTCTGTTTCACTTTAAAAGAGGGATACATTTTTGGACTAAGGTAAGTTGGGCTATACAGGCCCAATATGAACTCAGGAAGCACAGGTTCCCATCTAGGAACTCAATTCTGGGACACCCTGTATAATTCGCTTTATTTCATCTGGTGTAAGTGGATGAATAAAGATGGATTGATCATTGAATTCACTGGAAGAGCAAGCATGTGATAAATTAGCACCAAAGTGATTTTTTATTTTGTCTACAGTGACTGAAGCGAAATAGTTTGCAAAATATTCTGCAACATCATTAGGATTGTCAGTGACTTTACCATTTATGTTCAACTTAACATCACCTAGAGAAGAGTTGTTGGTATGTAATTCAGATTTAATGAGCCTCCAGATTTCCTTTGTGGAATTTGGTGCATTTAAAATTCTATTGGAGAAATAGAGAAATACTAATGCTTGGCATTTCTTATATGGTTGTTGTATTCATGTTTCATACACTTATAGAGGTTAACAAGGTCAGGAGAGCTATAGCGTTGGATAAGCCAATGCAAATTTTTAATGTATTCACCTTCACGTTTGATGTTGGGCGTAACCCAGTGTTTTGTGTTCGTAATATTATTGTAATTGTTAGTAATCTGCATAGATTCAAGAGGAATTAGATACTTCGTTATCTAATTTATTCATTATAATTTCCAGAAAATTTGTAAAGGCTTCATCAAGATTTACTGGATTCATGCTGCAGATAAAATCCCCATTTGTATTATATAAAAGATATTGAAATTTGGCTATGTTATACTCAGTAATATAGCGGGTAGTGATAGTTTGTTTAATAAATTAGTAGGAACATGGCAGAAAATCTTTAACACACATAATTTGGGCAGAGTGGTCCGCACTGCAAGAATAGCTCATATATACATCCACCATATTGCTTGGAAGATTAGTGACCATGTAATCGGCAGATTCTGACAACATGCCATGTATATTACTTACTACACAAGTAGGTTCATTGAGATACGTGGAGATATTAAATGATTCAGATATGTCAGATAGCAATTGTCTATTATGTGAATTTGAGCAAAAATCTACATTAAGATCGCCACAGAGAATTATGTGGTCATATTTTCTGCTGATAAGGATTAAACATCCCGCAATTTAGCCAAAAAAAATTAAAGTCTCCAGAAGGGCGCCTAACCTACGTTAAAGTATGATAGCTGGTTTTCATATATGTTTGACAGAATACTGTTAAAAACCAACATTCATTATTGCCAGACACTTTTCGTGGGCTCTAACTTCCGCCACACGCTTTAAAGCTCGAAAAAAACCCAACCTAACCTAACATTACTGTGGAATCATATCTACTACCAACTATTTAAAAAACGAAACGAAACAAAAAATTAATTGTTAGGTTAGGTTGGATTTTTTTCGAACTTTAGAGCGTCTGGCGGAAGTTAGGGCCCACGGAAAGTGTCTGGCAATAATGAATGTTGGGTTTTAACAGTATTCTGTCAAACATATATGAAAACCAGCTATCATACTTTAACGTAGGTTAGCAAGGTATTTTTTTTGTACCTTTTGTACCTGTTATCTTTAAAAGGGCCCCGCTTTCAAGCTAGCAAATATGCATACGTTCTTAACTACATATCACACTACTTACTGTCAAAATATTAGCTTTGCTAAAATGACGTAGGTCTGGCGGCTCTGGGATCTTGGTCTATTACTTTTTGTGTCTAATCGCAACCGAACAAAAAAAAAAAACAAAAAAATCCAAATAAAAAGAACTCAAAATTAAATGTACTATTAGTATCTTTAGATTTCAAAACTTATGTTTCGGTCGTCGCGACGCCGAGGTGAGGTACGGTACCGGTTTCAGTGGCGAGATCTCGATCGGAGAAGTTAAGTCACGTCGGTCGAGTCCATTACTTGGATGGGTGACCGTATCTCATTTCGCCATCCTGGTTAAGTGGTAAAGTAGCATTAGCTAAACTTCGCCAGCACGTTGAATAAGTAAATAAATAAATAAATAAATAAATAAATAAATAAATAAACCATCAGAGACGCTGGCATCTATTATAAGATAAAATATAGCATTTGCCATTTACAGAAATTTAATACCGCTCTTAGTTTTCGAGTAATCGGCGTTGGGATTTTTAAGTGGAACACCCATATAGATTATGTTTTCTAATTGGTCTTATCTGGGAGAAAGAACCCAATACGTAAAAATTGTCCAGGATGGCAAAAAATATATCTCAAGTGCCTTAACTGTTAGCACAGGGGTCACGCAAGGGAGTGTACTAGGTCCGTTACTATTTTTGATATTTATTAATGATCTAGTCGGAAACATTGATAGTACGTTCTTAACACTCTTTGCTGATGACACGTCATCTATAATCTCTGCCAATAACATTGAAAGTCTCATCAATAAAGCCACAAGTTGTGTTAAGCAGATGACCCAATGGTGTCAAAGAAATGGTCTAGTACTCAACACGCAAAAAACGAATCTTTTATTATTTTCCCCTATTGGAGTAACTACTGATATAAGTTTACTGGTTAGGGCTGAACACCAACCCATAAAACAAAATGATCATGTTACATTTTTGGGAATTGAAATGGATAATAACTGTTCCTGGGAACAACATATAAAAAGCTTAACCAGTAAACTTGCTAGTAATAATTATGCTGTCTTACAGTTAAGGGGCTTAGTTGATACAGAAACAATTAAAACATTTTACTATGGTCATATAAACTCCTTACTCTCCTACGGAATTCTCTGCTGGGGTAACTGTTCTGGGATAGGAAAAGTGTTTTTACTTCAGAAACGAATAATAAGAAGTATATTCCATCTCAACACCTTAACTTCGTGTAGGCCATATTTCGAACAGAATGGAGTTCTCACAGTTTACGCACTTTATATTTTGCAGTGCGTGTGCTACGTTAGGAAAACTATCGGATTGTTTCCAAAATGCAGTGAGATAAATATGTACCACACACGAGCAGCCAACGAATTGTATGTTCCGCCAAGTAGGCTGGTGCAGGTTAGCAAGGGTCCTTATATAACGTCAATTAGACTATATAATCATCTCCCCCAGAGAATTAAAGACACAAGCAGCTTTGAACAATTTAAAAGTAAAGTTAAGGACTTACTAAAAAAACCAAGTCCTTACTCTCTTAGCGAGTATTTTAATTTTAGATATGTCTAAGTTTGTCCTCGTTTCACTATAATTATTGTATTTTATAAATGTTATTTATTGACTATGTTGTGTAACTGTCCTCCTTCAATATCTTATTATTAGGTAATTAAACTTTGACAATGCCAATACTGTATTAACAGTCTAATGGAAATAAAGATTATTATTATTATTATTATAAAATATAGCATTTGCCATTTACAGAAATTTAATACCGCTCTTAGTTTTCGAGTAATCGGCGTTGGGATTTTTAAGTGGAACACCCATATAGATTATGTTTTCTAATTGTTATATGATATATGAAAGAATTAAATATTGTAATAATCTTTTATTTAATTAATATTTAATTTATATCTTACCTTCTCTTCATTTACTTTCAAATAACTCCCTCTATGGGATAACTCAAATCAGTAGTAGGTTCCCAAACTATCTTGTGATCTAATTACTCACTTGTATAAAGGATTGAATATAATTCAGTTATAAAATTTGATTAGATAACTATTAACAAAACTAACTTATTTCTATCACATACAAAAATATAAAACATTATTTTGCTCGAGACTTATTTTGTTTTCTTTCCAATTCCAAATTTCCAATTTTATAAATTTATTTATATTTAACTTTTTATCTGCTCCTAGTTATTGGCTTGAAAATTTTTATTTCATATAATTTTCTTAATATTTTTGACGAACTGAAAAGTTCTGTTCGAGCAACGAAAAGCAGCAGTAGGCAGCTTTCAACGAGAACCTGATGATGGCAGATGAGATTCTGCCGAAACAACGTTTAGATAAGCGTGGCTCCTCCTATTAACTACGCGGTCTACGCCGGAAAACACCCGGAAGTACAACAACACTTCAGTCAGCACCCGCGAAAACCTAAGAAACAACATATGTATACCAGGGTGGAGCGAAAAAATCAATTTTTGTATTTTTAATTCTAATAGAGAAAAAAGTTGGTTAGCTCAGTTATTACCCTGATTTTTTTTTTATCTGATAATATTTTCTGCCCTCTACACACCTTTAAAATAGATGTGTAACTTGAGAAAAATTAAATAACACCAACCAGTGTGAAGTGACATTAAAAAGCAGCTTTGTTTGATCAGGTAAATTTAATTATAAATCCAGAATTCACCACGTGGAGCTGACTACTATATGACTTCGATCCCACCCACCCCCTAACCAGTTTCTATTGAGTAATATTTTTTTTCGTATTAAAGGCTGGGATTGCTGCTCTGCATTTAAGACTATCGCTAATAAAGCCATCTCAGGCTTTGAAACCAGTTTTGTAAAGCTTCAATCACTAATTTGACAGAACTTTCCACTGTCTGGGTATGGCAAAAAGGGAAATGATATCTATCATCTCTTTACACTTTTAATTTTTTCATCGCTAAGATCACTCAGAAAAAGGTGGGGTTGTTATTTTAGTAGTTTGCCAATCGATAAGGTCAATACAATCATTTGCCTCTTTTATTCTAGTAATGACGAATGGTCTCTTTGAGGTTCTCTCCATGTCACAGGTCATTTTGCCGTTTAGTATACATTTTGATGCTAGTTCTTGGACAAGTATTCTGTCATTTGCAAGCACACTTATTAATAGGTTTTCGAAGTGAATGAAAAAGGCATTGTGTTGTATTACTGGATCAACACTATTATTTCTTTGTTATGATTTCCAGTATTGACTTAACTGAATTGTATTCCAGACATGTTTGGCACCACTTTTGCATGACGAGTTAAACTTTATCATCGCAAACCACTTTGCTGACTAGACCATTTGAACTGTGTCAAATCTTTGAAGGTGGATTTTTTGTGCCAATATAGTCGCAATCTTCGGTTAGCTGTAGTTAACTACCTGAAATAAGATGGTTTTAAGGATCCATTTTAAATAAATTTATCTGTGCTTAATTCAGAAATAACTAGGTTGGACAAACTAGAAACAGTTGGTTGGTTCAAAGTCTATAATTGATAAATAATGGCAGGTTTCCAGTGCTTTCCATATATGGCCCACGGATCCATGAGGTCCAGTTGCATCACCATCAAGGAAGTGGAAAAAATGTCTTATAGGAAGTTTGTTAGCATGCGACTGACAAATAAACCACTATAAAGGACCTTTCAACTATGCCTTCATTTATTTACTTATTTATTTATATATAATCACTTGGGCTGTTGCAATACAGATGTGAACGTCAATAAGAAGAAACAAAATACATAATTCAGTTTAGAAGGTGAGAAAATACGTTGTAAATATAAAACACAACAAACAACAAATATGACACCAAATATAGATAAAAATTCATGGTACGAATATAAACATTTCTCAAGTAAAAGTTGTTTGAGACTAGATTTGTATTTGTTAAAATTGTTGACCTCCTTATTCACACTAGGTAATTTATTGTAAAAACTGATACTGGAGAAATGAGGTGATTTTTCAAAATGATGAGGCAGAGCTAATAAGCCATCATAACGAGTATTATAATTATGGTAACTCGCAACAGTTTTGAATTGGTCAATGTTACTTTTAATGTACTTTAACAAAGAAAAAAATATATATGGATGGTACTGTTAATATTCTGTGACTTTTAAAAGATAATGCTCCGTTTTTCGATCCAATGTTTACTGCTATCCCATCAGTTCCCACTGCTAAAAAACTGTCAAGTTAAAATCATTTGATTAAAAAAATCTTAGTATGGACTCCGTAATATTTGTAGCAGATCCCGAAGACGGTATGTCCTATACCCTATACCTATAAATAGATCCAAGTTCTTCAGTTAAGGATAAGTGTTAATCGACTACAGTTTACTGTATTCTGTAACGAGGTGTAATCGTAGTAGGTGTTGCTTTTGTATCGCCCACAGTGTTGACCTATTTTAGTGCAGTACATGAACCATTTAATAGGGTGGTAGAGGGCAAAAGTTGTTAATATATTTCAAAAAAATTTTAGAGTGTTACTTTTTATATGTAATAACAACTCTTTTTTGCTATTACGTATCAATAATAATAATTAAAAATAATGTCACCCCCCTTTGAGTAGTGGTAGAGGGCAGAAGATATGTTTTGTTTGCAAAACGGTTTTAGAGCAATATTGAGTCAACTATACCAACTTTTTTTTGCTATTACATACAACTTTTAGCATCAAAAACTAAAATTTCACCTATAGTAGCGCTCCACCCTAATGTATACTTTTTGTTTGCACTGTTAATGAGCCATAGGGTGAGTTCGCCGAGGTAATTAGAGGACCGAATTTCAAATCAAACATTTATTTGTTTTACTCGGCTTTGCAAAGCGTGTCAATTAATTTTTTTGGTTGCCTTTACTTTAAATTATCTTTTTATCCAATTTTTATATCAATTCGTGTATTCTACTCTTGAGATCATATTAAACTCATGTTAATCTTAACCTAATGCTTTATTGAACTTTGTCCAGTAATTAGTCCCACCTACGAAGGCCACGTATATGAGCTGTGGCCGGGCTCATAGCCTAGGAAAAGATACTAGTGCCTCCAGAGGCCGACGAGTTCTCCCATTTCCGAAGTCAGACAGAAATCATAAAGGTTCTGACCTTTCAAAACAATACGCCCTCCGATGCCTTGTAAAAGTTTTAAACGAAGAGATTTTTTTACAAAGGAAAAGCCTGAAGGTATTTTTGTTACAATTATGATTATTTCCATTTGTTTATTAACCCACATATACCATTTCATTTGATTTTTGTATTACACTGAAATTGTCATAAATTTGACGTCTGTTGTTATACTATTTGCAGTTGTTCAATAACAAAATAAATTAATTTGAACTTGAATATTATCAGTTTTTTGTAGGTGTGAAAACAGCAACGGTTTACCAACAACTGTTTTTAAAAGTGATGTCTATTGAATCTAATTACGCAAGTCTATTGAGAGGGACACTAGTAGTTAGTGTAGTGACATGAGACAATTTTCCGCCCCGTACTAAGGGTGCAGGCCACCCCCAAAATACAAGAAGTCATTTCTCCATTGTTTGATGATGTCTGCTGAATTTTATTATGTAAGTCTATTGGGAGGGACACTGCCAGTTAGAGAAATAGCATGAAACAATTTGCCGCCCGGTACCAAGGGTGCAGGCCACCCCCAAAATACCAAATAATAATTTCTCCATCGTTTGTTGATGTCTGTTGAATTTTCTCACGTGATTCTGTTAAGAGGGACAGAAGTAGTTGCAAAAATAGCATGAAACAATTTTCCGCCACGTACTAAGGGTGCAGGCCACCCCCAAAATACAAAATAAATAATTTCTCATGCGCATGATACTAGGCACAAAATGAATTATGCTTACCCAGTGCATAGGCTAACACTTACAGAGAAAGGACTACATTATGCTGCACTAAAATTTTTTAATGCACTCCCTAACAATATAAAAAACAATGTTAACCACAAATGCTTCAGTAAACAAGTCTTCCAGTACATATGAAGTATTGAGCCATACTCAACTCAAGAATATTATGTGTGATGATAATAATGTGTGAATTATCTATTTTATATTTATCAACTCGCTTGTCTCATATCTTTTATTTTGTAAACTGTGACCTGTTCTATACATGTAAATGTGAGCTAAAACGGAATAAAACTTATTTAGATAGTAAATATGTGTTAAATGGTATGAAAGGAATAAAAGTAAACTTTCATACATTTGAGAAAATTGACTTACAAGGGTTATCAAAAATTATTAAAACTATAAAGAAGGATACATGTGATAGAGATGGTGTCACTCTTAACCCTCTATTGCATAAGGTTCCCGAACGGGAACACAACTTTTGAACTACTCAAATATCTGATTCTATAAAGTTTTCTGTTTTTGTGCAGAATATATTAGCTTCCTACATGTTTAGTTACTGGTTATTACTGTTTTGGATGATAGATGTCGCCTCAAGTATAATTTCTGTCAATTAAAACTTTGTAGGTTAGTCATCAGTTAGATTTTTTGGTGTCAGTGTGTTTACTGTCGAAAATACTGTGTGAAAACTTATTACAGGTATGTGAAATATTTTTTTATATTTATATGATGATCTTAGCAGTAGATTAGTACAAAATTTGACCCTTTTTTAAAAAAGTTGTACCTAGAATGACATCTTATATATATGTTCCCAATTGGGAACAACATGCTTTCAAAGTTTGTTAGGTGCATATATTTATTTTTTCTGTTTACGACTAAATGTGCCGTTTCTTGCAGAATTACAATGGAGTTTCAAGAAATAAGACCTAGTTCGTTTTATGGGAAGAAGAGATTTGAAGTGGTACGAGACATTCCTTCCGATAGTGAAGATTCTGAATTATCTGATGACGGGGATGAAGGTAAATTCAGATAAAAATCTGAATCCGTGAGTAAATATACCTAAACAACATATTTTTTACAGTGGAACTACAAGTTTTCGAAGATAATGCTTCAGAGTCAGATAATGATGAACCTGAAGATGATATTCCTCTCGCAGAATTGTTTGGTCTTCCTGCAAATAAGAGAATATATTCCCGCAAAAATAAAGTGGAAATCACGTGGAAAAAATCTGAGACTACCAGGGATCCCCAAAAAAATTTATTTTTGGGAGATTGTAATCTTCCAGAAGACATTCTACTTTTGCATAGTGCATACGATTTGTTCAAATTTTTTATAACAGATGATTTTATTTCCCACATAGTAGAGCAGTCGTGCCTATACAGTGTGCAGAAGAGGCCAGATAAACCATTCACCACTAATTCAAACGAAATTGAACAATTCCTGGGAATAATGGTATGGATGTCTTTGATAAGGCAACATTCAACTCGTAGATACTGGGCTTCTGATACAAGAACATCACAAATTGCGGATGTAATGCCAGTAAATCGCTTTGAAACCATAAAACGGTTTCTCCATTTTTCTGACAACAACCAGGCCACTAAAAACACTGATAAAATTATGCCAGTACTAAACCAAATAAAAAATGCCTGCCAGAAAATAC
Organism: Stenurella melanura; assembly: GCA_963583905.1. Taxonomy (NCBI): domain Eukaryota; kingdom Metazoa; phylum Arthropoda; class Insecta; order Coleoptera; family Cerambycidae; genus Stenurella; species Stenurella melanura. The sequence goes on along the minus strand of OY757310.1, from coordinate 97,774,770 downwards.
CATTTGAGGAACATATGTCTTGCGATGAACAGATAATTCCATTTAAAGGAAGATCAACTCTAAAAACATATAATCCTAAAAAGCCGCACAAATGGGGCTACAAGATGTATGTTTTGTCTGGAATAAGTGGTTTTACTTCGAATTTTGAACTTTGCAATAGTAAAGGTGACAAAAATATATTGCCAGGCGAACCTGACCTTGGAGCAGCTAGTAACATTATAGTTCGTTTATGTAGACCTATTCCTAGAAATATGAACCATAAGGTATACTACGACAACTACTTTTCTGGTTTGAGTTTACTGGCCTATTTAGATAAACTAGATATAAAGAGTGTCGCTACAGTAAAAACAAATCGCCTCAGAGGCTTGAATACTATAACAGAAAAAGAAATGAAAAAAAAAGGTAGGGGTTCACATGTCGAGAAAACTGCTAATGTAGATAACGTAGATATTCATACAGTTCAATGGTACGATAATCGTATAGTTTCACTAATATCAACGTTTTCTGGAACAAAACCAATCACTAAATTGAAAAGATTCTTCAAATCTGAGAATGGTTATAAAGACATTGAACGCCCAGATATTGTGAATATTTATAATATGCACATGGGTGGCGTAGACCTGCAAGATTCTCTCTTGGGATTATACCCAATAAAATTGAAGAGTAGAAAATGGTATATGCGGATATTTTGTCATATGATTGATGTTGTTATAGTCAATGCTTGGTTGCTCTTAAGGAGAATCAACAAGGAACTAAAAAGAAATGAAACCATTTCACTAATTGAATTTAGAACAATGTTAGCACGGGATTTATGTTTGGCTGGCAAAACAACTGAAAAAAAAAGGGGGCGCCCCAGTTCTAGTAATCCCTCTACTTACAACTCACCTCGTAATTCACCTACAGTCTTCACCCCGAAAAGAAGATGTTTAGAACCACGCCCTACAAATATGATTCAAACTGACAATATCAGTCATTGGCCTTCCCATACTGAAAATAGAGAAAGGTGTAAAAGAAATAACTGCAAGGGAAAATCTCGCATACGCTGTGATAAATGTGGAGTGCATTTGTGTCTCAATAATAAAAACAATTGTTTTAAAGAATTCCACTGTTTTCCCACTTATAAATGACTAGTTTAAAATAATGTGTTTGCAAAATATTTTACTGTTTATATTTTAAAACTTCTTTGTGTACATAATGTTCCCAAATGGGAACATATATTTTTTTTTTAAATAAAAGATGCCAAATGTAAAATTTGTATGTGTACATCATGTTTGACAATATTTAAGAACAAAATAGTAGAAGAAATATTTTTTTGCCAAATTAAAATAAATCATGCAATAGAGGGTTAAAATAATTAAAGATGCATTTGAAGTCATTGGAAATAGATTTGTTGAGGTCATAAATTTGTCACTGGATAAGGGGGTTTTCCCAAATGTATGGAAACTAGCAACAGCTACACCGAGAGAAAAAATTTATAATACAAACATCTGTTCAGAGTTTAGATCAGTAAATTCATTACCAATTCCTGAGAAATTGTTAGAATTAGTTGTAAAATATCAACTACTAGAATTTATTCAGGAGAACAATATAATTGTAAATCAGCAATCTGGATTTAGGAAAAATCATTCGTGTGAGACAGCACTTCAATTTGTTTTAAACCAATGGAAGTTAGATATTGCTGATAATATGGTGATAGGAGTAGTATTCCTGGATTTTAAAAGAGCTTTCGAAACGGTAAATAAAGATCTACTTTTATTGAAGTTAAAAAAAATATGGAATTGACGGAATAGTGTTACAATGGTTTACATCCTACCTTGAAAATAGTAAGCAAAAGTGATATCAAAGCAATTTCTGAATTTTGTGAGGATAATGACCTGGCTCTAAATGAATCCAAATGTAAAGCAGTAACATATACAAGAAAGAAGAACCCCTTGATGGGAATATATACTGTAAACGATGTCCAAATCGAAACAGATGAAATCAAAGATCTGGGTATAGTATTTACCAAGAACTTTTCATTCAATAACCATATTATAAAGTTAACGGCCGAGTGTTACAGAAAACTTGGTTTCATTCTTAGAGCTAGTCAAGATCTTAATTATGACACATCCATAGTCCTGTTTAATGCATACATGCGATCTAAATTGGAATATGGTTGTGTTATCTGGAATCCTAGAACTCTCACATACACCGACATGTTAGAAAAAATACAGAAAAAATTTTTAAGATCCATGTACCTAAAAAGACATGGAATATATCCCTTTTTAATATCGTATGAGCATCAGAGAGCTGAATTTAATGTTACTCTCCTAAGCAAGCGTCGCGAAAATGCCCAAATTTTGTTCATCTTTAACATATTAGATAGCCAGATAGTTGTACCTGACATACTTTCAGCAATAAATATTAACATACCCGATATAAGACTAAGACTCAGGGATAATCTATTTAAAATATCTAATCTAATTTCTCCCATTCAAAAATGTTTGTTTACCATTAATAATTTCTTAAGAACCTGTAATATAGATATTTTCAATATCAATAAAAACAGCCTGCTTTCCCATCTGTGATACTACTATATACTGATTTTGTACTTTTTGAAAATTATGTTTTTTTTTCTCCCTTTTTTGTGTGTACGTATATGTATTTATATATATTTATATTCTTGTATGTATTACCTAACTGTGTACATATAATTGGACCTTGTCTGTTTGTATGCAGTATAAATAAAAATTAATAAATAAATAAATAAATAAATAAATTGTTAAATTTAATGACAGTTATTCGGAAGAATTAGCTGTAAAACATGGAATACCTCAAGGGTCAGTACTCGCACCTATACTCTTTTTATTGTATATTAACGACATTTATAATTGTTGCAAGAAATGTAACATCAAACTGTTTGCGGATGATACAATGTTATATGTGAAAGGTAAAGTAGAAGATATTCAAATTAAATTACACGATGATTTAGAAAACATATATAAATGGACATGTGACAATGGACTAAAACTGAACTTGGATAAAACTAAATTCATGATTGTAACGACAAAAAATAACTTAAGAAAAATTAAACAAAAAATAAAATAAAACTTAATATAAAAATAAATGACTGCTTGATAGAGGAAGTTAACAAATTCAAATATTTAGGGGTGATTATTGATTCTGAGTTGAATTTCAATGCACATTGTGACTATATAAAAAATAAAATGACAAAAAAAACTGGTATGTTGTTTAGATTATGTAATAAAGTGTCAATGTTCGCTAAATTAACTATTTATAAGTCTATGATTTCCCCACATATTGATTATTGCGGTACCTCATTTATTTTCCTTAATAAACAACAAATCCAAATGTTACAAAAAACTCAAAATAGAGGCATGAGGGCAATTTTAAACTGTAGTAAATATACACCAATCAGTACAATGTTAAGTGTGTTGAATTTAATGAATATTGAACAAAGAATTGTTTATAACACACTAATCTTTATATTCAAAATGGAAAATGGAATGATGCCATCTTATTTAACTGACCAATTAAGCTATGTAATTGATTTACACTCCCATAAAACAAGGGCTATGGTAAATAATGATTTTTATATAAAAATTGAACACGTAAAATCCAATACTATATTGGGAAGAGGACTAATTTGGTTTAATGACTTACCAGGGGAGCTAAAAAAATGTAAGAATGAGCGTATTTTTAAGAGGCTTTGTATAGAGTACATAAAGAATAACTTTAAATAAATATTATTTTAATTGTAAAATGTTTGTAAGTTATTGTACGTATGTTGTATTTTTTTTAAAAGCTCTGCTAGCAAAGTTTATATATATTTACTTATTTGTCAATGTGTGGCAAAAATATTGGATGCTATTTTAGTGTCATTGCTAACTAAGAAAAAACATAAGTATAAATAAAACGGGAAAAATAGTCTTAAACTTAAATTTAATAAGCACACTGTTGTTCAGATTTTCAAAATAACTTATTACTAACCATGACGATCGCTTCGCCTAGGCAAAACAATTGTCATGGTTAATAATAAATTATTGTGAAAATCTAAACCACAGTGTGTTTGTTAAATTTAAGTTTAATATGGATTTTCATCAAGTAAAGGCCGAATCAATCAACTATTTAAAAATAGTGTTGCTGAATGTTGGATCCGCGCAGCCAATGGACCATGCATGAGCCAGAACCACCAAGCAGTATAGACTCTCTCGCATCCCGACCTCCGAGTGATGAACATGTGGTATGGAGAACGCATTACAAAAGTATTCATTGTATCTAGATAAATCCGACATAGATGTATAATAAACGAGTAAAAGTTATAGTGTGTTTTAATCTACTACTCCACTTCAAACATAACAGTGCACAGAGAGAAATCGCTTTGGAACATTTTACACAATGTTGTGGAACAACGTCTTGTTGCATTTTTCTAAACAATTGTAAAATTTTAAGGCACAACGTTATATACTTTTATACATTTTAATTGTGCATAATTCTTGTGCGTTTTATTTATCCAATATAAAGATTTAGTTACGATGAATTTATTGGAAACTTCGACCAACAAATTGACGAAATATAGAGTTAAATTTATTTATTTTTTCTCAACAAATCATAGCAAATTTAAGTTAATTAATTGATAATAGTATCCTCAAACTATATATTCTGTTGCCATTCTATTTACAATTAGTTTTAAGTAATTGTTTAAAGGATTTGCACAACTTGTGTAATATAAAAGTGTGATTTTATTTTATAAACGGTTAAGTGAAGACGTACACTTCCGAATTATACAAGTATTTACATTTGTGATGGAATATGTTGAAAACTTATTAACCGAGTGGGGTATCCTTGATCTAATTCCAGCATTCACAGAGGTAAGTACTTCACACAGAGTTACAGATTTGCATATATGTTCTCTTAAATTGACTTCATTAACATGTAAATATAAAAATGATTTCTTGTTTATATGCGAAGAATGCATCATACCTATCTTCTAATACTTAATTTCGTTTTCTTATGTGAGGCAACAGAAAGCTGTTCTTAAACTACTAAACCCAAAAGGCAAACTTGTAAAAGAACTGCTTCAAAACGAAGATAACACTTCTGATGGTAAGCGATACATTTGATTTTGGTGATAAACTGATAAATGTTATTTTTTTTAAGAATATGACGTTATTACGACATAAGCTTTATTACTACAAACTGCGTTAATAGAAGCTAAAAAGAAGAAGCACTGAAATGGATTTATTTTAAGCATAAATGTAAGTCACCTACTTCTTTTCAACTAGAACTTTATGAATATAAAATTTATTTGTATTTAAAAAAATAAAAATGTTTTCATTTACCATATGATAATATATAAATGCATGCTCTATTATGTATTGTTGTTCTGTTAAAATAAAATATTTATTCTATAAGTTTTTTTATTGATATCCTTTAGGAATACCTCCAATTTTGGAAATAATATTTCACAATCTGTGTTACAGAATAATACAATTAAAATGAAGTGGATACATATAGTGTGTGAACGGTGAACCAAAAAATATATACATAATTTGGAGATTATAGAGTAATAAATTGTGCAAAACTAACCCCAGTTCATACATTACTGAACAGCTTCTTTGAATTAAGTGTATATATTGTGCAAAATGAATTACAAAGTTGACAAAATAAACATACAATTTGTGGATTTCTCATTTAGAAATTGTGGAAAACTAAAAACACATTCTCTTAAAAAACTATAAACATTGTCACTTAAGAGCACAATTTTTTGTAAATCTGTTTTACAAATGAAGAGGTTTAGATGTGAATGTTTGTTTAGGAAACCTTCAGAATATATTTAAAAATTTCACACAAATTGTAGAAACTAACTTAATCTGTTCAGAGATTTGTTCCACAAGTGGAATAAAATTATGTATTTTTATGCAACCATAATTCAAATTTGTAAGGAATTCAATTTATGTGATTTTTAAGTTTGTACAAAAATTTCAAATAATGTTAATACATAAACTGTACAAAATCATTGCCCCAAAAACGTATTATTTATTTGCACAAACTGTTCCTGTCACCATTTTAAGACCAATTTGAAGTACAATTTTCTACAATTGTGGTAAAATATCACACACATTTTTCTCTGTGTGGCGACGAGGATAAAAAGAATTTCGAAATATTGCATGTGTTTCAATATTGAAGAAAATGGCGGTGGCAGGCTTGATAGGCCGAGTGGTAGAATTTAACCAGCACGTGGACGACTTGATCATTTATCAAGAACAAGTGGAGCAGCATTTCGTCGCAAACGACATAAAAGACCATAAAATACACAGGTCGCAGTTCTACTGAGTTCAATTGGTACGTCGACATATAAGCTTTTAAGGGACCTCAGTTACCCAATTCTCCCAAAAGACAAGACATACAGCGAGTTATGTGCGTTACTAAAATCTCAATTTTGTCCGCAAGTGTCCGAGTGGAGAGAGCACGTAAAGTTTTATCAGTTGACGCAAGAAACCGGTGAAACAATTTGTGAGTTTTACGCGAGAATTAGAGCAGCGTCGGTGAATTGCAATTTTGGAGTGCAATTAAAGCATGTTTTAAAGGACAAGTTTGTCTCGGGAATGAGACAGGGGAAAATTCTGGATAGAATCTGCGAAGAACCCGTCGAAAAAACTGTCGAAGAGTTAATGAAGATTGCTCAGCAGAAAGAATCGGGACTCCAGGTAGATATAAATAAGATGACCCCTTTCAAGCGTTCTATGAGTGTTTAACGCATGCTTTTAGTAGGGCCTTTCCCATTCAAAAGATTAAAATAAAAAATAAAAAACCTTGGATAACCAAAGGCATAAAAATCTCTGCAAAAAATATGAGAAGTCTACACTACATACGAAAATATACTAATGAGGCATTCTTTTTTAATTATTATACAAAATACCGTAACACCTACAGAAAAGTAATTAAAGCGGCAAAAGAAAGCTATTACAACACTAGAATTGAACAGGCAAATAATAAGCCTAATGAAAGTTGGGCAATTATAAATGAGCTTACAGGGAAAGTCCTCTGTCCAACAAAAATAGATATAAATTCCGTGAACTATTATTGTTCTATTGCAGATAAACTAACTGAACATATAATTCCCTTAAACGATCCTCTGAGTTATATGATGGAAATAAATAATAATCAAGTATTACATTTATACAACACTAATATAGTTGAATTGAAAGGAATTATTAAGGACATAAAAAATAAAAATTCTTCCGGTGTTGACAAAATATCCATAAAAATATTTGAAAATCTACCAGAATCTGCTCTGGATGTGTTGGTTTGTCTTATAAATATGTCTTTTCAATGAGGAGTTTTTCCATCTTTTTAAAGACTTACCTAGTTATCCCACTATATAAAGGCGGGGATGCTGAAAACCCATCCAACTACCGACCCATATCATTAATTCCCACACTAGCCAAAATTATAGAAAAACTAATAAAAAAAAGGGTTATGGAGTTTTTGTTATCTGTCAATTTGCTAAGTGATTATCAATTTGGTTTTCAACAAAATAAAAGCACTAATGATGCAATGTTTTCCTTCCTAAATACGGTTTACACCAAATTAAATGAAGGGGAGTTTGCTGCTGCCATATTTTGTGACTTGTCAAAGGCCTTTGACTGTGTTCAACATGGAATATTGCTGAAAAAATTGGAACGCTATGGTTTCAGAGACAGTACCCTTGAATGGTTTAAATCTTATTTGTCAGACCGTAAGCAAATTGTTAAGATTCCAAATAAGTCCGATGAACTTAACATAAACTGTGGGGTACCTCAAGGCTCTGTTCTTGGCCCAATTCTGTTTTTGCTATATATTAATGACCTAACAACAATTAATATTACAGGAAAGTTTACCTTGTTTGCCGACGATACCACAATATTGTGGCATTGCAAAGATAAAAACATTCTGGAAGAAAACATATGCAACGATATTAAGAAAATCAAAGTTTGGTGTGATTCGAATTTACTGTCATTTAATATAGAGAAAACAAACATAATTACTTTCAAATGTAATCTGCCTGATATTCCCCTAGGGGAACATGTTCTTGAAAACAAAACATGCTTGAAATTTTTAGGATTGAATATCGACTGCAAATTGAAGTTTAAAGAACATATTACGAGTTTAAGTAGTAAACTAGCTTCTGGATGCTATGCAGTCAGAGTGGTTTCCAATTAATTAGGATATTCAGCTGCCAAAGCCGTATATTTCTCATTAATCGAGTCACACCTGAGCTATGGGATTGCCTTTTGGGGTGTATGTAGTAAACTTCTCATGCAACAGATATTTGTATTACAAAAGTGTGCCATCAGATATTTGAGTAAGGCTAGGGCTCGCGACTCTTGTAGGGAACTATTTGTGGCCAACAGAATTCTGACTGTGATATCCATTTTTATATTAAACACAGTAGTCTTAGTCCATAAATACAAAAATAATGCTTATGCGACCTCAACGTATAGCACTCGACAAGTTGGTAATGTTATATTACCAACCCCAAGAACTACATTTGTCCGGGATTCTGTTGTTTACAATGGTCCAAAAATGTATAATCACTTACCGAGTCATATTAGGAACATAGTCTCCAATCGGGGTTTCAAAGTCGCAGTGAAAAATTTACTTATTGGTAGACCCTATTATGAATTAAAAGAATACTTTGACGATACATTCTGATGTATATATATATATATATGTGTATATGTTTGTTTTTAATGTTTGTCTGGAAATCATGACTAGTGGTTTCTATGTTTGTATTTTATTTTATATTTTATATATTATATTGTACTATAGTTGTATATACTTGTAGTTTTATATATTTTTTCAAGCTTTGTCAACAAGATTTTTCTTTACGACAATAAAGTATATTTTGATTGATTGATTGATATCAGGAGCCGGAAATTTCAAATCTCGTGCCGGATCAGGAAATGAAAAATCACCATGGCAGCGCAAGGGTAGTGCGCAAGGCAAGGACAATGGCGGTCAACAAAGGAAGTCGATCAGAGATGGAGGCGGAGCCAAACCACATGTGTCAAGATGGACGACCAACGGAATGAAAAAATGTGCAATTGTTGTGGTAAAGGTCATAGGTTCGAAAACTGTAAGTATTCAGAATACAGATGTAACAATTGCAAAAACATAGGTCATTTGGCAAGTATGTGTAAAGTGAAAAATCAAAATTTCATAGATGTAGAGGCCGATATGTTTGTAGTTATAAATGATAATAATAGGAAATCGGGCAACTCTTTTTCAATCAAAGTGACTATCGAAAACAAAATTTTCGAAATGGCTATTGACAGTGGAGCTTCCATAAGTTGTATTGATTATGATTTATACACAGAGTTCTTCATTCATTATAAATTAAAAAAGGATTTCCTATCGTTAAAAAGTTATACGGGGGATGTAATCGAACCAGAGGGTTATTTTAAGGTGTTTTATTTAACAATGTTTGTAAGTCAATAAGATTTTATGTTGTAAACAATAGAGGACCATCATTATTGGGGCGTGATTGGTTAGAATAGTTTAACGTAAAGTTTGATATGCTTCCTGTTTATAATGATGAGAAAATTGAAATAGAAATCGAAAACATTTTAAATAAATACCCGGCTGTTTTTGACGATAAAGTAGGATGTTTTAAACATGCCAAAATATCGCTAGAATTAAAACCTAACTCGAGATCTGTTTTTTGTAAACCTAGGACGTTAGTACCAGTATTAAAAAACGATGGAAGTTTACGATTATGTGGCGACTACCGAGCAACGGTAAATAAGTGGCTTGTCAAGGTAAATTACCCATTACCAAGGATCGATGACATATTCAGCAAATTGCATGAAGGTGAGCATTTTTCAAAAATCGATTTAACACAGGTCTATACTCAGATTGAGTTAGACGATGATGTAAAAAAATTGCTAACGTGGAGCACTCCTAGAGGGCTATATAAAGTAAACCGAATGCCTTATGGTATTTCGCTCGCTAGTGCTAAATTTCAAAAATATTTAAAACAATTGTTTCAAGGGATGAAAAATGTTGTAAACTTCTTAGATGATATATTGGTGACGGAGAAAAATAAAAAAGAACACCTAGAAACGCTCGATAAAGTATAGGCTAAATTAAACGAAGCAGGGCTAACAGTTAAAAGGGTAAAATGTCAGTTTTTCCAGCACAAAGTAGAGTATTGGGGCATAAAATTTCGAAAGAGGGAATTCGGAAAACTGAAGAAAAGATCAGAGCGATCACTGAAGCACCAAATCCGGTAACAGAAACGCAAGTAAGGTCATTTTGCGGTATGGTGAACTATTATTCACGCTACGTTCCTAACTTGGCAACAATTTTAAAGCCGATTTACAATTTACTAGGCAAAAATACCAAATTTATATGGAACAAAGAATGTCAACAAGTGTTTGACAAAATTAAGGAAATAATATCTTCAGATTTAATATTAGTTCATTTCAATCCTAGGTTACCAATCATTTTGACGATGGATGCGTCTAACGAGAGTGTGTCAGCAGTCCTAAACCACCAAATGGAAAATGGAGAAGAGAGAATGGTCGGTTGTGTATCAAGGAAGCTCACACCAGCAGAGAAGAACTATTCAGTTATACACAGAGAAGCATTGGCAATCTATTACGGAGTAGGCAAATTTCAACAGTTCCTATATGGTCAAAAGTTCACCCTCCGAACTGACCATAAACCCCTAACGGTACTTTCCAAGGAAGACAAGGGCATCCCGCTCATGCCTGCAAAGATGGGGAGCATATTTAAGCAGTTTCAATTACAAGATAGAGCACGTAAAAGGGAAAAAAACTGCGTGGCAGATTGTTTGTCCCGTGTTCCAGTCCCAACGGAGGTAATATCACAAAGCAACGGAGAAATCAATCATTTCAATCATTTTTTTATTCATCAATAAAGTTACACTATATATAAAAATACAAAGTTAACTTATCTGACTAGTCAATATAATGGGAAGTAAACATCTTAATTATAAATAAAATGACAATACACAAGTAAGAAAAAATTAATATATGTAATTGAGACAACACTGAGACAATAGCAACAGATTAAAATTGATAGTTTAGGAACATCCACCGAGTAAAAGGCTTTCTGTATTAGAAATGTGAATAATTTGTTTTTGCGCATAGCAACAGTGTTTGTGCTTTTAAAGAAATTTATTTTATTATAGCATTTAATACCCATATATACAGGGTCATTCTGAGTTGTATTTAGTCTTGCAAAAGGTTGATGTATCATACTACAGTTTCTTGTATTGTGATCATGAATATCGTGCCTTTTGCTGTAGCTATGTATATTCATTCTTGTGTGCATTATAAGCTGGAATACATATAAGCATGGTAATGTCAGTATTTCAAAATCTTGGAATAGTGGTTTGCAACTGTTTAAGGGTGGTACGCCAGCCATATGTCTTACTATCCTTTTTTGAATAATAAACGCATTATTTAAATGCGCCGAGGAACCCCAAAAGAGCAAGCCATATTGTAAAGTGGATTGAATCAGTCCATAGTACAGTGTTTTTAAAACTGACTCACTCACTGTTTTCCTAAGATGAAGTATTATATAATCAACTTTGAACAAACGGTGGAAATATGTTCTTCCCAAATAAGCTTGTGATCAATCGTTATTCCCAAGAACCTAATACTATCAGTCTTCTGTATATATTGGTTGCATGATCTAATCAATAGGCTAAAGTCCGGATTTACATTTTTCGGCAGGAACTGCATGTAGTGCGTTTTTGTTATGTTTAGTAGAAGGCCGTTATCACTGCACCATTGGGAGAGTTCAGTGGAGGCTGCATTGGATTTTTCCACAAGTGTGCTAATATTTGCTTGGCTCATAAGGATATTTGTATCATCTGCATAGAGAATCATTCTGTCAGAACTTAGACATGTGTCAGTGATATCACTGGTGATTATAAAAAATAAGGGTCCAAGAATTGAGCCTTGTGGGACTCCAAGGTCATTATTTGTAGTTTGTGATTTAATTCCTTGTATTGTTACTGTTTGTGTTCTGTTATTTAGGTATGTAAATTATAGGCCGATTACCCTACCATCATGCTTCTCAAAATTGTTTGAAAAAATTATTCATTGCCGAATATATACTTTTACTAATAAAAAAAACCTTCTATGTAGCAGTCAGCATGGCTTTAGGCCCAATTTTTCTACAAATACAGCATCTTTTTCGTTAATTAATCACATTTACAATGGACTAGATAAAGGTGAATATGTCCTAACACTGTTTTTTGACTTAACACGTGCCTTCGACTGTGTTAACAAGAATTTCATAAGTAAAAAATTAAAAAACTTAGGCATAAGAGAACCATTAAATGCATGGATACAGTCTTTTCTGTCTGACAGAGAAATCAGAGTTAAAATTGATGAACACCTATCTCAACCCTCACAAATCAACCTAGGGGTTCCTCAGGGAGGTGTGTTATCTTCACTATTATTCTTGTTGTTTATAAACGATCTCGAACAACACATTGCAGAAAATGTACATTTAGTGTTATACGCTGACGATACCACAATCTGTATTACTGCTCCATCCCATGAGGAACTCCAAAGAAAGGTGAACTACACCCTACATCAATTTTACTACTGGTGTTTTAATAACAAACTTATAGTCAATGCAACAAAAACAAAATACATCATGTTCCACAAAAGAAGGGAAAATCCACATTTGATGATTAAACTAGACAACACAGCAATAGATAAAGTCCAAAGTGTGAAATTCTTAGGGCTGTATTTAGATGAACAACTCACCTGGTTACCCCATATTGAACACGTTATAAAAAACTAAACTCTGCTTATTTTGCCATCCGAAACTTGAGGAGTGTTATGGATAAGAAATATCTATTAAACATCTATTTTGCTTTGGCCTACTCGCATATGAAATATTTAATAATATATTGGGGAACTAGCTGTGAGTTCCAACGCATCTTTATTCTTCAAAAAAAAAATCATTAGGTTAATATTCTCACTGAATCCTGTACAGTCTTGTCGTCAAATATTTATACAAAACAAAATTTTCTCCTTGCCATGTCTAGTAATCTATGAGGCAGCTCTTTTTGTTAAGCTTAACGCAGCTCACTTTCCTCTACACAATAGTGTGCATGAACACGACACAAGAGGCTGCAATCTAATTTACATTAATAAATTTAATTTAAGCACTTTCAAGAAAGGTCCTTTCTATCTGTGTGGATCAGTTTTCAACAAACTGCCAACTGAGATAAAGCAGGAAACGAACATAAATATATTTAAAAAAAAACTTCGTCTATTTCTTTGCGACAATTGCTTTTATTCTTTACAGGAATTCTATAATTTAGACTTAGCCAGTTAACTTCTCTATTAATGTGAAGTGTCTATAATATTTGATTGTAGTTGTATGTATTTTTTATTTGTAAAATTGTACACGTGTATGTATCCTGTATTTTTAAAATGTCTTTCACAGTAATTCTATAATTTCGACATAGCCACTTAACCTCACTATTTAAAGTGAAGTATTTATAATATCTTATTGTAGTTTTACGTATTTTTTTTTAGTTTGCGAAATTGTATGTATGTATTCTATAGTTTTTAAATGTTTTCTTAAGTATTGACTGTTCATATCCTGTAAGATGGCTTACATGAATAAATACATTATTATTATTATTATGAGGTGGCCCATTGATGACATATTCCTTGTACACCAATTCCATATAATTTATCTAGAAGCAGTTGATGATCAACGGTGTCAAATACCAGACTTAAATCATAGAATAATGCTAATGTATACCATTTTTTATTTAATGAATTGTATATCGAGTGCAGACAGTCAAAGACAGCAGAATCGGTGGATTTACCACGTCTAAAGCCATTCTGAGCCGCTGGTATTATTTTATATTTTTCAACAAAGTTAGTTAGTCTATTCGCATAAGCTGCTTCAAAGATTTTTGCGAACTGACACTGCAAATGAATTAATCTATAGTTGCTGGTCACGAACCTTGATCCCTTATTTTTATATACTGGAATACATTTTGAGATTTTTAGTGTTTGTGGAAAAAGGCGGTTATATAAATTTCGCAGCAGCTTGCAATGAGTGGCCAGTAGACAACGAAGAGATAGCGCAAGAAACTAAGAAGGACGATTTACTGAGAGAAGTAGAGAGCTATGTAAGAAGCGACAAATGGTCGACAAAGGTAAGGAACGAAATTTTACCTTATTATAACCGCAAAAATGAGCTAACGATGGAAAGTAATATAAAGTTATGTGGCCATCTTTTGGTAATTCCCAAAACGTTAAGAGGGAAACTCCTAGCAGAACTGCACGTAGCGCACTTCGGAATTGTGAAGACCAAGTCCGTAGCAAGGTCATATTTATGGTGGCCTCAAATAGACAAAGACATCAAAAACATGTGTTTATCTTGCTTTCCTTGTTTTGAGAATAAAAGCGACCCACCGAGATCCGACGCCTTGGCCGGCAGCAACAAGACCGTGGAGTCGTGTGCACTCGGACTATCTGGGACCAATAAAAGGGAAGATGTTCCTAATTTTAACAGATGCTTTTTCAAAATGGCCAGAAGTCTACGAAGTAAGGAATATGACGGCCAGCGAACTCGAAGAAAAGTTACGAGATGCTTTTGCGCGTTTCGGACTCCCAGAAACGTTTGCTTCAGACAATGACAGACAGCTAGTGGCCAACTCTATAGAGCACTTTCTGAAAAGAAACAACGTAAAACACATTACATCACCACCAGCGAGCAATGGAGCGGCAAAAAACGCAGTCAAAACTTTCAAAGCTAAAATCAAAACGATGCTAAGTGACGAAAGGAACAAAAACGTAAGATTGACAACTTTAATTTCAAGATATCTCATTGCATATAGGAATACCAAGCATATCTAAACACAGGAAACCCCAGCGAAGTTAATGCTTGGAAGAGAAATAAGGACAGCGCTAAGCTATCTATACAATACTTTACAATACAATATTTTATTGGTGTCAAAATACACAAAGTATTTACACACGTCAACATACAGTACAAAAGTTGAAATATAAGGTATAAATATATAAAACAATAGATATAAAGTAAAAGACTGAGAGCACATAGTACGTGAAAGACAAACTAGATATAAAAGAAGCTATTAATATAAAATAAATAGGAGGTATGGTATGGTAATTTATCACTGTAGCTTCTAGAATACTGCACGAGATTTACACATTAGTTTGCAATAGAGGAAAAGTCGCTATGTAAAAATTCGTTAGTACTATAAAAAGCATTATTGAGCAAATATTTTTTTATTCTGTTTTTGAACTGAGTTTCATTCAACAATTTTATCTCTGGTGGTAGAGCATTATAAAATTGAAAAACCCAAGTATCCCGTGCCATCCCTAGTTTTACTTAATCTATGGAAATTTATGTTGTTTATCGTTGTTTCTGGTTTTATAAGAATGTATGTGGCTTCTAGTTTCGAATGATTCTACATTTTTCTTTATATAACTAAGACATTGGTAAATGTCAAGGCACAGTCATAATATTCAAGGAAATAAAGTGTTGTTTGCAATTGTCTCTAAATTTTAGTCCGGAAATGACTCGAATTGCCTTTCGCTGAGCAGAAAATACAGCAGCACAAGATGGGGCATGTCCTCAGACTAGTATTGCATATGATAAAGTAGAGTGGATGAGACTATGGTAAGTCGTGGTTAGAGTATTCAGTGACACTTTGTCAATAAGGTTTCGCAACAGATAAGTATATTTGGAAATTTGTTTACAGACGTAGTTAGTATGACTTTCCCAAGATAACTTGGGGTCTAAGTAAACTCCTAAGAATTTAACAGACTCAGGATTATTAACCTCTTCCAAATTGTGCAAACCAAATATCATTATTTCTGTCTTAGTCACATTTAAACTTAGCTTATTCGAGATAAACCAGTTCTGTGCGCTTAACTCGGTATGCGGTACTTCATTTAGCAAAACTTCGATGGTATCATTTGACATTGTCAAATTTGTATCATCTGCAAATAATAGGACACTAACATTATCTCTAATTGACTGAGGAAAGTTATTAATATAAATTAAGAAAAGTATGGGACCTAGTACGGACCCCTGCGGTACTCCATGCTGCAATTTTAAAGTATTAGATTTAATGCCGTTATTAAGAACAAATTGTTGTCTATCACTCAGGTATGACCGTAAGAGCGATTTGCTTTCATCCGTAAAGCTGTAGAAACTTAATTTATTTATGAGAAATTCATGGGACACACAGTCAAAAGCCTTTGTGAGATCTAGGAAAAGAGAGCATACATAAGTGCCGTCTTCAAAACCGGCATTTATTAAATCTGTCAGTTTATCAATGGCAAGAGTTGTTGATAATTTGTTTCGAAAACCGTACTGGTAGGGACTGAGGAGCTTACTTTCTTCTAGATATAATGTCATCTGATTTTATAGTATCATTTCTTAGATTTTGGCGAGACATGGTATTACAGCTATCTATCTATCTATCTATTAGCGGAAAAGGGGAAAGAAAAAACTGGGAATCCAGAGGAAAACAAGCAAAAGAGCCCAAGAAATGGGATAAACAGAAGTTTCAAGAGGGGCGAATAAGTAATGGTAATGGTGTTTTATGTTTTCAAAGAATTGTAACCTTACATAGAAGGTATATTATTTTATTACCAGCTAACACTGAAATACTGGCCGCGGTCCGGCTGACTGCTGTGCATGCTGGGCGTATGATGGCAATGGTAGGCTAATACTTATCCAGTACATATTATGTGTCTGAGATTAGTAGATAAAAATATGTGAAGATGGCCCGGCACTAATTTAATACTGGCTAGTTTCGTTCTTCCCCTCCATTGGAGTATTACCGATCCGCCATCCATTAGACACATAGCCCATACATAATACATAATATTATAGTGTGTACCAAATACACCAGACCAATACTTACAAACCGATCTTGAAAAAATTCTGCATGTTTAGTACAGGCCCTTTACAATTGCTTGGTACCGGCACCATAGATAAAATACAAAACCGGCACATTGCCGGTTTGATATTTTATATTTTTTTAGTAGTTTTCAACATTGAACTCTTGAATTGTAATGTTGGTATAAAGAGATACCAGCGTATTCTTTTATTTTTATGTTGGTGACGTTGGCGTACTGGGTAATGGTAACTTTTTAGTCGTTTGTTGTATTTTGATTTTGAGTTATGCGTTTTTATTTTTTGCCGTTTTCGTTGCATAAGTCCAAATTTTAACTTTTTGTGGTGACATAATCCCATAATGTGCGATAATCTGTAAGTACTATTTTTATTGTTACTGATTTCGATTTGGCGCTCTAAGTCAGGCCTGTAGCTAGGCATGGGGAATAATTTTTGCCCATCCTACGGCGACTACAGGAAATAATTAAAATCACAGTACCCCCAAACCACAGTTGGCGAATGGAAATAATTGTTGAGCGGACGTAAACCTAGCTCCCACTACAAAAATGGTACCCCATGGAACACCTAAAAATGAAAATTTGAAAATGGTTGCAAAACATATAAAAATCATGTTACGCCCGGCAGACAACACCTCATAACACCTCTTTGATTTTTGTTTTAAAATAAAGTTTAAGATCTCTTCTATCTATTACAACTTGCCTGTCTGACAAATTTTGTTAATTAATTCCTATAATATTTTGTTTTATTAATTAATGTTTTTAATAAAAGTACATTCATAGCACCTCTCTTTTTTTTTACTTCTAGTTTGAGATCTCTTTTGTGCATAAAAATTGGTCTCTCAACTCGCAAAAAGCCTAAAGGAGACCGACCGCTTCTAATTAGTATACCGCCGGCGTCTTGCACCACACAGGACTGGACTTCAAATGTATTTTCAAATTCAAACAATAAATTAAGGGATTTGAATACTTGTGCAATTGCTCCTCATTTTCATCGTATCATGATGTTCTTTTTAACATTTTTTTTTTTGTAAAGTTTAATTTTACTGTTTAATTTCAAGATAAACTATTTATTTCAACAACAGTGTGAAAAAATTAATAAAAGTTATTCATTAAACTTTTATGACAAGGAAACAGTTACTTCACCCCTGGAAGTCCACGTTGACTAGATAGCTCATTTCAAGGAATCATCAATACGGTAGGACAAGTTTCAACCAATTACATTCAGTGGGATCGACCCACGTTCTTAATTCGTTAGGAAATATGTATGACAATTTTTTGTGAAAAATTTTCTTTATTATTATTATTTTAATTTCTTTTTAATAAAGACAGTTTCTATTAAGAAATTTAGATATCTATTTTTTTAAGGGTGTTATTTATAATTGAAAATAACAATAAAATATTTTGGCAGACGGGCCCCCTCTGAAAATTTGTTTGCATGCCCTTAAAGCAAGCGTTTCTAGCTACAGGCCTGCTTTAAGTGCTTCTGCTCATTGCAAAATCACAACCTAAAAATGTTTTGACGGTCATAATGACATTTTAAGTGAAAAGGTTTTGTTGAAAATGTTAAATGAGGAGATCGAGTAAAAAACAATGTCAAAGAATGCAGTTGTCAAAAAAATGAAGGTATACGATAATAGTGTTTAACATTTTCCAAACTAATAAATTAAACTAAATTTTACTAACCTGCAACATGTATGCATTTGATTTACTTGTTACATTCAGTTTCTACGATTATATATAGATAAGCTACAAAATTTGTGGTTAACGTAAAAATAAAAGTAAATTTGTGTGTATATAATAATAATAATAATAATAATAATAATAATAATAACTTTATTGCCGTATCATCTTACAAAGATATTGACAACGTCATTAATTAGGAATAAAAGATAGATAGCAATAATTAACAGATAAACCGATCAATAACAAACACTAGATGTAAAATCTTATGAATTAAACGATTAAAATAAATAAATAAAACAAAGAGGTAAGAAATTCACAGTACGTATCCAAAAGTGTAAAAACATAATGCAATAATGTAGTTTAAATTACTTATTGTAGTATTCTTGAATAGAGTAAAAACAGTTGTCAAGAAGGTAGCCCCTTACATATTTTTTAAATTTGCTCAACGAATCAATGTGTTTAAAAGAGTTAGGTAGGTGATTGTATATATCACTACAAAAGTAATAGGGACTTTTTTTATACATAGACAAATTTATGTTTGAAACATAAATGTTAGTGTTTGACCTAGTGTCATGATGATGTACTGAGTTATTTTGTGGAAACTTTCCTTCGTTCATTTTTACAAAAATTAGCGCTTGGTAAATGACTATGCAAGGGAGTGGCAAAATATGGTGCATTTTGAAAATGGGCTTACAGGATTCAAGTGGACCAACAGAGAAAATCTCGCGTATTATTCTTTTTTGTATCACAAAAATGCGATTAAGTTCAGTTGTCTGGCCCCAGTAAAGTACCATATAGTTTAGGTGTGAATAAGTCAAGGCATAGTAGACATTCATTAGGTTTTTAATATCTAAGATGTTTTTAAGATTAACAATAGCAAAGTATGCACTATTTAATTTACTGACCACAAAGTCGACATGTTCCTCCCAAGATAATTGAGAGTCGATGTAGAGACCCAAGAATTTGCAATTGTCTACTCTGTTTAGCAAAGTGTCATTGAGTTTTAATGTAAGTTCTGGAATTTTGCGTCTTTTAGAGAAAATCATATAATGCGTTTTTGATGGATTAAGAATAAGCTTGTTTTTGTTGCACCAGGTTGCAAATTCAGAAAGCAATATCTGTGCGTCGTTGGCGAGTTCATTTTCTGACGAGGCTGATAATGCAATTGTGGTGTCATCCGCATACAAAACCAATTGCATATTAACTGTAATACCTATATATTTTTCCAGATCATTGACAAATAGCGTAAATAGAAGTGGAGATAGAGTGCTGCCCTGAGGTACACCATATTTCGGCTCTCTCCAATCTGATAATTCTTGGTCAATTCTAACTCTTATTTTACGGTTACTTAGAAAAGACTTAATCCAGTCATTCGTGCAGCCCCTAATGCCCATCGAGTATAATTTTTTCACCAGATATTCAGCATCCACACATTCAAAAGCACGTGTGAGATCAAAGAACAGGGCTAAAGTGTAATTAAGTTTGTCTAATGACTTATAGACAAATTCAACAAGTTGGAAGGCTGCTGTGTTTGTGGAATGATTTCTCCTAAAACCATGTTGGTTTATTGATAATATTTTATTTTTAGTTAAAAAGGATTCAAGTCGGTTGGCATTAATTTTTTCAAGAATTTTTGAGAACGTCATTAAGCCAGTTATAGATCTATAGTTTTCTAGTAATTCAGGATCTCCTTTTTTATAAACTGGTATGATTTCGCCCATTTTTAAGTTGTTTGGAAAAATTCCTGTTTTCAATGAAATGTTATAAATAAAGCACAAGGGAAATTTGATATAATCTCAGATGAACTCGAGGGCATAAATCGGCATATCATCCAGACCACTACACGCAGATTTGTTTTTCAATTGTGACATAGCCAGGGATAACTCATCAACTGTTAATTCCTCAACGAAAATAGAATTAACAATCGAATTAGGAAGAGTGCAGCCTGTGGCACCTGGATGTAGGTTTTGATTTAGTAATTGCTCGATACTGGTAGTATAATAATCACAAAATGCATTACTAATGTCCAAAGGTTTACTGATATTGATTTCATTCGAAGTTATTGTGGAGGGGGTAGTTTTTCTTTTTACCCTACCAAGATTTGCATTTACCACTTGCCAGATCGTTTTTGTGCAGTTAACAGAGTTTATAATTTTGTTCTTAAAAAAATTGTTCTTAGAAATTTGAATCCTTTCAGAAAATATCTTTTTTGCCATTTGATATCGTTTCTTGTGTTCGTCTGTGCCCGAATTTTTGCTAATCCAGAAGTTTTTCCAGTTCTTGGCTTTCCTTAACTACATCCGAATCGATCCAGTTGTGGCGAGGTATATAGGAGACCATGACATTTTTGATGGGGCAGGTTAGTTCCAAACAGTATTTGAAATTTGACCAAAAGTAAAGCCAAGCTTCGTTAACATCAGTTAGGCTGTATAAGGAACTTAGATCAGTTCTAGCGAGAAGGTTTTTCAAATTACTTAAGTTTTGTTCTGAGAAGTGTCTCTTTTTGATACAAATTTTCAGATTTTCTGATGCTTGTGTTGGGGGCATAGCGGCACTAATAAATTGAGCTTTGTGGTCAGCAATACCCATATCTAAATTGATAGCACTAATACATTCAGCATTAGTGACAACATAGTCGATTGCTGAAGGTTTATTATTAAGAACCTCCCTAGTCGGTTCAAAAGGTAAAATATATTTCAGATTAAAACCATCTAAGATATCAATTAATTGTTTTTTTTCCACGGAATTTTTAAGATAATTGACATTCAAGTCACCACAGAGCAGAATTATTTCATGATTAAGCGTTACCTGGCATAAGATAGCATTTAATGAGTTAATAAAGGTTATAAATTGATTGTCTACATTTTGTACACATGATCGATAAATAACTAACAGGGCTACCTTCTTTCCAAATATTTTAGTACTAAAGCCTGCACATTCACATGAAAGTTCAAATGTATGTTTTGATAAGTTTAAGACTTTTCCATTTTTCTTAAGTCCGTATATGGCAGCGCCTCCATGGGTACGTTGATTTCTACAGAATTTCGCTAAGAGGTAATATCCTGGAATAGGAGTGACATCCGCCTGTTCTGAGGTCATCCAGTGTTCGGTGACAAAAATATAGTCCAGTTTACAATTTCTTGAGATTATTTCTAGCTGGGTTATTTTATTGTGAAGGCACTGAGTATTCACATGTAAGGCATTCCAGGAATGTACTAAGCTCAAATTACTTTGTCCATCTGTAGTGATTAGGTTTTCTTGTCGCGGGGTATGGTCTGGCACGAAAGAAATTAGGTTTATTTTCAAATTGTTTTACCAGAATATCCTCAGGCCACAATGAAGCATTCAGCAAATCATTAAGAAGATCTGCCTGAACAGTAATGCGGAAACTGTTGTAATCTCCCGATCTAACTTTTTGTTGTTCAATTTTAAAGTTTTCATCCTCGCCAAAGGTCTCTTTTAGGTAATGCAGTAGGTCAGT